>JAPSGF010000004.1:4001547-4432459 GCA_035772895.1 Perdix hodgsoniae
CTTTTCTTTTCTTTTCTTTTCTTTTCTTTTCTTTTCTTTTCTTTTCTGTTTTTTTGATTGTTTTTTTTTTAGCTTTGATAATATTATCTTAGCATATCTTCACTATTATTTCAAATTCTGACTGCTACTTTTAAGGCCATATGGAAAACAGCTGTTAGAAAAGATTACTTTCTGTCATACACAGACAGGTTTTCCTGTACAAGTATTCCCTTCATAGTCATAATGCATGGTTTTCTTCATGCTCTTCCATAAAAGGAAAGAAATGTAAAGTTGAAAAGACTATCATTCATCAAAGTAAATTACTGAGTAATACTAATAATATCCAAAGTTCTTAGCACAGTGCCTATTCCCAGAGATTTATATAAAATGCAACTTATATTTCATGTTTACTGATTTGTAGTAGCTCTGTAACTAATCTGTCAACTACAAAACTATTTTTAATTCTGCTGTACGAACTACTAATTCACTCTGAAGAAGAAGGAAATGTAGCAGCCTAATTTACCAACATGTGGATTTTATCTTCTGAAATACCTAATCCACTGTGACTTTCGCAACAAAAAATACATAAACGAGAACTCAAACAGTGAATTCATAGTTGTACTCACTTGTCCAAGTAGTAGCTCTTACATTTCAAATCACTTTTCCTAAACTGGAAAAGAAATCACAGACTTGTGCTGAATAAGAAGCATCTGCTTGTGAGTCATATTTGTCAAGGCAAAAAAATTCATTCATCCATACTTATTCATCATCTTTCAAAATTTTTGACTTTACACAGATGAAATAAAAAAAAAAAGCTTTTGTTATATGGCACATTGTTCTGAAATACACTGACATGTTTGCAATATGTGTGTAGTTCAGCTTAATCATTTAAATGCAATTGCCAAATTACTGTTGTCTTAACAGCTGTTATCACTTGACTAGATCACTTTCAACAGTATAGCTTCAGCTGAATGATTGATACAAAGACATTACTATTGATCTGAAACATAACCACAGAGAATTCCAAGGACTTGTGTGACACAGAATCACTCACCTGTGAAACTGGAAGATCTTAAGAATGAGAAATAGATCCTAAGTCTTTGCAATGCAGAGGAGACTATGTGATTTTTGACCAGACTCATTGCTCTGTTCACAAACAGAAGAATTTTGTTATATGAATACTTGTTAGCCTTAGGTTGGACTTGAAAATAGAAAATAAATGAGAATGCAGTTCTTCCTTCTATGAAATACTGGAAAACTATTTAGCTGTGTCTGAAATTCTGCCTAGCTTTGGACACTCATTTTCAGTGGTCTGTCATTAAATAAAATGCTTTTGTTGCAATATCTCATAAATATGTGAGGCCATAGTACATTCATATACCATTGTTTTATACATAATTTATAAACTAGTCTGGTAATCAATTTGAATTCTACGTTTTCCTGTGCTCCCCTCCCAGTTGTTTTGTATGTAAAAATATGCAGCATATATACATTTTGAAACAGCTGCTGAACTTACAAAGACCAGGACCTCCACAATTGTAGAATCTTTTCATTCCAAACAGAAACTGTACTCAGAGTACAAGGAAAACAGATTAAAGTACTGGAACATATGCAAAAGATCTATTATAGTCAGCATCTGTACCAGTATAAAAAAATACACTGGTCTAGATTTGCATTGGGTGAAAACAGGCATAATTGATGAGGCTGCAATTGTCTTACCCAATTCCTTTGTAGTATGACTTTGGAAGTTCAGTTTCCTTGATTTCTGAAGCAACTGATTTTAGATACTGCTTTCTTGTATCTGCTGCTGATGAAAATACGTGTCTAAAAATCTAAAGATTGTGAGCAGGAAGATCCAAAACAGTGACTCACCATAGGATCCCTCAGGCAGGCCACTTGTGTTCTAGTTTACCAAGATGGAAGACTGAGCAGAACAAGAGCAGGGAAAAGGATCTTAATCACATCTTGAGCTAAGGATCCTGTCCGAATACTGCAAATATATATCTTGCATATTAATATATTTTTCCTTTTGAGTACAACCATAGAGGTCCTAATCCAGATTAGTAGCTATTTGTTTTGTTTTGCGCTATATAAATATCAATGTTTTCCATCAGTCACTAATCTGGATAAGGACTTCTAGGCTATGATGTAGCACAAACTAAATAAAAATTAAGAAAAATCTCCCTCTATTCTGGACTATTTAAGATATGATTTTAGTACACAGAGATCTGGACTGTTTTTTAAATTGCTTTCTGCTTTCATCAATTTTTCTCATCAGTACAGAGGATGTAAATTACCAGAAACGTGGCAAGAACATGTGAATTCTAACCAGGAGCTGCCAACATCAAATTTTAGTAAGGATCTTAGTCTAGCCTACCCATTCATCATAAAGTATACTCTCCTAGACCAGCAATTGCTGTCTTTTATGTAAGACCTGTTTTATGGTACTATTTTTATATAATGTATATTTCTATCTTGATTTTGAATGATCAAATCCTGTTTGTCAAGTAAATTCTGCTTTGTGAATGCTTCAGTGACTTATATTGCAACTCCCAAAGAGAGAAAAAAAAAAATAAAAAAGAAAGAAAAGAAAGATAGAAAACTTAATTTTTAGGATCAAGGAAATGCAACAAAAGATTCAGTGAAGTAGGCTGTCTGCTCCAAAGTCTTGGACTTTCACTACATTTCTCTGAAGATACTTCAGATTAGAATTTTCTTCTGGTATTCTAAGAAAATGTACCATTCCTCATATTCAGTGTTCTCAGAAAAATGGCTGCTCCCTTTCCCAACTTAACATGCCTAGAAAAACACACTAATGGTGCTTATAAAGAAACAAATAATTGTACCTCCATATCACTGACTCCAGAAAAGCTCAGGATAGAGCTCTGTTAAAAAGCTCTGGATAGAGCTTTTTAACCAGGAATATCACATTTAAACACTCTTGGGTTTACTTGCCTAGGAAAACTTCCACTTCTTTCCTTGTAAGTTATCATCTTACTCCTATAATTCTAATACTTTCCACCCATCTTAAGTTGTAAATTCTTTCTAGGAGTTGGACTCGGTCCTTATTGGTACTTGTGGTACTTGCACTAGTACCTTGGTACTAATGTTAGTTCAAAAAAATACAACTACTGTAAAAATGCTGTATAACATAAATTTATCCCAGAGCTTTCCTTCACTAAATTTTTTCCACCTTTGATAATCCTCTCAACACCCAATAGGAAACTCTAAATAATGTCTTAACAAGAATTTTATGAAAACATGTCAATTGCCACAATTGCGGCTCAGAGCATCTGATTCCTTCTGTGCAACATACTGTAGCTGCATATTATATAATAATGTTACACTCAGTTTACTGTTTAAACAATCGTTTAATCATCTTTATTTCTGTATGAGAAGAAATTATTATCAACTTACAGCAAATAGCAAACAGCAACAGATCACGGAGTCAACTTTTTTTTAAAATTTCTTACATTATTCTATAGAATGTTTCTATTCGGGATGTACTGATTCACCAGAGTTGAAAAGCTATCAATGCATAGCAAATATGAACAGAACTCTAAAACATGCACTACAGATCTGAAAATTATTCATAAAATTTTCACATTATCTTGTGCTACCTGTCAAATGCCAGACTTAAGAAAAAATATGTGTGCTCACTGCTATGGTCTGTACAGTATCAGAGAAGAATGATACAGCCTTGTGGGCCTCTCTGTGTGCCACTTCATAGAGGAATATATATCTCTGTATACCAGCTAACAAATATTTTGGTTAGCATAGTTAAAAGTGCTGGGATTTCGAGACACAACTGATAAATTGGATCAATAGATATTGTATTTTGGAGAACTAATCTCTGCATGCAATTTTTCATTGCTATAGCAATTTGATCTCAATATCAATATGAATGAATACATTAATTCTGAATAATAATCTTAGCTCTTCTCATGAACCATGAAAACCAGCCTACATTTTCCACAATGATTGCATGAATATATGGATCAAATATGACAAATAATGAACAATTCCATATAGGAATCACTTTTAATGACATGCAAAGTTTGAAAGGGAACAGTGGCGCTGTGCCAATTAAAAAAAGAAAAAAAGCCAATTAAATTGGTTTGTAGGTTGAGTTTTTATTGTTGTTTTTTCAAATATTTCATATCAGTATTATTTTTCTGTGACACTTCTGTGCCTTGTGAATTTCATGTATGAAGATGAGAAAATAGGAGAATTTTCTGGATCCATTTCTAGTTCACTTTGTATTTCAGTTCCAAACATCACATGAATACTTTACAGACAGGAGAAAATAAATACATGGTATCTCCTAAATGCTCCTGTCTGCAGCAATAAAATATATTGAGCTTTGGAAGTCTGAATGAGTGTCAGACTTAGACAAAGATCAGAGGCAGACTTATGGAGTCCTTTTGTGGTCTCCAGCTGCTCTGGCTGCTTCAGACTTGGGTCTTGGGACATCCAAAGACTTGGGTCTTGTGACAGGCAAAGATTCAGGCTGCCTTTAGTACATTACAGATGAGCCACTCAGTGTTTATATTTCAGGTATGGAGCTGCCAAAGTGTGCTCCCCAGCCCCATCTTTTAGTATGCTTTGGATAAAGAGATTGCAAGAGATGGAAAATGAACAGGCATTCTTGAGAGGTAAGATCCCAGGAAAAAAATAAAAATAAAAAAAAAATAAACTGTTTGTCACTCCTATTTCTCTCAGAACTTTAGAGAGCACAATCCGAGACTTTTTCCTGAGCCTTGGAAAGGGAAGAAGGAGAGCTTTTTCATGTGGCTACCATATTTGAGTCTCTTTTCCATTAAATGCAGTCACAAAAGGATTGGGTGGACACTTTACTTGTTCTTTTTTTGAGTTTTTCATGATAGAATTCCGTCTTCAAAGAAGAGGATAAGAAAATGTACAGATATAATAAAACCAATTAAAAGGAAAAATGCATCTATGGTTTTAGAGCATATTATTGTTCTCAAGTCAGCAACTTTTCTTGCAAAAAATATTATCAATTTTAAAGAAAAAAAGATTGGGTGGAGAGGATCACAAATTGATTTTAAATGGTTCCAAGAACAAAAGGTACTGGGTGGCTGGCTGGATTTTTTGTACAGCTTACTGTGAATCAGGCAAGATCTAAAAATAAAAAAGATCTAGCTGAATGCATAACACACACTGTGTTCATGAGATGAATCTCAAAATGAAATACAATAAAATTATCAGCTAGTAATGAAATAAAGAAAAGAAATATAGATCTGTGCCTGCTGTTCACAATGTGAGAAATTTAATCATAACAGGGTTAAGTGAAACAAATATATCAAATTCCTCCAGAGGACTCTGCATATAAATAGTTAAAGTAATGGAGTTTGGAGTGCTCTATTGCGCTGTTTTCTAAAGTAGCATAACATGTATACACAGTGATGCTATAATATTAAGTGTAATTTGTGAAGTAGCTCAGTTTTTCTGGTTTTGGCTACAGACAGCATACTTGTTCAGCTTGCAATTTAAAGAAAAAGAAACAGAAGAAGCGTTTAACAATTAAAGTCACATCATTTCAAGGAATTCAGAATTCATTTGAACAGACCCACTAGCATCACTACATTTACTGTTGGTATGAAAGGACTGGACTTAGAGTATATCCAAGATAATGACACATTACTGCTAATACTTTGGCAAATTAAATAAACAGTTAGGAACCGAGGTTTGTTTCCCTGGGCATTTCCAAATATTAAACTCCAGTATTTTTTTCCAACATAGGCTTGACAAAGCTTTGAACATCCAAAACTGAGGTATTACTACCTCAGAGAATGTAGGAATGGGATTCACTCTTTCTCTAAAAGACCATATGGAAGCACTGTTGTTTGCAGTTACACTTGTTTTCATGTTCTCTGTTTATTTCAAGAGCACACTACAAATGAAAGGTGGGATTTCAGTCTCCTTGTTGTAGATGACCCTGTTTGATCACAGCACTCAAGGAGCTGTTGCTGCCGGGTCTGTTTCCTATTCATCCTTCCAGTGCTGTAACACAGAAAACATGTTACAATGACAGAAGTACCCAAAAAACTCAATAACATTTGATTTCAGAGACTCAAAAACAGTCTCAAAAAAAAAACAGTAAAGCAAAAGTGTGTTTTGTTATGCCACTCTGTGTCTGCAGCGCCCAAAGCAAAGGCTTTAAAAGAACAGTGGGCTACACATTCATCCTGAACCCCAGCCTTCCCTAGACAGAGTCTGTAAGCCTTGCCCACCCTGCTCCAGGCTTCCCTGCCTTTGCAAGTCTGATGAAGCATTTCACTTCTTCCCACTACCTCTGGCAGTATGTTTAAAACCCACTCAGACTCCCTTCTATCTACCCCAGCAGTGGCAGGGTTTTAAAATTAGCTCTGAACCCCAATCCAGATAAGGGGATATTGCAGACCACTAGCCTGTTGGCAGACAAGCATTCTGCTTCTGGTCCTCACTCTCTCCAATGCCACTCAAGGAAGATAAGTAGCAGCTCAACTTTGTTCTTTCAAGGACCTGGTGTTTGCAGCCGCTTTGTTTCCTGTTGTTTTTGCTCTAACAGCTTCCTCTGATTTAGTGCTGTGCATTCAGGCAGGATAATAGAGAGTCAGTCTGAAGTTTGCATATTTACAGGAAATAAAGCAGATCTCTTCCTAATTCTACAGAATGATTAATAAAGCTAATTACTCATAAATACCCAATGGTTTCTTTCATTTCCAACCTTTGGTGTGGCTTGCTCAGGTTTTTATCCAAGTAGAAGGGAAGCACTGAATGGAGATTAGTTTTGAAAAGAGAATTAATTCAGTTTATATGGATCTCCATTTTTCTGAAGTGTTCATGTTCTTTGGAGAGCACATTTTCTATATCACTCACTAAGCAAATAAAATAAAGACTCTTGGCCCCACACTGTTCTTCAGTTTTGAAAAGGAAATGAAATCACACCTCCTCAATTTTTTTAATTCAAATTCTTCCCTTGAGGGCAGAGCTTAGAGAGAAAAGGACCAACAAAGTCTGCTCTTTCCCACTGATGTTACACAAAATTGAAAGCACTTCTTTCATTAAAGCCCATCCACTATTTATGGAACTGTGTACCTTATTTTCTTTTTAGACGTTTTGAAGGGATTTTTTTCATTCATTAAATCACCTTTTTTTTTTTTCCCCTCAAAAACTCTTACTAGGAAGGAACTAAAATTAAAATGAAATGAAATGAAATGAAATGAAGTCTAACACTAGTGGTTTTTATTCTCTAAAAATTAGGGTATCACTCTCCTGATTATTCTTCTTTTTAAACAAATAATATACTTAGCATTAAAAGATCAGATGAAAGTGTGCCAACAGCTTATATGAAAAAGAGTATCCAGGTTAGAAAGGTTGGTACATTCCTATTGTGTCTTCCTAACCTACTGATAACCTGCATGTTCACCTTCTCTATTGATTGATCTGACATGACATGGTGATGAAATCATATGAAATTTAAAGAAAGATCAAGCCTTATAACATCAGTCTAATTTTCTATCTTAGTTGTCAAATCTTGGGTTCTGAGAAGCTTGTAGAAAAGTTTCCTGTATGCATAAAGGTTTACATGTTCTTTCTTTCTGTTACAGTGTGGAATAAGACAGTGAATGTTCTTCAGTTGTTTTATTTCTGATCTGATTTCCAAGAAATACATTTAACAAATCTGCTAATAAATCAGCAATTAGGGATATGAACAAGGAAGTAACAAGGCATCTTGTGATGTTCAGTGATTTGAAGATGGACTGGCCAGCTTCACAAATGCAGTGTTTGTCTGTAGGACACATTCATAGCTGCATTTTTTGTCTAGATGTAAGAACTATTATTTTAAATCAACCTCTGCTCCATCAGTTGGCCTGTACTCTAATAGTTTTATACCTAAACTCTTTGTAGGTAACAAAGAGATCAATTGGCACAGGAAGAGAAAACATTAATGATCAAGCTCTGTATTTTACTTTACACTGGTATAGCTTGAGAGATATCTTTCGGGGGGGTTGCTCTAATTTCCGTGACAGCAAACAAGAAGAGAAATTGATTCAAACTAATCAAATTCCTTTAGCATTACATTTCAGTTTTTCTGAAGACAGTGAAAGTATCTGAATTTATGCCAAGTGAATATCTGGCCTACATTTTATCTCCAGAAAACAAGCATTGTTTGTAAATTCCTACTTCAAAATGTTTCCTACAAGCTTTCTGATAAATCTGAGTATTTTTTGTGATTTAAACTTATTTGGTTAGTAGGAAAGATAGCTAGATAGAAAAAGAAATTTCTATTAACAGATAAGAAGGAGCAGACATGTTAGTTCTCCTCTTTGCTATTTATAAAATTGATAAGATTCTTTCTATATGCAAAGCTTCTTAAAAACAACTTCTTTTGGAGGCATAGCTGAAGTTTTTCTAAATGTATACAAAGATGCAAGCTCTCAGAGAATCCAAAGGAATTGAAAACTGAGACATTCAAGTCTTCAATATATAAAAATATAGCTACATTCTTGATAAAATAATCTGGGACTTTCTAATTCAACTTTATTTGGTGTTACCATACTAACTCCAGGCAATTTCCAAAATGGCAGCCTTAACAAAGATTTCTCCACAGGAGTTACGTGATGAGACATATAAACTGAACTTTTATGAGAAGCTGTGATTTCCCATATATCTCTGTGTACCTGTGAAGACTTCCTTTCCCTATGTAACCTCTATTTCCTAGCATGCCACACCCCAGAGCATATGATGAGAAGGAAGGAAGCAAATAAGGGCAAACCTGATGCAACAATTTTCGGGAAGATCTTATGAAATTCAGAACTAGTTGTGGAAGTAAATACTAAAGTTAGTAAAGATAAACTAACACATGATATCATGAAGCTTTGGTAATTCAGAGAGTGGCATCTTCTGTCCCAGGGTGCACATCTGGCCACTCCACCTCTTAGAAATGAAGACAAGCCAAAGGAAGAGGCTGTGTATTTAGGGAAAGCTTCTTAAAAAGACAGAAAAAAAAACTTTCAAACCTTTGTTCTTTTTTCTTTAGGTAAACAGAAAATCCCCAAAACTGACCTCTAGATTTGAATGTGCTGTGTTTCTTATTGCGTTATACTACTCAATATAATAATTAATTTGCCATCTCTGATGTGCACAGAGGATATGAACTCAGAAAAGATGCAGAAAAGTAATTGCTTGCAAGTATGTTGTCTGTATTGAAGAGCAGAAATATCACAGCTGCTTCCCTAACCGTCCTTTTGTGCACTTTCACAATGAGCTGACTAAAGGACATGAGGTAAATGCAGGATATAAACTGCAAATTTTTTTGATGAAACACTGGAACTACATTTCAATATGAAATATCAGCTGGCTAGGGAGACTGGCTGCTGGTGAAGAATAATCACTCAAGCTCCAACTCTGCCTTCTTCCTCAGTAGGTGGCTCAACAGCTATGAATACTAAGTACAGGCTGACCTCCTATAATAAATCCCTATAACAACACCAAGATTTATTTAAATATAAAGCATCCATTTCTTATTTTTTATGAAATTTGCTTTGCTATCCATCCCATGGATAAAGAGAAATTAAGTTGTTTGAATTAAGAATGGTATATCCAAATGCATGGACTGAAACTCCATTAGCATTCAGTTTGCAATAGTCCCTGATAGGTAAATCCCATTTTCCAATGTCCACAATTAGATGAAAGAGAGAACCTGGAATACCTTGGCCCAAAGACTAGTGAGAATGCCCTTAAATTTTTAAAAATTGCAGTTTTATTTGTCCTGAACCCAAACACACTTTGTTCAGCTATCTCCCTCAGACAAATTTGGGATAGGCAGTAACACTCCTCCAAATTCTGCACTTATTCTGTCTGCATATGTAGCAAGAGATGTGTCTCCAGGCTCCTCCCAGATACAGTTCTGCATGGCTCTTCAGAGTAGCTTTTGATGCACTGGGTTCCAAAAAACAGTTTGCAAAATTGAGATTTTCATTCTTTCTTTCCAATATCTTGATTCCTCTGAAAAGTTTTGGGATTCTGTTCTTTCCACCTACTGGCATTTGTAATTCAACACCTTGTAACTTCCCAGTACACTTGAAAGACATTATTTGCTTTTTTTTTAAACAACCGACAATCTTGACACTAGGATAAGATGAGGTAATACAAGTAATTACAAATGTAATTACAAATTAGTCTGTCTTTGAACTGGAACCCAGCTTAAATTTGGGAGATTGTAGGCATGCAGCTTAAAATGCACCCAAATGAATAATGTTTGTATACCTAAATATATGTATGTTTGTGCTGTTTCATCTCAATGCCTTTGCAAATGCAATTACAAGTTAGATCATTGTTGCAGTCTCAAGTACTACAGAAATGAATGTTTTCATGAAAGATTTTATTTTCATTCCTCTACCATGTCCTTTTTTGTCAAATTGAAACCATTCCTTTTGACAGATTATACAGCTCAAGGGAGCTGAAAGTATCTGGAGGAGAAGGGAGATAGCAACTTGTGCTGCTGTAGGAAGTGTGAATCCCAGAGCAGCACAAATCAGCTTATTCTGCCCAAACATGAGTTGTTTCCATCTTTGACTGAGACTGACTCTACCCACCCTGGACTTGGGTATATTTCTCTGTTTGAATTGACTAGGATATCTCTCCTCCCATAGGGAGGAGGCAGAAAGTAAGAGATTTTAGATTTTCCTTTATAAACATGGAGGAGCTCCGTCTCTCACAATCAGACTGGAGGAAGAACTCACTGAGAGCAGCACCATGGAGAAAAACTTAGGGGTTCTGCTGGACAGAAAGCTGATGTGAGCCAGCAGTGTGCTCTAGCAGCCAGGAAGGCCAGTGGTATCCTGGGCTGCATCTAAAGAGGGAAGGCCAGAAGGGAGAGGAAGGAGATTATATCCCCCTGCTCTGTCCTCATGAGGCCCCATTTGAAGGACTGTGTTCAGATTTGGAACACCTAGCCCATGAAAGACATGGAGCTGTTGGGGTGGGTCCAGAGAAAGGCCACAGAGATGATCAGAAGATTGGAACATCTCTCCTGTGAAGAAAGGCTAAGGGAAATGGGTTTATTCAACTTGGAGAAGAAAAGGCTCATTGTGGCCTTCCAGTACTTAAAAGAGAGCTTATAAACTGAAGAGACTGACTTTTTACACCCATATTTTGACAAGACAAGGGGAAGGGTTTTAAACTAAAATAGGATGTGTTAGGATGGTGAGGCCTGTTTATATGTTAGTTACATATATATAACTAATGTAATAGGCAGGATCTGTGACAGCAGCAGCGCTTAGTATTTTGTCACTCTAAAGTTTTCTGAAGAGACAATTAACAAATCTTCATGACCTTATCAGCATTTCATTTTTATTTTATAATTATTGATATTTATTGGGAAAAATATTTTTCCTGAAAGATAAAAAAACGTTATTTCTGTTGTAAATGCATGTTTTCTAATTTGGCTTATCTCTAGGGAAAACTTCACAGTAAATTCTTCAGGAATAGGATGGAACATTTTTGCATTAATTTCCCCTTACCTATTCTCCCTGCAGTCTTACTGGTTAAACACAATACAGTGCTGGTAAGAAAAAAAAAAAGTTCCCATAGCTAACAATAACAAAGATATCAAGGTCTATCATAAAATTTATATTGATTTGATTAATTTTTATCTCACATTAACATTTGTAGTTTGCAGTAACTATACAGAATTATTACAGGAATAATTTTCAATTTCATTCTCTTACAGAGGATGCCAGCTAAGTTCTGCAGTTGACACAAAGAACCAGATAGGATTAAAGACCAAGCTTTAAAAGATAATCTTTGGAAGGGTTAAATATATATGTATGTATGTATTTATGTATTTATTTATTTATTTTGTGCTGGTAGGCTGACATAAATGTGTCAAATATCGGTTTGTATAAAAAGTATTTACCAGACATTTCTGCTAATTTTGATACAAACACATAACATTTGTACCATAAAGAAAGTTCACTCCTAAAAACTGAGAGGTTTTGTCATTTTTCCTGCATGCTTTCAAAAAAAGGGCCTTCTCATATGCCATTATCATCTGTTGCTTTAGTAAACTTTTTTTAGGAATCGCATGGACAATTCATGTACAAAGACAAACACCAAACTAGTATGTTGGAGTAAGGGAAATTTTAACCTCAAGAGAACATCTACTGTACTGAAGAAGTATCATAGCTCCACAGAAATGATAAATAACACAGTGCTTCATGGCAACCTTTGTAAAAGTCACTAATTCAGGGCATATAGACAGTGAGTGCTCATTCACTCATGCCTTGCTCTCCTTGCCAGGACTTCCATTAAATCCTCAGAATTTGTGGACTGGAATGCTGTAGGAAAGTATGGAACGGTTTTCTTTTTTTTTTTAATCTTGCCAGTCACCTCATCTAACCCATGGGAGTTTATTTTCCTACTGGAATTAGTTCACTTTTGTTAGTATCCTCCCCGTTTCCAGCAAGCACCTCTTTGAAGAACTGCCTCAGAGCAGTTTTCTAAGGAAAATGAGGTCAGAGGCATCATGATCACATAATGTCTTGGGTTGAAAGAGACTTCAAAGGTCATCCAGTTCCAACCCCCCTGCCTTTGTCAGAGTTGCCAGCCACTAGATCAGGCTGCCCAGGTCCCCATCCAACCTGGACTTGAACACCTCCAGGGATGGGGAAACCACAACTTCTCTGAGCAGCCCATTGCAGTGCCTCACAACCTCCCCTAGTGACAAAAATTGCCCCCTGACATCTAACACATATCTTCCCTCTTTCATTTAAAAGCTGCTCCCCTCATCCTGTCACTATCTACCCATGTAAAAAGGTGTATTCCATCCTGTTCATACACACCCTTTAAGTACTGGAAGACCACAGTAATGCTTTCACCAGGCTGAACAAGCCCAGCTCCCTCAAGCTTTCTTCATAGGAGCAGTACTCCAGCCCTCTGATCATCTTCGTAGCCACCCTCTAGCCCTAATTTACATCTTTCTTGTACTGAGGGGCCCTCGATCTGGACACACTACTCCAGATGGGGCCTCAGAATCCTTGGATAGAAGCTCCTGTATCTGACGCCGCCTTTTAGCCCTCCAGAAAATTGTCTATTCAGTCTGAATTTGTGTTTTGTTATGAAGATTTCCCAAAATTAAACAGGAGGTCTCTGGGCATATAGCTTTTACACCCAACTTAACTCTCTAGTTATTCTTACCCTTAGCAAATAAGAAGTGGGAGCAGAAAATGTTCTGCTCCAAAGTCCCAAGATAAAGGACAAACCAATATAGGGTGGGTGTGTGAAACCACTTTGCCACTCCTCTGTACAAAGCTTGAATATTTGACTTTATCCTTTTGAAATGGAGAATATTTAGAAAAGTGAATATTTATTTCTCTTGCTCAAAAATAAGAAAACTCTAGGCTAGCAAAGGACCTTCCAGAGTGTGAAGGAATTTCTGTGCACAGAGCATGGGGAACAACAATTCTATCTGTAGCTTGTGCTTCAACTTTTATACGACCCAAACTTTGACTTTTTCTTATATGGGTCATTCACAGAATCCATTTGGTAATACTTCTTATGAATCTCTTTACAGAAGTATAGTATAGTTGAAAATTTATCCAGAAAAAGCTTTCTTTAATTTCTAGTTTCTACAGTCTCCGTTACTGTAGTGGAGAAATCAAAGCTAAGTGGAAGTAAACACACTACTATTTATTGTATACACAATAAAAGTTAGCTTTCCCACTTCCCTTTTGTCATCACTCCATTTCTTTCCAACCCAGTCCTCAAGCAGCACTTGATCATCCTTTCTGTGTGGTGCACATTTCCAAGAATGTACTAATTATGTTATAAGGAGAGTGTAATGGTAGAATATTGGATGGACTTGTTGTCAGCAAGGAAATTCTCTGGAGCACTAGAGACAAAAATATCTAGGAAAAATATGTATTCACATATGTATTCACATACATATTCTAGTGTGATTTTGAAATTAAATGAATAAAATTAGCAATTTAAATGAATCAAAATCAGTATTACAGCTTTTTCTTTTTTTTTTTTTTTTTTTTGTCGTCAAGAGTTTAGGATTTCTTTTTGAAATTGCTGATTTATATCATACAATGAAAGTTTTCCAACTTCAAATACTTGAAGGTTGTAAATTATCAACAAATCTGCCTCTGTGAAGCGGAAGAGAATACAAACTGTAAAGAAGGAAAGACACACAATAATCTCAATTTATTTTTCTTAGAAGCCCAGGATTCTGGTAGGTTCAAGAATATGTACTAAGGAAAGAATGTAGAGGCAGTACAAAACATAGTAGAGTGGTTGAACAGTGCATTTCCACTATGCCTACCTACGGAGCCCTGAGAAACTAGGAACATCAATGCTAGCAGACAGGGAGCTTGTACATGCATGTGGCTGCACTTGCTGCAGCTGTCACCTGGGCATTCCAGCAGCCCTCCACAATCCACTAAGACTGGTGCCCTTCCCTCTTGGAGTTGTAATTAGGTCCAGTGAACTACTGAAGAAGCAAAGCGTACAACTTCATGTCTGTGGCAGTTCAGATTAGCATGGGTATGCATTCTCCACTGCAAACCATGTGAAGAAATGAAAGCAAAAAGTGAAAGAAAATTAAAATAGCTTTTTACTCTTAGAAAACTCACCTCCCCCCAGCTTTGACAAACATCTATTTACATGGCTCATCGCAATATCTCTTTCAACTTGATGCTCCAAGTAAATATCTTAACACTATATTTAGAAAGTTGGCCTACAACCAAGCCACAAAAAGTTCCTTTTCAACTCCACTGCAGTGTTTTTCCTCATACATTACTTTCACCATATTCAAAGATATTCTCTTTTCTAAATATCTGAGTTCACTGACTGTAATTTAAATATCTTCAATCCTCATTAATTTTCACTTAGGAAATTAGGCCAGATCTGCATTCCTACTAATATTAAAAAAATGCCTCCAGGAAAATCAAAAGAATTTTAATGACACTTCTTTACGTAAATAAAACAGTCATACAGTTCTTTTTTCCCTGTTCTATTTTCATTGTGCTGGTTAAGGAGTGGGAATACACCCCTATAATGAGGCATGATTTATATAATATGCTAATTCTTAAGTGGTGGCTCACCATCAGTAACATGAACTTCAAGAACTTTGGAAAGAGTGCAATGAGGACAGGCTTTTCTTGTAGGCTTCCAGTGCTCAAAGCACTGTGTTTCACAATGTGTTTGCAGAGACAGTGTGCTGCCTCAGCCACGCAAGGCTGGCATTCTTTCCTGTGCAGGCTGGAAATTAGTCTAATAATTTTATGGAGCTGTTTTAATTTCATGTTTATTGTTCCAGGACTTATCTATGTCTGGTCATGTTTTTATAATCTCTCTTTTTCTGGTACACATGGAGAAACCTAAATTGAACATGGCAATGAAGGGGACTTTTATAAGGACTCCAAGATTTAAGCAGGGTTCTCAGTAGGCTCCCAGTATTTCTCTGCAGGCTATTCAGAATGGCCAGAAAATTCACCTCTCCATTTTTCAAACATCTGTGGGTGTCCCTGCAAGAATGTTAAATGGCAATCAGCATTTAGCAGCTGAATTCTTCTCCTCACATTAAATATGGCTTCTTACATAAAAAATCTTAAAATTAGCCTAATATTTTTTCAGTTAAGCTTTTAATCATCTTTACTATTGTTATGGGATATTTTTCCTGCTCAAACACAGTGATACTTCATACTTTAACATCTTCTCCACATTCTTGTTTCAAAATGCTTTTCACTTCTTTTCTGTTTAACTTTAATTATAATAGCAAGAACCTCTTCATCTCCAGAAATATTAGCCTTCCCTAGCTGCTTATTAATATAAAAAATTGGAGGGAACATTTATGTTTGCGTGAGTTATCCTTGACAGAAATATGCACAAGTAGTTATGACCAATACAGAAAAACATCATAACACTGTGTTGCCAGTGTCAGTACCTATCTGGAAAATTAATGTACCACAGTTGAGGTAATCACAGCATCTGTGTGTGATCTGTCAAGACAGAGTGATTATAAAAAGCTGTTGTCTGGAAAATTCCCATCTTCTTATTCTTCTTCCAATTTGATTCCTAGCAGAAAGCTAAATGATTTATACAATTGAAATTTATACAATTGAAAATCACTAATCACTTTTTTTTTTTTTTTTTTTTACTGACCAGAAAGGAGATTCAGCTCAGCAAATTAAATACTTGCAAACAAAACAAAACAGGATAAAGGCTAGCAATAATTTAAGATATCTGTTTCTAAACAGATGCTTGAAAAACTGATGACTTAATTCCCTGCTCCTTTAGTTTTTCTACTGTCATATCAAGGCTTGCTGTGACATGCTTGTATTTCTGGCCAATGCACAAGAATTTGTCTGCTGCTGCAGATATAACAGTTTATGATTACCACATGGACCACTATTCTCTTGTTAAAGCTGGGCCATCATGTCACTGATAATCAGTATCATTCAAAAGACAAGATGATCTCTATTTTTTGCAAGTATTATTAAAGGTGTCTAAAAGCTGGAGATGCCTGTAATTCAATTTTTTATTTTTATTTTTTACCATGTTTATTCCTCTTTCTTATTCCTATTTACTCCCTAAGAATTTAAAAATCTTTCCCAGGGCACTTGATACTGATCAGAAAAGGTCAAAACTCTTCTTTGTTAGTGGGCACTGTTCTCATTCTACTGTGCATATATACAGTTTTAATATCATTCTGCCAGTTGCTCTTTCATCTTGCTTGCTAAGCTTTAGACTTCAAGTGGAAATTATGAAGATATCAATGAATTAAATTCATTCAGATGTTGTTGAATCATCTGGACTATTTCTCAATAGATTGACAAATCCTCTCCATGCATGAGGTTCATGCACAAGTATGTACAAAAACAGACTTGTGGAATTAAACTTTTAGAATAAGTTCTTTCCTAAGATAAACAGCAGAAAATTTCTTCTCCTAAGTACTTGATACAGTTATAAGAAAATAGAGTTGTTTTCTGAAAAAAGAGAAAAAAAGGGATCTCAACTTCATCATGGCTATATCATAGTAAATATCTCAAATTGAGTAAAGAAAAAAAAAAAAAAAAAAAACAACCAGAGTATTATATCTTAATATACAAAATGTAAATGTGTATGGATTATAAAGTTCTATTAACATATTATTAAAAGCATCCTCCCCACTTCTAGATTTGTACTGAATTCAATGCTCCCAGGGAGCATCAGGCAGTTTGTAAATCCCACGTGGTGCTAGGCATGAGGTAGGTTCTGCAGTGCTCAGCTCCATCAAGAGAACAGTGCTTCTGGGCAGATAGAACAGCAGACTTTCAGAACTTGTGCATATTTATAAGTTAAGCTTTAAGCACTACAGCATGCCGAGTATGCTAGGCAGAAGCTTCGATTTCTATTAATTCTGTTAATGTGCACTTTATTAATCTTCATTCATATGGAGTATTGTTCTTAACACAGCAGTATGTATCTTAACGTTTGCTTAAACCATTATCTCTTCAAAATTAATGTGTCAGGTAATAAAATCAACATGTTTCAAGCAGACTTTGTTAATTGCATTTGTTGCATTTGATTTTTAAGCCAAAAATCTAACAGCTACAGAAATGTAGATTTTTTTCCCCCTTTAATAAAACTGCTACATCTTGAGGATAAACTCTTTATCCTTGAAAAAGTCAAACACAAAATAATCCTCCGTACACTCTGTCAGACTACTTGGATGAACTAATGAGAGCGCAGTGGTCAGATAGAAAAAGAGAGACAGAAAGCAAGGTGTTTGAAAGGCTTTACAAATTAAGCTGGTTCAGTACATGTGTGACTACACATTCTAGATAATGCTTTCTGCATTGCTTACACATTTGTGTACATGGAGAAGCAATGGTCTACCAACAACTGAAGAACTTGCCCATTTGTTTCAGTTGATAAAAAGCTTACACTTTCAATTCATCATGGTCAAGTAATGAAAAAAAATTAAAAAAAAAAACAGAACAGATTCCAAAATTGAATGAAAAATATTACTGTGGATTTTTCAAACATAGTAAGACTGATTATGTAAGTTATGTAATTCACCCAAGAAGATACGAATGGTTTTCTACCTTGAGCACACATTCTACTTGCTCATATAAGACCTTTGAAATTAAACCATATGAAAGGGTATAGAGAAATTAACTCCTATCTCCAAACATGTAATTTAGGACAAATAATAATAACAATAATCTGGGGTGTCTCATGAATAGATGGATATCAAAGTCAGACAGTGTATATGGAAAAAAATAGAATTTCCCCGAGGACCATCAGGGGCTCAATCATGTAGAAAATTTTAGAAGCAGTTCCTTTATGTCCATCACTGGGAAGTATTCTGTGAAGAAAGCTGCTTAGTAAACTGTGAAATGCCAGATGCATCACTGTTAACTACATGCTGTGCAAAATTCTGCATTTTTTCGGTCCAATATCTTTCTACCTCCTACAGAGGGATTCTAAAAATTTATTACACAAATGGAAGCCAGATGTTTTGTTCATCAAGAAATATGAAAATTATTTAAAAATAAGTAATACAGTCTTATGAGCAAACTTCTACAGGCTTTTGGGGCAGAGAGTGGTTCCTGCAGTGTACACATGGTACAAAAAACTATGACTTTTTTTTTTTCTAAATCTTGGCTTGAATGAAAAGAAATAACCACATGATGGCAGCAGAATACACAACATGAGGAAGGATCTTGTACAACTTTCATGACCAAATATTTGAATTTGGAGAAGAGGGGTGTTGCCTTCAAATGTCATTTAAGGAGCAGCACCAAGAACAAAGCTACAAACACAAATGGATAATTGAGAAAGTTTGTCAAGTTTGATGTTGTAGTTCACCAAGGACATTGCTGTAGGCCATTAAGGACAAACAGATCTGAGGAGTGGGGTATCTGCAAGTAGAATACAGCACCTCTTAAACAAATGTATATGAATCCCATATGAAGGAATAAGCTAGTAAACCAAATGATCTTCAGCACTGAACGAAATCAGAGCTACACTTGTTTAATTTCATCTCATCATTGACTAATCAAATTACACACAGCACATCCTGTATTATTACGTAACTAGGATTGCTTTTGTTAGTAGCATACACATGACAAAAATGGTACTGAAAAAGACAAATATTCAATCAAGAGATAGAGAAACCCTCACAGTTTTGAGCTGTTATTTATGGACACGTGGGAACAAATATCTAATTCCATCATTGCTTGCTATTATCTCTTTTTCTCCTTCTTTGTCTCTGCTTAGTATGCTTAACTGTACTCCTCATTTAGCTCTCACTGCTATATTACTTCTAGACCCTTAGCAACGTGTCTAATTGCTACAGCCTGTCACTCGGTCAGGCCTATCCTTCTAGATACTATCCTAATCTTGTCACCATATATGTTACTCTCAAAAAAATAAAAGTCAATTTGCCATCAGATATTTGGATGTTACAAAACTGTTTTGCGGGATTAGTGTAGATTCAATGAGATTTGCAGCATATGAAGTAGTTCCTCATGTTCTCATTGCCACTTGTCCTCTACCTTGTGTTCTCTACACCACCTGTACCTCTAGCTGATACAATCTTTTTGAGACTGAGAGTTCTCCCCCAGAAAGCTAACCAGTAGAGGAGGCTACCACAAAAGGTGGGGCTTTCTTTCCTTCCCTCTTCAACCTTAGATTTGAGTAATCTCATTTGGTATCACCTGCCACTGTGAATCACAGCACTACTTAAAGTTATTCACCACTCTCACTTGCATATGCCTTCAGATGATGCACAAGTGCCAAATTGCCAGTTGCCTTGAATTCATAAGAAAGCCTTAGGACAGAGCAATTCAAAACGATCAGGAGAGTACTTTTAACACGATGTGCAAGCAAAGTGTCAAACTCTTTCCTAGGGCACAAATAGGTAAGCGCCATCTTTTTTTCCTCTCAAACACAGCTTGTTTTCTTGAGCAGGCTCATACTATTTATAGGTCCCAGCTACTTCACCAGCTTTGAGAATAAAGTTGACTTAACCTCTTCCTCCCTATCAATATGTATTCTAAATGTTGCCTTTGAAAGTTGTTTGTGATTGAGGAGCATCTGTTAAAATATCAGATATAGCAGTCTGAAAAGAAATTATTGGCAGGATTCCTGTACAGTATCTATGACAATATTTTCTAAGGTACTAATGTAAAGGATACTGCAATAATTTTTATTAATAATGGGATTTTTCTCTTCTGTAGAGAGAGGTTTTCTAGCAACCTTTTTTTTTTCTTTTTTTTTTTTTTTTCCTGAGGCAACAGGGTGGAGTTGGAGTAGGGACTGTTTTCCATTAGCAAAGTACATGGAGTTTTCAGAAGTTTCATTAACCGGCTTCAGCAACTCTGAGAGAATAGGTTCAAATGGTTATTGGGCCTGTTATATTGCACTGCAAATCTCACAAAACAGCTTCCAATCTGTATGATAGAGAAATGACTTCCAGATGTAGCATATCTAACCTATAATTAAAGAACCCACCTCAGGTGAACCCACAGCACTTAGATCTAATTTGCGGCATGTTTTAATTGTTTTGTATATGATAAAAATTTGCTGCTAACTAGAGCAATCAATCAACTTCTGCATGAGACAAATAAATTTGCAACACCGAGATACAGAAACATACAACATAGATTTCTACTGGAAAAAATAAGTTATTTATGAAGTTCAACTCTAGGCTGTTTATGAGTACAGCGGATATTGTCTCAATACCTAAATATTTTCTTTTAATGAGGGACATTTTTGTTAAGAGGAAGTTTATAAGTATATCCAGTACAAAGATGTTTGCTCACTAATGCTTATAATTTTCAAATGGTCTGTTCATATGTCTAAGTAGATAATTAATAAAAGATGAATAGCATAATATCAAAAGACATCTGTGTTAGCTGCAGAAATATAATGAAGGCAATTTAGTAAGTTTCAGAACAAAACCCACAAATATTTTCTCAGTTCAAAAGACCCAAATGAATCTTCAATAAGAATCTTCTTAACTCAGTACAGTGATTTGCACATATGGTACTTTCTACCCACAAACTTCTTAAAATACTCCTTAGGGACATGGATTGTACTACAGGTGTATTTTAAAATGTCATCATAAACAGTAGGATAAACATCTCATCAGCCAAATAGAATAGTGAACAAAAGGGTCCTTAGTTCACAGAATGATTTAAGCATCCTATTAGAAAGGTCACATCTTTGGTTGTAAAAACATGTGAGTCAAGGAAAAGTGACCTGTGGCAGGGGTTGCCTGTAATCATGGTGCTACAAACTATAACTGTCAATTTGTACAAAGGGCCCACTCCCATTTCTGGAAAACTTGGTGAAAGATAAATCCTCTGCTTATTTTTGTAATGGTCTGGACCAAACCAATTGTTTGAAGAGATATTTATTAAAAGAGACATTAATGGATAAGAAATTGAATGTTACAATTGTATGTTGATAAATACTGTATATTCCGAATTGTAACACAGAAGCAGAGAATAACACTATGAAATTAAGAGGTAGCATATTTGAAAGGGGTGAAAGTGAGTACTTTTTCTTGACACCCAAAATTGGACATACAGTCCAAGAAAACACTGAAGGGAAAAAAATGCAAGAGTTAAAAAGAAACTGTATACTTACGCAGATAGCAAAAATTCAAGAGTTATAATTGCTATTGCTAAAGTTACTTTCCAGGAGAGGTTTTAAACATGCTCCAGGGCTCAGACCAACATCTTACTAAAAAATAACCTGATGAAGCTTAATTTATAGGAGTGGATTATTCTTTGGAAGTGTCTAGAATAGCCTTCTGTTAAAAACAGTAGATGAAAAATCTACTTACTAAGTCTTATTGAGTATGGCAGCTGTCTAATAAGAACTGTTTGTAAACTTGCTCATTGCTTCATAGTGACATTTCTCCATTAGAGATATTTTGATAGAGATTTCTTCCAGCTGCAAGAGAAGAGATAACAATCTTTGGGAGTTAGTCCAAGGTTAATTCAATTATGATTTTACTAATGTATAATTTTGGGGGTGTGGGTCTTGGGACAGGATGGATATCCTTTATAGAAATAACTTGAGAAGTTCTGACTCACATTGTTGTCATGAGTCATAGTAGTGCTGGCAAAAACCACTAATTAGTTAACTTCACTAATTTTATACAAAAGCAATAGAAATATGATAAAATACACTCATGGAAATAACTCTAGAATATAAGTTATAAGTCTTTCAATGCAATTGTAATATGCTATGCAATTTAATGGCAAAAACTGATTTTTTTTTAAGAAGTTAATCTCAGGCTATTATTTAGAATAAACAAAATCTGCACTGTGGGTCCTTCAATGAATCTGTTTATGCTGGCATATTTCCTTCTGAGCATGAACAGTCCACTCATTTTGTGTAAATGCTTTCAAAATCAAATGAGGGTTTGATTTTTTTTTTTTTTAACTATTAAAGTTTTGGTTTATTTTATTGCTTTTGGTGGGCTTTTGTTTGTTTGTTTGTTTCATTTTAAAATTAACCTAATAGTATAATCATTTTATTTTATTTTGTAAACAACTCAGAGAACTAGGCATAGTAATGTAGAGGAGGGAGTGCAGCGTAAGCTTTAATAAGATGTAATGTGGTGACTGCATTTTCATTAGCTGATGATGAATTTAGAAACTCCTTAAAGAACATACAGTTACTCAAGAAAAAGAAAAATGTATCTGCAATGCTGGGAAATTGCTCCTGCATAATCAGAGAAAGTTCAAATCATACCCATCCCACCTGCTCACAGACTTCAGGACTGCTAAAATGGCACTAAAATCCCCAGCTCCCTAAGCTTATCATTTACTTTCTCATAAGTTTATAGCTCAGCAGTCTTTATAACAGCGACTAGAACATGATATTTAAACAAGGTTTATTATGTAAATACAAATATATATTATAGAAATAAAGCTGGATCTATCTTGCATTGTTTCACATTTTACTGTTGAAGAACAAATGATATTAATTTGAGTTTATTTAATGTTAACTATATTTCAGCCCAATTGAAGCACTATTAAAATCAGATTTGGATGGTAGTAATCAGTGGAATATGTAATTGATCATCAAAGAATCAAAGTAAATTGTTCAACTAGTGCTAGAAAGAGAGCTGGAAAGAGCATGAGAATAGTGAATGAGGCATGTCAGACATAAATGAGAAATTAACAAAGGTAATGAATATAATTTCTTTTCCAATCTAGCTATAAAAGAAATAATTCCAAACAGAATTTCTTAATTAGACTTGTATTTTCCCTGCAGGCCAAAATACTTCTGGGCTGAGGAAGTATCCAGCTAGATGGTCTCTGTGGCCTCGGATCAGCCTCTTTGGTTTTTAATTTTTGCTAAAAAAAAAAAAAAAAAAAGAAAGCTAAAACTTTCCAATCTGAAAAGAAAAATATACAGATATTTCTGCAGGATGGAAGATGGAGAAAATATTGATCAATGTCTTTGTTAATGGCCTTGATAACAGGAAGGAGTGTGTTCTCAATGAATTTAAATGTTTCAGATCAGCCTTAGGCTGTCAGGTCTCCAGCTTCAGTCCTGACACTGCTTCATAGATGGATTGTGGCCACATGCTGCTGTAATTTCTCTCAGGATGGACCCATTGAATACATGCTTTAGTCTTGCCACCTGACCTATTTCCAACACCATGTCCTGGGACTGGAGCCTATAGCTGGGCCTGGTACCGGGTTCACCTCCTTGTATGTCTGTGGCTGTTGAAGGATCCAGCCCTGGTTTCTGCCCCCACATGTGGAAACTATGGGAAACTACTACTTCCAGCTCACCCGCCCTCTGGGAGCAGTTGGCCCTTACTGCACACTGATGAAGAAAAAAGAAAACACTAGAAAGCAAATTTAAGAAGATAACAGTCACTTATGCAAAACATAAAATACTGATGGATAAAGCAGAGGGAAACAAGACCTTCTTTCCTTTAGACTGTGCATCATAATAAACTATATTTTGATGGTTTCTTATTGCTGCAGAAGACAGGTGTGCAGTTCTGAAAGAGAAGTAGCATACAATTTGGATGTCCCTCTGTTGGATCTCTTACTACTGAATTCAAGAGAATTGCTAGGAATAAAAATAATTTTCTCAAACTGGTATCTCCCTAGTATTGGTATTCTCCTTAACAGCATGTCACAAAAGAGTAGCAAGTAGAACAGGAGATAACTCTGAATAACTTGGAAAATAATTGTGTGAAAATCTACAGCTTTTTATCTTCTTTGCTCAAAATATGATCTTTGTAGCACCTTCGACAATATCCTATCCAACTATTTCTTTTATAGTGTTCCAGCTATAATAGAGGAGAAAATATAACAGTTATACCCAAGGCTAGTTTAAGTGATGAAAGAAAATAGAAATGAGTTTAAAAATATGGTCATTTTTCTTAATGTAGCCTGTCACATGTAGCTCTTTCTGGCAGAAAAAAAAAAAACATCTTTCATTTCCAGGCTGATGTAAGAGGAAAAATAATACACATGATTTTCCAACTTAGGAAACGTTCTGATCTGTGGAACATAACAAAGGTTTCCATAAATTAAGATAAAAATCACTTTTACTGAATTTCAAAAAGTATCTTCTTGGAGTTGTTTCAAAGTTTTTATGTCACAATAAACAAACCTGAATGGTTTTGGATTTTTGCTTGTTTGTTTTACTTTGTTTTTATAAGCAAAGGGCAAACCAATCCAATGGATCCATGTTTGTTCCCTATTCCTAGTTTTTTTCTTCCACTCCAACATGCAGATGCATCCCATGTCTTTCACCATTGTAAGTATATTACCTTAATCTTTCTACATTGTTATAAGATTCTCTCCTCTTGTTCAGCCTCTACTCTTGTCTTTTTACAAGCATGTACAATTTTCCCTGCATCCTCAATTTTTTTCAGCTGCAGCCCTCCCTGAAATTTTTCTTCTTTCATCTGTGAACCAGCTGAACTACCTACTTGTTCCTTCAATCTTGATCTACCAGGACCATCAGCAAAGTTTGTAGTCTGGCTGATTGGCTCACATTTGTTTATATTTGGATCTTCAGATCCTCTCTTTCTCTGCATCTAGCCATCCAGACAAAAGGGATAAAGATCAGTTATAGCCATCTACTTTCACAGAAATCAAAACAACTGAATAGTTTTGAGATATCTAGACATCAATGTACATAGCTGAATTTTTTGCTTTAAAATGTTACTAGGGAAAGAAGTATTACTGGTGGCCAGTGAAATAAATCTGTTCATATAAGCCTTCTTCAGGAAGCCAGGCTAAAAATAACCATTGAATGGGGACAGTATCGGGCCATTTAAATTTAGTATGTTCAACCACTTAGTAACTTAAAGTTGTGGTAAGAGAGGTTACTGTGAAGGGTTACTAATCCTTGGGCTATAGATTTGCAGAGTTCAGCCAGGAAATTAGAGCAGCTACCAGGAAGAGTAAAACTTTCATGTTCAGACATGAAACAGAGATTTGCTAAAAATTGATTAATGTCATATCCTTGCCGTATTAAAGATAGATAACAAGCTTCTGGCTGCACTGTTTAAAATCTTGCCAAAGAACATCCTTGCTGTCTGCAGAGACACTATGTTTTGTGTGGAATTAAACAAACAAACAAAAAACATTCTGGCCCATAGGCTAACGTGACAGATGCCTGCAAAATCATTCATTACGAGGCCAGATTTTCCATGGATATTAAACATTGAATATTATTTTGTTGCTAATTTGGCGTAAAACAATGTGATGCAGATCCTTCTTCTTTTTCCAATTGAATGAAGGAGTACAGTTCAGTCTACGCAACATCTTAGCTGAGTATTAAATATGGGATCTTACATAGGTCATAGCAGAGACAAGTATATGAAGGTTGCTACGCTAATGAGATAGATAAAAATAGAATGAAGACAAAGAAGAAAAAATGGCACATTGAGAGAAAATTCAGTTTATCATTTCCTGTAGCGATATTTATGCAAAGTGTTGATAGATCTCAGACCTCTTCGTTTAGTAACTCATTATGAGCAAAGAAAGTATGACACAAATATAATTCTTCTAAGTGAATAAGCTGGATTTTTCAGTGAAATATCTAAATAACTACAGCTTTTTATTTGGAAAATGTATTGACATTAGAACTGAACTCAGCCAGAGACATTTCTCAGAAGTAAGTTGGAAAGTGAATAGCCCAGAGATAGTGAGTGGATTAGCCAGACTACTTTCACAACTCTCTAAGGTGGAGAAGTTTTCAGTGAGTACCACAGCACACGTATATTACGTGCTGTCTGTTAAATAAGAAAAAAGTGCCCTGTGAAATCAGAACTAAAAGTCCAAATGAACACATTACACTTTGAACAAACAGTGGCAGTTGATTTTGTGTAGATTCAGTGTATAAATATTACCAATCTGTTTTTTCAATGAGAAGTCTGAATAAAAGGGATGCATTTTAGGAAGAATTATAAAACTTTGGCACAAATTTTGATGGAATGTAAATAGATGTAATAAAGAATATTTTTATTATTTGCATTACAAATGGTAAAAATACACCTATATCTTTTTTTTTCCCCCCACGTGAGAAAAATACATATTTACATACCTAGACAAAATTACAACAAGCTTCTCAAATAGGTGTCAAGCTCAACAAAATGTGCAGTGTGATTTCAGCATGATCATGTTTCTTAACAGGGCTTATACTCTTATGATTATTTTAGGACTACAAAGAGTGATTTAGAAGCATGTAGCATCTCCCATACAAAGAAAAGCTGAGGGACCTGAGAGTGAGAGAGCACTAGAACAAGGTGATCATAGAGGTCATGGAGTTTCCTTCTCTGGAGATACTCAGAACCTGCCTAGATGCTTTCCTGTGTAACATACAAGAAGCAAATTGAGAAGGGGATTATGTCATATTTTGCGAGGGCTGCATCACCAAAGAACCCACTCAACATAAATGACTGGCAGGACCACTTTGATCTCTGAATTAATATTAGTAAAGCTAATTAATTTTGGGATAAACATCAGTTCTTTTATCAAGCAGCAATGTTTAGGACCCCCGAAAAACCACAGTTTCAATGTTGAGGATGATCTTAAGTCTGCAACAAAAAAGATAATTGGACAATTTAAAATTGTCTCATCTTATGACTTATCTAAATTCACAGGAAAAAAAGTGAGGCCTTTTTATAAACTTGATTAGCAGATTATTTGCTGCCACAAAGAAACAGACTTGATTTAAGCTTAGTCCTTGTTTTATCCAAATTAATATTTTCCTTTGAATAAGATTCTTCCCACAGAAAACTTGTTTCATGTATCTGCCTCTGTTTAATGATAGGAGATCTGCTGTTCATTCAGCTAACACAATGAAATATTTTACAAATTAACATCAAGGAAGTCCTCAAGTGAGTTAGAGGGTGGATTGCATAATAAGAATCTGAGATCAAGGGCCTAAGCTGTAATGGTTCTCTTCTAAGGGCATATTTATGCTGCATCTGTGCAAAGTAGTAGAGAATGTTATTCCAGAGTAGATGGCTGTGATGCAGGAGAGGATCCTAGCTGACGAATCAGAGGGTGTTTTACATGTAATACAGAACCGTGCAGTTGCATGAAATAAGTTTCCACAGGGAGATGGAAGTATAAGGCTAGAGAAGTATGAGGAAATAGGAGCTGCATATACAAGATGAGCAGATAGATATCTCAGTATAGATAACTTTGGCTAACAATCAGACTTACAGGGTTGTTTTCTTTTAAAGTGCTTCAGTTCAAACAGTGCACGCACGCACACACAAAAACCCTCTGCCATCATTATCCTTTGTGCATAAATGCAAATACTTCCACAGGAATGCATATATCATGCAAACAGGCTCTGATTTTACATCTTTTTAGTATGCTAGAATATAAAATGGTCGATCAAGAGCTAATACATACCAAGATCCTGCCACAAGAATAGTCATATCCATGCTTTAGGCAGTTCAGCTATCACTGCAATAAGAAGTTGCATTCTCAGAACTTGCTCACAGGTATTTCAAGCATTTCACTCTCTTATACCAATGTATTTGCTTTAAATTTGTAGCCTATCTTTGTATACTAATGCAATGAAATATTTTCTTTGATCTAAAACAATATCTTAAAGGAAGTATTCCACAAGCAATGTAACACAGAGATAGAAAAGGTGGCTTTTTATCATTTGTGAATTCACCAAGACTGTGGCATCCCTCCTCACAAAGGTCAGCAAAAATCCATGCTTATGTCGCATTACCATAATCTGCTGCTTTAACAAGCTATTTCCAAGAAATTTTGAGGGGTTGAAAGTTATAAGCTGAAATATTTATCCTGGAAGGGACTGCAAGTCTAGCAAGAACATTTTCCTGAGCAGAAAGAAAACAATGGGGCACAGCATGCACCAAAGCAACAAGTGAAGTTGATGAGGCCCAGAACACTTTTGGGAGTGAGTTGGAGAGAGAACAACACAGAGGAATCAGCCACACAACAGCTGAAAACCTACTTTTGCTGTGACAAGAGGTGCTAGGACACAATAGGACACAAGGAAGCTAGCTTCTCAGCTTATTGCTGCTCTCACTACACCCCCAGGAGGCATATTTGCTGATGCCTATCAGTTTGCGGAAATCCTTATGCTTTCTACTTTGTAATGGAAGTGTCACAGAACATTTATGAAACAGGGACACTTGATGTTTACAGACCTTGAACACAGAGCTCCTTGCTTGCATAAACGTATTCATTCCTAACCCCTTTCTGAACAAAAAGCAGGCACTGAATCATTCTCATCCAAATGTCACTGAACTTCTCCTGGTTTAGGCTGCTGGCAGTTCAGCTCTCAGAGCCAGTGTCTGGGGACACAGTTCTAATAAATTTGATGGAAATAACATTGTCACTTGATTGACACAGACAGTGACAGCAGGTATCAAGCTCAAGGTCATATGACTGCTTAGTGCAAGCTCAAATCCTCAAAAGCTAAATACTACCAGATTAAAGAAAAGATCCTGTGCTTTTGACTGCTCTCACTGTTCATTTCTGTTAAGTCTGTATTTTCTTTAAAACAATTTACTGCTGGGGCTAAACAGTAAATGCAGTCTCTGGCTGACAGACTCTGTCTAACTACAGTGATTTTGTGGAGAAAAAAAAACATGAAAAGCTGTATCTGTAATGCATTACCAATTTTATTTTGGGTAAAGCAATGGTTGAACTTCTATGAGTAGTAAACTGTCACTAATGCTTTTGGGTACTACAGCAAGTTCTGAGACCCTATATAACGATGTCAATTTGCAGAATTGCATCCTCTATAAACCAATATAAGTTACCCAAAAATCTCAGTGCTAGCCAGGAAGATCATTCACGCCCATGTCTTTAACATACAAATGTCACTAACTTTATTTTTTTTGTATTAATAACCCACAGTATATAAAGCAATCACTCAGTTTTGGTGCAGTGGAACTGAAGTAGTCCCATAGATCAGAACCAAAATTGCACACATTTAGAATAAAAGTTGTGCTGTGTATCAGGTAACTTGATAACTTGCTTCTTATGCCAATGTTTAGACAGGCTTTTCAGGGAATTTTGTGGGAGTGAATAAACTAACTCAGATGACGTGTGCATGACATCTTTGAAGCTAAATACCAGACTGATCTCCAGGCAGCCAGCCATAAGCTCTGTGTAAGAGAGGTGCGACATGTTCTGACAAATTTGGCCAGACTTCAGAGGTTTAACAGCACTACTGCAATGTTTGACTTGGTAAGTTGACAACTTACCTTTTGAACATCCACTGTTCATAACACTTCTCCTAAATTACAAGATTTTGGGGACAGGAATCTTCTGTTCATTCTGCATTTGCACAGCAGTGAGCAGTAAACGAAAATGAGCTGGTAGATAAACTAATTCATTAAGTGATATCCTTATAAATCTTGTCCTTGTTAAAACTTGTGCAAGGTTTTCCAGTTCTGGTATTGGTTTTTAAACCCCGATTATGGCAACACATTTCAAATAAATAAAACACTTCTCTCCCCTGTAACAGAATCCTATGCAGCTCTGACATTTTGTCAACCTACAACATGGACATCTACATCTGAGCCTTCTGTCCTGAAGTACTTTGAAAATCATTAGAGAAATATATACATCTCTAAGGTATCTTAAGAGATATCTTGGAAAAAAAAAAAAAGCTAGTTTCCTTGAAAAGGTATTTCTTCTCAACGATAGGATAAAGGTATAATAAAGCAAATATCTCAGACACATGCATCCAAGTTTTGAATATCTTATGTTAAGGGAAAAGTTCATTCAGTTTGCCTTAGATCTTTATCTACAAAATAGTTGCTTCATGACTTGCCTTAAAACTGTTTGATTATTTAAGCTTAGTGCTCTGCATTTGCCCTTACTGAATTGCATCCAGTTTATTGAAATTATTTCCTTAATTTGTCAAGATCTTTTTAAATCTGTCCTCATATATATTTACAGACCGTCATAGCTTGATTTCATTGGAAATTTAATAAGCACACTACACTATTTAATCATTGACTACCTACCCAATGATTCAAGTCACTAATGAGAACATTGATGAGAACCGGGCACAAGACTGATCTCTGCAGAACACCACTCAATACATAATGCTACCCAACAAAGAGCTGTTAATGACTAAGCATGGTTTCCTAACCATTTGTGCAACTGTTCAACAATTTTATGAAGACTTCACCTGTTTATTTTGTATAAGAAAATGTCACATAAAACTGTCCAAAGCCAATTGTGAATTCTAGATATTATCCTATATATTCAGTACTTCTTAACAGCAAGGAAGAAAATGTAGAAGTTAAAATTTGTTTCTGACAAACCTATTTTGGTCGTTGTTCATTATCTAGCAATTTTTTTGGATATGAATTTTATTGAAGTGTATATTTTCATATTCTTATTATTGCCAAAATTACAATTAAGATAATTGCTCCATAATTCCCAGCTTACCTGCCACCTCTCTTAAAAATAAGCCTTATATTTGTCCTTTCTCCTTCAGGGTCTTACTCCAGATTGAGCAGCACTTTCTATTTGAGCAGCCTTCTTGTTTTTATGCAATCACTGAGAAGAAAAAGGAACTACTTGTACAGCCCCAGATCTTTCCCTGATGGAGAACCATACAGCACAAAAATAAAAAGCAATTTCCTCAGTCTTGCATAGCAATTTCAAGGTGATCCTGTTCATTGATAATCAGACAATGAATTTTATGAGTTCCAGAAAATTTTAGAATTTAATTCAGTAGTCTCTACTTAGTTCTTTTCTTTTAACCTGTGTTTTGTCCCTTTATCAGCCTACTGTAAAACATACATTCACTATGCCAGGGAAGAATTTCCATTTTATATGTCTGATAAACTCCACTGTTATTGATGTTAAACACTATAAATCTTTACTCTCTTCATTATAAGATTCAGTTGAATGTTTGAGACTATATTAGTGTTTTAATATCACACATTTTTCTATTTGTCCTTCTAAAGAAATACATTTGTTTATACAGTGCAATTGACTTTTATTCACCTTGGAAAGTCAGCATAAACTGAGTGACAGTTCACACGAAGATCAATCTAGAGTAGGATTTATAGAGAACACAAAGATTCTTTCTCAACAAGAAATTTAACTGAGTCCATTACCTCATAAACTAAGGAAATTTTATCATTTGTGGTATTTATAATGCAGATATCACCTTACTATTCAAGGGATGCTGATATTTTAACTGAAACAAAGAAATTTTCTACTCTCATCTCTAAAAACTTCTCTATGGGAGGTGGTGTTTGCAGTAATTCAGTCTGTGATAGAAGTACCCAAAACTATATTGAAATAACTGTTTATAGAACAGGTTGAAAGTGGTGTGAAGAGTTGTCATGTTCTTCACAAAATATGGCCATGCCTACAGATCTCAACAGCAGTGAACTCTGACTGTGAAAACATTTATGTGGAACTTGCACAGTCAAGGGTCATGAGCTGGACTACATGCCATGTGAGGAGAAGCTAGGGAAACTGGAGTTCCTTAGCCTGGAAAAGTCTGAGGGGACATTATTGTTGTCTACAATTGACTAAACAGAAGAAACAGAGAAGTCAGAACCATAACATTATCTGATGATATCATAACATCAGACACCATGAGAGTTGTACTGTGATTCAAATGAAGAGGAGCTCATAGATTTTAAGTACTTGTAGAAAGTTAATTTTTCAAAAATGCCAAGTTTTTTCAAAGCAAAAACAGTACTGTATTTTAAACAAACTGTCTTATTTTTGACTACCTATTTTGTCTAATCAGTTGAAAGTATTCTACATTACATTTGTATTTATTTTCCCAAATGGATTTTCACTTAACTATATAGTAACTTCAATTTACAAGAAACATTGCATAAGTGTTGAATCTTATTTCCTGAATATAGTGAAAAAAGCAAGTAATAATTTAAATAACTACATTTGAAGAGAGGAAATAATACAGGAATAACAGGAAATTCTACACTGATCTTTTAAAATTCTAAATAATAATATCCCATATTACTCGAAATCTAGCTTATAATGAATGAAGTCAGTACATGTTATTCATCACTGAAATTTCAAAAGGGCTACGTTTACTTCATTAGTATCACTATTCTACTTCTGGGAAAAATAATTTGACATTCATGTGAAATAATGAATATGGAGCAATTTGACAGATCTCTCTGTGAAGATGAAAGCAGCTCTATTACATGAAGAAAACAGAGACAAGGCAAAGAACAGAATTTCTGAGCAGAGGAAAAAACAGGTGTTAATTACCCTGCAATTTCTTAGTACTATGTTTCAGCTTGCATCGGAAAAGTAAAGCTATGTACTGATCCACGTAATTCGTTAAGTCAAGTGGAGTTTTTTTTCCAAGATCTGATTAGTTTAATGAGCATGTAATTTCATTCACAGTTCCATCAACCTAATAAAGGGCAAACACATGATTGAACATCCAATGTTTAGAATAGAATCATGTTAATAGGCAAAATTCTGTGTTTTTTTTTTAATCTTTCATGCATGGGGCACATGGAAAGAATGATCAGGAAGTTCAGGGCAGTTCTTGGAGTTCTCTTTTACTAATTGCTGTTTAAGTGTTCTTGATGAGTTACTCATTCACTTTTCATTTCCTGTGTCCTTTTAACTTTGGAAGCAGCACCTGGCACAAATAATATCTCCCACAGAAAGTCGTTCCAAGAAGTTTGGGAGAAGTCAGCTAGCGTCTGCAATGAGTCAGAGCTGCACAGGGAGAAAGTGTGCTCTGCTGGTCTTAAAATAATTACATCATGGAGTTCATAGGGGCATTTGACATCCCATTCAATACTGGATATGGTGGAGATGCTGATGTGAGGGAAGGGTAACTGAAGCCCATCAAAAATAAGTTTGAGAGTAGGCACTGAAGACATTCTGTAGTGAGAAAAATTAACTGGAATGAACAGTTCAAGAAGAATGTTTCTGCCCAGGCTTTGAGAGGCAGACTGACCACATCCAGGAGAGTTTCCAAGAGAACAGCATAGAAGCACAGGAGTAGCAGATGTGACTCAACGTGTCTGCTGCCAGAAAGGTACCATTTAGCTCTGACTACAAAATCAATTCGTTCTATTAGCAACCTTACCAGAATTCTGGCCCCTCTCTTTTGAAGAGAAATGGACTCACCAGTCGGGCAGTCCCTGTGAGCAGAGCAAAAAGACCATATACATGGGAGTTTGGAGGGGGAAAAAAAGCGGAAATATAACAGCTGATTTTAGTTTGACCAGTGTTGCCTTGGTTACAGCCAAATAAACACAAGGAAAGATGGCTGGGTGTAACAGAACACCATTCAGCTGTGCCACTTGCCGGAGACTGTTCCAAATACACATTTGCAAGCAAAGATTCACAGAACTTTTAGCAGCCCTTTCCAAAGCCCTTCTAACCAAGATGGATTTCTGTAATGAATATCTAGAAATGAAAAAGACCTTCACTATCATTCCTATTTTTCATCACATCTCGTTGTAAGCATGCATTGTTTATGAACAAAAAAAAATCAACCTAATAAAAAATCCATATGAATTTTAAAGAGAGAATGCAAGTATATGAAGTGTATGACTTAACCACACACAGTTAAGAGAATGCTGCTCTAAACTAAAATAGAATGGTATTTTTAATCAATGCATAATAAAAACAGTCATTTTCAAATGAAGCATACTCACAATACAATGAATGATGGATTTAAAAACAAATCTTTACAAATAAAAGTTCACTTTTAGCAATCAAAGAAACTGACAGACACCTACTTTACAACTTCAGGTGTAGTAAAAGAGAGTCACAAAAGAAGGCAGTGTAAAATATTGCACACCTGTAACTAGGCTACAGACTGGTTCTTTAACTAGAAGAGAGCTAAACTGTGCTACCAAACATTTCTTGAAAAAACATTTTGGATCTTTCCACTTCAAAAAGCAGTTAAGTTTAGATTTTGAGAAATAAAATATTATTTGAATTATCTGCTATTTTAAGTGGAAAAAGTCTAGAATAAGAAATGTACATAATAGAAATAATTTTCCTCTAGCTGAATAAAAAAAGAAAGCAGAGATTAAGAATATAGGTGCCTAGAGAGCAGGAAGAAGGAAAAAAAACCAATTGTATATACCCTGCTGTACTCATTGTCAAAAAAAGAGAAAAAAAGGAATAGAAGGGGAAACAAACTGTAACAGACAGAGATACCTTCCAGATGCCAAATGAAGTCTCACTCTGTAGAGAGCTTCTTCCCTCTAATTTTAGCATGTGGAAGTTTAGCACTAGGGCAAGTCATTCATACTACCTTTATTGTCAATGAAGAGACAGATGTATTGAAAAAAGAATTTATCCTATTTGACTTTGATCCCATTATGAGATGAATTTACTCTCCAAGGATTTTTTTTTTTTTGCTGTTGTTAAATGGGATTGACTAGATGAATAGCTTAAACTGTAAGTAAATGAATAGCTCAAGTTAGATGTCTAGTTTTTATATGAAGTCAGATAAAAGATGCCATACATATGAAACAAGATAAAATGAGATTTTTTTATTTGTTTAGGAAAAACAAGTGAAATGAAAAAACACTGCTGTTATAATTTATAACTATTTCCTGATTAGTAATTTCTATTTTATGAAGAGAATCCTTTCAAAATATAAAAAGAGATATCTGATCTTTGAAAACTGAAAGCTATCTTCAAAAAAAATCAGTAATTAACAAAAGGATTAACTGGATATTTCATTAACCTAATTACATTTTTAATGTAGTTCTGAAAAATATGATGGAGCTAATTTAACCAAATGTTACGTGCAGATTTGACTTGAGGAATGAACTCTGTAAAAACATAATAAGCATTTATTATTTAGTTACTTTGGATAGGCTGAAGATATACAAGCAAATCACTTCTATCACACCACACTGGATATTACCAGCAGAAGCAGATAGTGTAGCTGACTGAGCTCTCCATTCAAATTAAGCATTGCAGATTCATGATGAGCTCACTCATGATTTGCATGTGGGAACAAAAAATATATTCAACAACTTGGCATAAGAATAAAAACTGTTTTAGAGTTCTGTGATTACTGACTTACAGATATTTTATAAAGATTTACAGTCTGGGTTCATACAGATTTCATTTGAAATGAGACCTGATACTACACTCAACACCACCCAAATATCTCACGTTTCTTAATTTTTTTTCCTCATTCAGACAGAATAAGTTTTGAATTTTTTTCCCCCACACACCAAGATTCATCAAATCATTTCAATTACCAAACTCATTTTATCTATCTTTTATATGGGAAAGCCTACTAGTACACATAGAATGAAGAAAAACACAGCTGAAAGGAGTCTTGAGGGATTTCTTCTTCTGTCTCTGTTCTCCTAAATTGGTACCATGTGATGAAATGCTTCTGAGTTTTTGGGTATAAAACATGTATGGATGCTCCTCATTTATATTAATTGTTGCAGTTTGATTCCTAAACTTACATTTTCACCACCACCAGTGAAATATTCTGATATTTCTCTCTTGCCTAGAGTATACAGTATATTTAGAGTCTTCGATGCTCGTGTTTGTGTGGTAAATAAAGATATCAATACCTATTTACATTCTGTCAGAGTTAATGACTGGAGTCCCTGGCTAGTACCAGCTTCAACAAAGTTCTGCGTGGAGTACCTGATTACTAAGTTCTCAATAAGCATTACTGGAACATGAGAACGATAGGCTCAGTTGATACAGAGAACCTGCCATAGAGTTTTCAACATGAAAAAGAATTAGGGATAATGCAATATTATTCACTTCATCCCTGACAAGCTTTATATGCAGTTGTACTTCAAAGTCTTAAAAAAAATAATTCTACTGGAGTGGCTTTGCATAAGACTTATCAAGAGAATGAGATAAAGTTATCTAATCAGGGTCAGTAATTAAAATGCAAGAGAGCTCAAGATAAATAAATCTTTGCAACTATCTGTGTAGCAGAAGTACTTCCTGTATCATAGATGTTCCATACCAAATTGCCCCACATTATATGTAAATAACAAAGGTTTCAAAACAAAGCCTTCCAAAAGTAAGACTAGAAGATATTAAGTCCAGTATTCTCAGAAAAATAAAACACACCTTCTGAACAGCTGATGGAGACTTTCAAACAGCACAGGCTGGATTTGGTGCCAGCTGTGCCTGTTGTTTAAATGGATTTCAAAAATATTCCTATTAACTGAAAAAACAAACATTTTTTTCAGCATTTGAAGCATCTTCATATACAATTCATTCATCTCTTTTAAGCATTCTGAATAATAATAGAAACAACTTGTTTGCTTTTTTTTTTTTTAATTTCCCCAGTATTTCAGTAGGGTTATATCTGAGGTCGTTTTTCCCCCAACACACACATAAAAATAATACTTATTTTAAGTATACAAAGAAAAATAACATCACAATTTATTATAACCATTGTCCTAATAGAACACAATTTAAATAAATGATTGATTAAATCCAGATATTTGGTGAAAAAATAGAATAGAGACAAGTGAGTTGATCAAAGCAAAGCAGAAATTACATAACTAGTGATTTTGAAGTCCAAGACTTCTTATCTCCTGGTCACTACTGCACTGAGTCACAATACTCATTTCAGAGAGATTTGGCTAAGTGCCTGTCTTCCCCCTGGAGAAAAGAGTTCCAAATACCTCATATACACAATGATATTCCAAAAGCCATTAAATCTAAAGAAGTAAAGTAATAATGCATAGTGTTAGGATAAACTCTAGTATAAAAGTAATTCAGTAATAACAATTTATATTAATAATGTATCTCACCCTTGAAATTATTCAGCAGATAAAATTTAAGGAATTGATTAGCCCTGCTTATATATTTCATGAGTAAGTGTTTCATGCTTAATCTATGATCCCTGCAAAAGTCTACTGCAAACATCTACTTCTGTGAAAAACCTACTTATACTAAAATTTACCAGCCTAAACTCACAGTCATGGCTATAGAATACATCTCTTCACATTTAGTTTCTATTCAACAAAATTGTTACTCCAAGCTACTCTTAAACCCTGTGTAATATATCTTCAATTGTTTCACTGGGCAGTTCATAAACTGAAGCTATATAAACCCCTTTACAGACAAAGGTTGTTACCTACTTCACTAGCAGATTCCTCACAAGTAATCCCTGAAGCCTAGACTACAATTGAATTTTTAAGGCCCTAGCAAGTGTGATCACAGGACTACGCTTTTTTACTATTTTAGAACATCATTGTATTTTGGGTAATACAATGGGTATTATACAATGAGTACATTTGGATAATATACACATTTTAAAATGCATGATAATATACATATACATAAAATAATTTATTGAGAAGTAGACAAAATTCTGATTTAATCCACTATTAAGCCATAAAATTCATAATTCATAAAACTTAATCTTATTAGTTTCCCAAATGCCTGAAGAGTAGAGGTATCTCAGCAAGAACAATTTAAGTCAGAACATCTGTAAGTTCTGACCCTTTCATTAGAAGACTCACCTTCAACCTGCTTACATTTTTAGTATTATTTCTTTACCATTTGATCAGTTGAAACAAATGGAAAAAAAAAATTGCTTTTTAAGTAAATGGAACACAAGAATGGTTTTGTTTAACTGTTACTCTGACAGACCACAGTCACATTGACATATTTTAGATTTCTTCTAGCAAAACTTGTCCTAGTATTGAGATCGGACTAACCATTTCAGTCTTTCTCCATTGAGACACTAAGAGCATTGATATGAAGTCTTTTCCTGGAATTTTCTTTCTCCCTCACTTTTCTTCTATTTTTCTTTTAGTAAGATACAGAACAGTAGGAAGAACTAGCTTTGGTTACTCTAACACTTCTCAGTTATGCAAGTCTAAAATATCAAGAAGGTAAGTAAAGTGAAAAAAGTTTATAAAATAGTTTTGCAAGAAGACTCCTATGAATTCTTATGGTCATAGCTTTTATTACTTGGAACAAAGTAGAAAAAGCTTTCTTACTCTTAGTAAGAGAGCAATGTGGGACTACAGTAAGAACTGAAAACATACACACTCAATTACATTTCACATATTCACTGATCTTTACGTGTAATAGCCTGAGAGGTGACACAAGTGACCATGTGATCAAGGAGCCAATGAGGGGAACCACCCTGCTGGATTTGTTACTAACAGGCCAAGAAAAATTGATTGGGAATGGGAAGAAGAACAAAGTTAAACTCTTTCAGTAGAACACATTGATGGGACAAGGAAAGAAGAGCACAAACCAAAACACAGGGTCTTCTGCCTAAACATGTGAAAAATAAAATCTATACTGTGAGGGTAATTAAACCAAAGCTCAGATTGTATACAGAGGCTATGAAGTTTCTGTCCTTGGAGATATTTGAACCCAGATCAGGTACATACCTGAACAATCTGCTGTAGGTAACTCTGCTTGAGAAGAGGATTGTACCGGATAATCTCCAGAACTTTTTCACCTCAGACATCCTGTGATTCTTTTTAAAGGTAGTCACTTGATAAAAATAGCTTATTCAAAGAAAATTATTTTGGAAACTGACTATGATGATCTCTGATTATTTCAGTATTTATGTTAATGAGACAACATTTGACAATTTTCATCAAATTGTCAGAGAAAAAAATGGAAAGGTTGGTGTATAGAAGACAAGGCTCAACTAATAGCTAAATCCCTTGTTGAAGCCAGGCTTCAATACCCCAGAGGGCAAATTCTGACATGCATACAGAAAGTATACCACTGGAGACCATTCTCACTGAGTAACATTTAAGTGAGGCAGAATCTGAGCTTGCCAGATTGCTCAGAAACTGGACTTGATAGGGGATGAAGGAAGAACATCTCATCTCTGCTATGAAAAGATCAACCTGAATATGAAACACTATGCTTTTTTTTTAGTTATTATTTTTAAACATCTTTTATACAAGATACAAGCCGTTCAGAGACATCTCCTGGGTGCAGTGAAGACAATCTCATGCCTTCATCTCCAGAAAACGGTGATGGGTTTACAGCACTACCTTCCAACAAAGGCAACACCACACTGCAGGGCTCTGAGTTCAAGTCAGGAGTATTCTATGCAGGAGCACCCACCACCATTTTCCTCACTGAGCTGATTCCACAAAACCTCTGTCATGAACTGTCTATAACACTGTCAGGTGCTGAACACCAGGGATTATGTGATATTTCTCAGCAGAAGTTTGGCTCCACAGTCACCAAAATACCACATTCTCTATTTTAGAAACTTGCTTCTTCAGAAGGGGAACAGGTTAGAAGAGACAACATTTGATGACGGCAGTCACTAATGTCTCCATGTGGGCTGGAAGAAGACTTCCTCCTGCCAAGGAGTTCTGGTGGGTGGAAGACAAAAGTAAAAACAAGCTGTGGTTATTCATACTTCTCAATGCAGGAATTTCAAAAAATAGAGTTCCGTATTTACCATCCTGGTCTTAGAAAGTTTCCTCTCCTCTCCCACCTCCTGTCACATCTGAAACAATTATTACAGCTGGCTGTGTACAAACAGCTCTGTTCTTGAGGAGTAGAATTTCTATATGTCACATGGTATCACAAATGACACCTCTGTACTTTGTCGTCTTTCTTGTGGTTTCATAACTTGCCATTAAATTACATTGAAATTCAAGCAGAGAGCAGACTGTCATGCTGCTTTGCTTTTGAGCACTAGTTCAGAAGAACAAACAGGCAAGAAGAAGTATTAAGGCAATTTCATTTCATTTGGGTGACTACTTAAGCAATGTAGAGGGGTGAAGGGCATGAGAGAAGACTCCAGAACAGGCATAAAACTAGTGCAAAGTGTTGCTCAGGTTCCTCACGCTGAGGACTTATGGAAGTCTAGCAGTGTAGCAAGCACAAATGTGTACAATCTAACTCAGAGAGCTTTCATACAATTCCCTTTGCTTTTCCATGAACTACTAGTAGCAGTTCATGCTACCAGCATTCTGGGTTACAGAACCACATATACCAACAAGCAGCTCACGCTTACTGGATTTTGGTATTGTGAAGGAATATTCCAGAGGAGGTATGCTAGGGAAAGCTTCAAGTGGTACATACAGAGAGTGGTAGTTGAAGCAAGGCTTTTGTAGTTGTATGCATCTTGTTAGCTCATGGAGCTGGAGCTTCAGAGACGAGAGAAGAAAAAAAATAGAGGGAATGGGACAACAACTAAACCTATTTGAATTACTTGAATATAAATGGAAGATTAAAAGATAAGAAGAATTAAACAAATGAGGAAAAATGTCATTTTAATTTAACTAATTCTTTGTATGAAACAGGAGATAAATATCAATTATTCATTAAGAGCTACATCCATTGGGTTAGATTTAAATATATATATAAATGAATATGGCTTTTACACATTTAAAATGTTTATTTAATGAAAATGAACCATGTGATGCACTAAGGGATTATTATTTAAAAATAGCAGCACTTTATGATGCAGAAAAAAAGGCGGAATCTTAATAGTTGCTTTCATTTATATTTCATGTGCAGAAACCCCAGCATAAAAAAGTTATAAGCAGCTGACTAACTAACTCAAAGTAGTGTTTTCTAATTTTCATTCTAAAACTTACTCACCTTTGCTATTCTCTTCAGGTGAGAGTGTGAGACTGATAATTAAAACACAGCACTGCTCTGTCACATTTTCGTGTTCAGAGGATTTCATGGCAACTTTTATTGTAGTTTCTGTTAACTATTAGAAAAATTTTATGAGTGGACCTCCTGTGAAAAAACAAACTGCTAACTTAGTACTTGTCTAAAAACAATAGAACTTCTACTCCTGTTGTGTCTTAGAGATGGGCACAGGTCTGCAGCTTTGCAGTTTAATCTTTCCCAGAGCCTTACAGGGAGCTATGCAAAGGGTGGCCATACTCCAGCTCACATGGCCATATCTGCACCTGACCTTAGCAAGGCTCCTTGCAGAAATAAAAAAATAACAATCTTGTAAAGCCCATAACTCCTCCAATCACATCCAGTAGCTTTCTACCAGTCTTTCTACCACATCCTAAATAAAGCTGCTGTACCCAATGAAAAATTTTCCATTACAAACCTTAATGAAATTATTATATAGGAATGTCAGCTAATGAGATTCCCTCCTCCCCCAGCTTTGATCATTTCTAATGGAATTATTCATTCAATATACATGCTATATATGTAATATGTTAAATTTATTTATGAATTGGCAATTTTGCAGTAATGAACATACAAAGAATGCTCAGTATACAGTGTCCACCAATGAATGATGCAGGGATTATGTTCTTTGTATATGGCATATGGTGAATTTGTATAGAAACGTAAAGCATGTAGATCAGGATAATCAACAGATTCTTTTCATTATTTAAATGGCACATATTTTATAAAAACATTATCATCTAATACTCATCCAAAGTAGTTTTCTCCTATTTTACGCAGTGTGCTTAAATTAGGAGATCATTTTAAATTGTAGCAGACAGTCATGGTCAGATACATACCCCGCAAACTAAAAAGAAAAGCGACAAGCTCCCCCCAGCACACTGCTGCAAGTTTTTCCTTGTTCTTGTTGATGTTCACAACAGAGAATCTCAGCAAAACTGACTTTCTGTGCACTCACTGGGCTGTGATATCCACAGATCACATTAAAAGTAGAATTCCTACTTTTAAAACAACTGTCACAATAGTGTGCATGTCTGTTGCCTGTAATGAATTCAGTGACATGCACCCAAGGATGCAGGGATAGAATCTGCAAGAAGTAAAGATACCAGCAGTTCATGGTTCGAGAATAGCTGATCTTAGACTTCTAATGACTAAAAACTCTGACGTCACTGGGCAAAAGGAAACAAGGTAAGAAAGCAGCCACATATAGAACTAACATTTAAGCTTGACTAGAGGCAGTGAGAAAATAATAAGATTGGTTAGCTGATGAGACACCCTACAGGAATTTTCTCAAAAAACAGAAAAACATTGTTAAACTGACATTTACTCAGCAAGCCACCAACCAGAAGTGCTCAGGGCACCCCTACACTGAAGCAAAATGCCAGAGCTGTATAATGATTAGACTTTGATGGATCCCACTGACGTCCCAAAGGCCGTTCTGTTTTTATTTTTTATTTCTTTCATCTGATCTTCATCCATAATTTGACAAACTATCTTTAAGTGCCTGTTTTCCTTGTGATCTGTACATTCCAGGCTCACAGAACAAATTAACTCAATATCTTCACATGATCACTGACACAGTTATAGGTTGTTTACCTGGCACCGTAATCTGAAATCCAGTCAGCTTAGGAACCTAGAAGTAGGGACAAAATCTAATTACTTCAAAAATACTGACATACATAATCCTACAGCTAAGACCCCTCCCCAGTTTTCATGCTTTTTGGTCACATTCTACTACTATCTTCATTTTTCACTCTCTGAATTATGCTCCACAGAATAAGAGAGGAAGAGATAAATAATAAAAGTTCCTGTGCAGAAAAATTCTGTGTTGCTCAGAAAGCAGCTCAGAAATGAATCTCACTGAATGGTCCTCAACAACAGAGGCGGACAGCACACATGCAAAAGGTAGATGATCACAATCACAATCATAAAGAGGGTGGGAGGATAGGAATATGAAAAAAAACATTTTGTGCAGTGACTTTTCCTTCTGCATTAAAAGATGTTTCTGGCTGAAGAAAAACATCTGGAAGATGCCATTTCTGAAGAAAGATTTTCAAGTATAGAAACTGCTACTTCAGAGAAAAAGAAATAAATTGTTTTCTATGTTTGCTCTGAATAGCATAAGCAATGGGCATAAATTATAACAGGAGAGATTTAGCTTGATATTAAAGTGGACAGTCTGCAAAGACTACAGCATCTCCATTATTGAAAGAATTACAAGAGAACCTGCTAAGTTCCTTTAACCTGATTCATAAAATTTCCTTGCCACAAAAGGCCATTGTAAAAAAAAAAAAAATCCTCTAATTTTTCAAAACCAAAATTAATGTACGGGTATTCCAAATCAGCACAGAAATATAATCAACTAATTACAAAATTTTTTCTTCATTAAAGAGCAGAAAGTAGTAACGAACAGGTTTAATTTATCTGCACATGCACTTGGAGCAGAATTCAGCTGCTCAGGCACAAGTCTTGCACCTTTTCAGCCACTTCACCATACCCAACTAGAGCAGAGTAGATACAACAAGCACTTCTGATCTCATCAGTATTCAGAATCCTGTTTTGCCTGTTTGTCAGAGGAGAAATTCAGAAAGGTAACAGGAACTCAGTTTGAGACAAATAAATGAAAGCTTCTCTATACTTTTTGTTGTGATACAGGTCTGCTACCTACTAAGGCTAACATAGACTTAACCAACTAACTTTAAATATTACTATTTCATCTCACATCTGCATTTTAAAACGACATTTGAAAATCTACTCACTCCTAGAAACCGTCCACAAAGACTATAAACCATTTTATTGATTTTTTTTTTTTTTAAATGAAGCTTACAGACATTTTGTCTGACAGAGTATAAAAACAGCTCTGATTCCAAGTTGTTTCACATTTTGTGAGTTAGCTTAGAGGAGCCAATGTTCTGCTAAATGAAGACTGACATTAAAAAAACTACTGTTGATCTGTAGCATGAATTCAGCTTTTATGCATATTTACATTTTCCAACAGAAATTTTGCATCCTCAGAATCAAAACTATTTTTTTAACTATTCCAGTGTTTTACTCATCTCTGAATGTTGAAAAAGAACAATAGTGCTATAACGTAGTACTGCAATAACATCAGGGTGGCAAACAAGCCCAAACACAGCAGCCACGGATACAGAAATGAAGGAAAAGAGCTGCTTACCTCTGGAAGGCCACAAAACAGGAGTCAGAAATCTCCAGCAAAACACCCTTACCTCCACTGCCAACTCTTAAATGAGGTCTAGGAAGGGGTGGATCCTGACTTCACTTGTTCCAGTCACTCAGGTGCATTGCATGCACCTGAGCTCCCCTGGGTTGGCCCTGCCTTCCCATCAGGTGCTCGATCTCTGCTTCAAGCTGTAACTTAGCATTTCCTCTGCACAAATGGTTAGCCTTTTTTAGTATCCTGTTTAAAGCTGGATAATAACAAGTACCTTGTTTTCTACCTACCGTGTTTGTGCTACATAATAAAGCTTTAATAATAAGAAAAATACTCAGATACTATAGTGATGGACATAGTGCAAAGAGATGAATATACCAGATGATTTGGTAAATTTCATTTTTTGAACCTCAGCAAAATTGAAAGGCTTGAAGGGACAAAGAGAATTTCCTAAAGGAAGTTCACATTAACACAAGTTAATCATTATTTAGTCAATAATTACAAGATGCTGCTAAGGGAGCTATGCGTCTGTCAGAAAACTCTATTTATATTTAAGTAAATCAGTGAATTGCATTATACAATCAGTGATGAATTCTACAGTAGAAGGAAAGTTGCTTATATAATTTTCTTCTTTGTTCTTTGAAAGAATGCATCTATTTCAGTTGTGATTGTGAACAACAAATGCACAAATTTGGAATACACATATTCCTGTGTAAGAGTCTGCTGTATAGGATGTGCTAGTGTAATATGTTTTTAAATCAATTATGGAAGAAAATAATACCTGACTGGACAACATTAATTCTTAAATTTAACATCTGTTCCTTTCATTATTTTGAATGTCCCATAGATTTTGTTCTGAGAAAAACAACAGAACTCTGCCACTTGAAGGATATATGCCCACCTCCCTAAAGCTGTGTTTATTTTTATCCAAATAACACAATAAGCTTTGGCTCCTTAAAGAAAATAAGCAAAGGCATGGTTTTCAAATGGAAAATCCTTTGAACAAATCAATTATACCCAAGTCATATAGATGAGTTTTATAAACACCCTGGAATTTAGTACATGTTTAAGTGCTATTCCAATTAACTTTGTTGCATGGAATGAGACAAAAATGCAATTTCTGTTCTTTTTTTTCTGATTGATCTAAGCTGCAGTGAATAAAAATTGCACAACTACATCTGAATGTTTTCTTTAATTCTAATTTGTAATTAATCTCTTTATGCTTCCTACATTGTCATCTGTCTCAACAACATTAAATTCCAATTTGTTGACATCTGGTCCAGGCTAAATTAAATCAAAGATGTTTGACATTGCAGAGCTGTACTCAACAAGCTCCAGACAAATGGCAGAGATTGGACAGAATTTCTCAAGCACTGTAACAGAACTCCTTCATACTCAATCCACATTGAAAAATAATGTGAGATTCAACTATTAAGAAAGAAAGAATCAAGAATTCGGAAGAGGGAAATAAGGTTTAGCTCCTTCTATTTAAATCTAAGTGTAGACTAGTATGATTCCACTGGAGTCAGGCAAATTATACTGGATAGGGAAAAAATAAAATTAAAATAAGGAGAGGGAAAATATACATTTCATTACTTTGTAAAATTTGTTTGGCTTTTAATATTTTTATAAGTTTCTTTATTTATATTTATTTATATTATATTTATTTATAAATGCATCATTTTAGCCCACTTGCAATACAGCTATAAGGAAGCTTCCTTAATCAAAATCTATCTACCTGAAATTTTGGCTTATGTAATGAATAAAACTTTCCTCCAGAAATCTGAAGCAGAGTCAATAGAGCAACTCAGAAACAGGAGGTTTCAAAGTAGGAAATGATCTCATTTCTTGCAGATTGTCTTAGCTTCTTGTCTAACTAAAAACCTAAAATAGATTAGTTGAGTAATTTTTAAGCCTTTAAATCATTAAAATGAATGAAACATTTGCCAGAGTTAGTGGGCAGGAAGAAGATCTCTTTTATACTATCCCAAGTTATTTTTATAATTATGTCTGATTCAAAATTTGTAAGGGCTTAAAAGTATGTAAATCTTTGAGGTCTTAAAGAATGTTAACTCTCTAGAAAGGAGAGAGAAAATAAAGGGAGTAGAACTGTATGAAGAGCAAAGATGAAGGGAATAAAGAATGCTTGCATTGCAATCCTGGCTCTGAAAATATCTTGAAGTGAGCTGTCAGCCAGTTCTTACTTCTGATTCTTCATTTGTGAAATGTAAATAGATTGTAAGTTTGTGAGAATTAGTGTGATTATACAGTGAGTTTAAACATGGGATATTTCAAATAAGAATGTAACAAGAAAGTCTATTTCACAAGAAAGATCTGGAAAGGTGGCATGAATGTTTTCATTTCTTCCAGGGCAGAGTTTCTCAGGAAAAAATATCTATCTTAATTTTATGAAGGTAATAATATTCTCCATGTTTTGCAGCTTCTTTTAGACTAATGATGTCAACACTGATCAGAGCACCATACAACAGGATTCTGTCCTTTGCTGTATCCCCTGGGTTACAACTTACAAGAAAATCTTCCTGCCTACACTGACTACACTGTAGACTTTTTCCAGGCAGTTTCAGAGACTGAATAGGCAGCATCCGAGGGCTGCAGTGAGAGCCATTCTCTCGTGGGTTTTACAGTGTAATTTCATATACAGTTTGAGCTCAGTTGTCATCATTGTCAAACTAGTGGCAGCAGTACTTCAATGAAATATTATTTTGATGTTGTGACTTCATGATGTCTAGAAGTCCCTTCAAACCTGTGAGTTTATGTTGTTCCACAGTATGAAGATTTCATGTTGGGGCATGTTGGTTTTTTTTGTTTGTTTTTGTTTTGTTTTGTTTTGTTTTGGTTGTTGTTGTCATTTGGTTATTTTGTTTTGTATTACTTGTTTGTGTGTTTTAACCAAAGATTGCCTTGCCAAATTATTAGCTCGGTGCATGAAAAAAAACAAAGTGATGATAATGAGAAAACCAGCCCAGTTCTAAATATAGCAAAATCCAACAGTGAGAGCCAACACTTCATTACCAATCTGATATGTAACTCTGAGCTAGCATATAAATACATAAGAAGAAAAGAAGGATGGAAGTGTGATCAAATCAGAAAATTTCAGTATGCAGATGAGTGCTCTTCTCTACTTACTGCTTGAAGAGATCATAGAATCATAGAATTATAGAATTTCTCAGGTTGGAATGAATGCTCAAGTCCAAGCACAACCTAACCGTACTACCCTAACTATAACAACCCTCCACTATCTTATGTCCCTGAGCACCACATCCAAATGTTTTTTAAACACATTCACAAATGGTAACTCAACCACCTCTATGGGGAGCTTGTGCCAGTGCTTAGCAACCCTTTCTGTAAAGAAGTTTTTCCTGATATCCAACCTAAACTTACCTTGACAAAATTTAAGGCTATTTCCCCTTGTCCTCTCACCTGTCACCAGTGAGAAGAGACCAGCTCTTATCTTTCAGTTATCACATATCAAAGCCTCACGGCAAACATGTAAACTTCAGGCCCATTTAAATGCAGCTGCTCTTCACTGACCTCAGTTTCTGAAACAGAAATAAATGAACAAATAAGAAGTAACACATACCTAGCAAGAAAAGCTCCACGTGAAGGTGGTGCAGCAATTCACGGAAAGTGATTTTATGGGCTCACCTTCTGCTACCCACTTCCAGGTGTTTTGAAAGATCTACCAGTCATATTTGAAAGCAGACCCCACTACGTGGTGAATAATGCTTGTAATAACATTCTAGGCCATAGGAATGGCCATAAATGCCTGGGGATATTGAGACTTCCTCAAGATGCCTGCTGGGGAACAAATTGCAACTCAGGTCCATTAGTCTCAAGTTATCAGCTTCCCCATAGTGGCTGAGTGGGTGTGTATCCCCTTGAAGTACTCCAGGCAAAAACCTGCTGGCAAAGATTTCCTCCCATAGAAATATCCCTCCTCCAATCATTTGACAGAGTTGCTTCCATGATGGAAGAGACAATACAAAGACAGCCTTGACAGCCTGTTACTCTTCCCCAGCCCCCAGATACCCATTTTGTGTAGAATGGACAAAAATGCTCCTCCATGAAGCAAGTAGCTGAGGGGAAGGGATAAATGCAAGTACATCAGTTGGTTATAGTCTTCTAAGAGTCAGCTCTGAGTCATCTCCATCACTACATCATTGTCACCACTTGACACGCAGGATGACCAATGCTTTTGACAAATGACTAATACGTATCTATAACTTCTATTTTCAACTTTCCTTCTTTTTGGGGGGTCTGATTCCTCATATCAGCCATTCATAACAATCTTTAAAAGCAACCTTCACAGAATATCCTCCCAAGCTCTTAGTTATACATATTAAAGAGAACCGAATTTCCAGCCTAACAGTCTGAAATTCACCAGCTTCAGGGCTACATCCTAGCTGACATGTTTCACTTTGGGCTGCCCTGCTCTAGAAATAGCTCTACGTGGTGGAGTACATGGAGACGTAGGACAGTACATGATCCCATTCCTGTCTGCCCTCCCACAGAAACACACAACAGAGGCTTGCTCTCTGCAGTGCTGACGTAGACCTGGTTGGCTTGCTAGAACTACTTGAATTACTTGAGTAAACACTATTCAGAGAGGGTGAAGAGCCAGGCAGGATCACAGAATTGTAGAATGGCCCAGGTCAGAAGGGACCACAAGGATCATGAATCTCCAACCCCCCTGCCTCATGCAGGGCCACCAGCCTCCCCATTTAATACCAGAACAGGTTGCTCAGGGCCCCATCCAATCTGGCCTTGAACGCTTCTAGGAATGGGACATCCACAACCTCTCTGGGCAGCCGGTTCCAGCACTTCACCACTCTCATAGTAAAGAACTTCCCCCTGACATCCAACCCAAACCTTCCCTCCCTAAAGGAGGGAATATCTTGCAATCTAAATCTGTCTTATGCATCACCAACTGGACTATGCTGCTCTGGAAAATAAGAATAGCAGAAATATAATAGCAGAAATACTAGCTGTAAGCAGTATGGTAGCTATAAAAAATACTCTGAAGGGAAACATTAATTCTAAACATATTGTTATTAAGAAAAAATCTCATTATAATCTTTTCCAAATCTGATGACAATACCCTAATGAATTATCCAAAGAAATAACATCTCAATATATATTTTTAGGATACGCTCACCTGCTTCTCTTATCTCTTTGAAAAAATGCTGTCACTTTCAATAATATTCTAAATATTTCAACATCATCAATTGAATTATCAGTATTTTTGTCTAGAAGAGCGTTAAAAAGACAGGATTACTGTTATTTAGCCATAAATCTATTGCATGATTAAGACTACTGTAATTTAACTTGACTGTCATGAACTCAAATATATGACTGCTGTGTTTTAAATCTGACAGTGACAGCAAGAAACATAGTATAACCTTGCATCCACATCTTAGTAATGTAGATACTGGAGATAATACACCTCTCATTCAATGACTAAATTCTTCAGTGTTCACTGAAGTTATTCCAAAATTATGCATATGCAAATCACAGGAATATAAATCAAAAATCATTTGATTTGATTTTTTTTGATTTCAAAAATCAAAAAAAAACCAAAATCATTCCACAAAACAAAGAATATGCAGTTTGCACTATCATTTTATGTTGTAAATCATGTTGATGTTTTGATTTACAACAGCTGAAAACCTGTTCTACCAAATATAAATCACATTCTTTATGTGAGATAGAATCCCTGAGAAGCTTTAGCTGATATTGAATCTATGTTCTGTCTTCAGAATTGCTGTCTGTGTATCACGAGTCAAAATCTTTAGTTGCTGGATAATACATTATACTCATGTACAGGTAATGCATGAAGAAGTTCAATAACCAAAACCATACTATTAGCTTTTGTCTCTTTCCTTTCTTCCCCAACCTGCAGCAGGGATTTCAATAATTTCTTCAAATTATTGTTCAAAGTTCAAAGAGACTTTCTTTCCATCTCCTTGACATTGCTCAGGTCTAGAAGCCTTTACCTTTTTTTGTTCCTGCCATAGTACACAATTCTTTTCACCCATTTCCTCCTTCCAAGGCAGAACAAAACCCTTTTTTGCCAAGTGGCTGGCACAGAGTGGAATGCTCAGCTCAGTTATCTGAGGATGTCTATAATTTCCATACTTTTCTTCCATGGTATTTTTAGGGATATGCATCTTTTCTGAGAGATGGGTTAGATCTATAAATACATGGTAATTTATTCACTGTAATTGCTTTCTGAATTCATACAATCCATCTATATAGCAAGAAGGTATACTATCCCTTGGGCAACTGCAGAAATTTCTTACATTCCTTAAAACACTGCAAATGTGCATAATACACTTAATAAATTTTTTTACTTCTCTTTTAAACAGGCTTCAGAAAAAGTGAACTGGAATAAGATGAAGCAGTTCACCACAGATTGTTAGGAGATGTCTTCACACCACAGTCTGAGACTCTGCTGTATTCAGCAATTTCATTTAACTTTGCCACATTGGTTAGAGATCTGAATGTGAACTGAATGTTACCCCAAAAATTCTTTCTCTGACATAATTTACTCCAAATGCTACTGGATGGGCTTTAAGATGAGGTATAACATTTGTACAAAAACTAAAGCTGAGACTAGGAAGTTACCACACTCAGCAGACAGTCAAAACCTCTGTTTTCAAAAACTCTTAGGTTTGATTGCTAAAAATGTTACGAACATCTTAAAATGTAATACTATTACTATTATGCTGATTACTATTTCACAAAAAAAGTAAGCATGTATTCTAGTTAAAGTGTCTGTGCTGGGGTGGCTGATAGCTAAGGACATGTCTTTGTTGCATAATGCTTTCAAAGTATCTGTTTTTCAAGTGAACGGATGAGTATGTGATTAATAATACAGCAATGTCATTACAGACGATTGCATCAATAGATTAAAGCACCCCCAATCTTGTTTTAATTCAACACGATGGTAAGAGAAGGTCATGGCTCTATTCAGGGGTTAAAATTAATGGGATGATTCATCAACTTTGAGTCCAGTTGATGATGTCTGCAAGACTGAATACTGGGCAATAGGTTTACATTCTTGTTAAGAGAAGAAAACCTAGGAACTGAGAGACTCTCAAATATATTTTCAGTGCATAAATATTAAAAATTAAACTGTAAGAGTTATAAAACAAGCTAATAATTTAAGGAAGATGCATGTTTTACAAATCACTGGTGAATATGTCAATATAGATAAACTCAATTATGTTTTTTCGTCCTAAGCACTGATATAGTTCTAAAATGATTTTTTGGAAATTAATGATAATCAATATAGAAGTACTGTGCTGGAAAATAGTGCAAAGTAGGAGTTAAAATGCTTATATATGATATAATACAACATCTATCTGCTGGAAGGTAAAAATCTTTGGTACTATATGTTGAGATCTTCTCTTCACCTTTTTTTCTAGAAGAGGACCTTACTTTAGATGCATGTGTGGGTACTGGTATTGTTGCTGGCATCACAGAAACTGTCAGCTATTGGAACTAGAGAAGATTTTATATATATTTATAGCAATGAAAAAAAAAAAAAAAAAGATAGAACATTAAGACAGCCAGAAGTTAGATGGTTAAATTAATATGACAGCAAACTTGAAATCAGGGCCGAGTTAGTTGGGGTGTGATGTGGCACAGATGGCAACAACCCCAAAGCTTGTTACTTGCAAACCTGGCAGCAGGAATGAAAAAATCCAGTGTCAACAAATTAGTGTGACTGTTTCTGAAAGGTCATATCAGTAAAGGGTTTCCACAAGGAAGGTCTGCACAGGAATTTGCTGCGATCACTACCTTCAAACTCTGCCCTGGTGCAAGATCAAGATTGACATGGGCATGAACAAAAATGCTGCCTGAAATACCTTCAAACAGCAGGTAAAAAGACAGCTTTGTCTTCTCCGCTCTGCTGGCTGTGCTTTTTACAATTGGAAAAGATAGTACGCGTACTAAGTATTTTAAAATAACAAACCTTTCAAGGAGTGGCCACCAGCTGCTTCAGAACACTGGTTAAATATATGAAGCTGTGATGGCGTATCCCTTGCCACCTGGGAGAAAGTGGCCAGCCTGGCAAAGCACTGTGGTGGTCTGGTCTCAAGTCTTGTCTCTGATAGTGGTGTAAGACAGCTGTTCTTCCTGCCAGCCTGCTCCTACTGGCCATGAAAGGACCTACCCACCTCAGGATGGCCACTATTGGGTGTGTATAAAGGTACTCATAATCCAGTTTTCAAGGTCAGCTTCTGTTTGATCAGACTACGGTTCAGTCAGAGAGGGGATCTAAGTCTTTTATCCATCAACCTTTGATGAAACTAACAACAAGAGAAGCATATTCTATGTTCCTTTTGCAATACTTCAATTTTGGTATAAACAAAAAACTCCGTAATAAAAATACTCTGAATTCAAATTGAACTGATGCTAAATCTGTTTAATACAAAAGTGATGTTGCTGCTTTTTCACCTTCATTAAAATTATCTGCAAAATACATGCAGGCTGGAAGGACACTGAAAAATAGAGGAGTATAGTTCTTCAAGCCAATTTAGCAGCAGTAGATATGGTCATGCAGCCGCATCTCTAAGGCAAATTCATACCCAGGATATATTGTGCCATCGAGTGTCTGAGTTCACCAGTAGATTAAATCCCTCTTTTTTTTTTTTCTTTTTTTTTTTTTTCAGGAATATAAATATTGGGTTACTTTCCAAGGATTTATGGATTAATTTCTTGTCCACAGGCTTTGCATCAGTCCAATGTTTTCTTGCCCTGTAAGAGCAGGCTTAAGGAGAAGTATTTTGGGTTATCTTTACCACTGTGATTGTTTATTTATAATGATGTGCTTTTTCACTGGCTTTGAACAAGTCTTAAAAATGGTAACTAAATAGATGCTGATTGCTTTTAATTTCCAAACCCACAGACCTTAACTACCAGATAGTACAAACTTACTACCAGGAAACTGTGGTGGCCTATGAGGAAACACTCACATTTACACAATAATTTAAAATAGGAATTTTTCAAGTAAGTACTTTTTATTTAATTGGATCAATCTTTTCCACAGTTACTGTAAGCTGCATAATAAATAGTAACTACATATTTCCCTTGGGACACTAGGAGTGCAAGATCTGAAAGCCAAATCACATTATTTCTAGTTTGAATGTCTGTAGGTGACACAGATACAGCATTCACATTTATTTCCAGTTTTTTTTCACCTCTTTCTGAACACAAGTTTATACAAAAGATGTGCCTTCTGCATAGTTTCCACAGTAATTTCTACTCAATCCTGAAAAATATGGAAGATGAATTGAATACGGCATAGTGTTTCTCCTTTCCTTTTCTCTGAAGGAGTCTGAGATAAGAAGAAAAAGAAGAAAAGAGGCTAAAATAGCTTTTTAAAATGAGACCTAACAATTATAACTATTTTACTTTTAGTATTTTAGATAGCCTTTATCACAATAATTTACAGAGAATGAAAATGAGTATTTTATGTCTGACACAATTTGTATTAAGATTATGTGAGTTATCTGTAAATACAGTAATTAAATATGCAGAAAATGTTGAAATAGAAGAATTTTTAAACTTCGTTAGTTGAATAAATACTGAACTGACTTTGAACAAAGAATTTCTTCAAATGTAGTAGTTGAAATGTTGAGAAATATTTTCGAACTTCATAATTTTATGGAGTAATGAATTGATTTCCTTGAAAGATGAATCTGTTAGGTGCACTTTCTTTCCCACTTATAATCCTTGAAAATCTATAGTGAGTTATATTTAATTTATTCAGAACAGATAAAAGAAGAAAAGCTATAGTTACCCTCTATCATCTTCTCCACTATAACTTATTTTATTCTCTGGAGGTTTAATCAATAAGTCAACTTATAGACACTTCTTCCAATGATTTTTTTGCACTTCCATTGTTGCTTACATACTGCAACAAAACCGGTTCTACACAGTTAACAGTGCTATAAGATCATCTTGGATTTTTACAAGAGCATAAATTTCTGTTCTCATCAATTGCATAAACAATGAATGTTTGATGTTAATTTCAGTGGGCGGCACATGTATATATCACTTACCTGCAGAAAGGGGCTGTTTCAAAGGATATGCCTAGCTTAGTATGAATGCTGAGGAGGAAAACGTCTCATTAAATTCCACCACCTTCTAGAAAAATCATGGAGTCCCAGAATACAAAAATAGCATTTCTCACATTGCACTCACTTCATCTCCTAGAAATCAAATTATTCTTACTGCAAGAGTTTCCATTAGCTGCCTAACAAGTCAGTATTTTTCACTATTATTATTATTACTGCTTAGTATGTTGTGGGTATTTCCTTCTCTTTGAGCATTTCCTGAGTAAGGAGGGAATATGCACTAACTTTGTTCAGTGTCCATACTCAGCATGTTTGATTTTGGTCACCAGAATTTATGAAACTGATATTGAAAATATCTACTGATAGCCATTTTGCTTCAGTGTCTGGATATAGAGATAGGATATCTCAAAACTTTATAATATTAATCATATTCAAGACTAGCATGAAAGCATAAACAAATATGCTATATTATTACCAATGTCAGAATGTTTGTGAAAACCTTGCTTATGGAGAGCTGCAATGTGAGAACAATGAAAATCTTGTTCTTGACTTGAACCTACAAGGGAAGAGTGCCTTTCTTCAGTTGTGATTTCTGAAATACAGCAAAAGAGTTTGATTTAATTGAGAAAATTGCCGTTCATGTTTTAATCTGTATCAAGAACATTGCAGATTATTACATTTCCTGACAAGGAAATAAGTGCAGTATTAACATATTGAGAATATAGAAATATTAAGAAGTTCACTCTTTAAATATTTCATAGCTATTCCATAGCAGATCTGTGGGACTGTGACAGTGGCCTAGGGCACTAAGACATGTTAACAATTTGTATATATTTCATTTGTGTGTTGTATACAAATATAGAAAATATAATAGTTACTCAATGAATATGAAAAGACTAGGACAAATATGAGCTATTTGGCTTTCCTAAATGCCTCATAAAGAGTATTCTGTGAGACAGGGAGCCCTTCAGCATTCTTTCTGATTTATTTCTCTTCAACATGCATCTTACAAGGCTTTTTACCCTGCCTCAGTGGGCATTTCCCAATAGAGTTTAACATCATGACTTATTATATAATTGTGATGTGCCATAAAGAACTGTAGGTACCCACTGACTTTCCATTTTTCTTACCAGCACTGTGTCATGTTCCACCTATAAGGGGAGCAAAGGGGTGACCAGATTTTTTAAATGATTATTTAGGGGTACATAAGCACATATAATGTAGAGACTAAATATTATTGTGTTGCCTGTTGGTTGTGTTGCCTGTTGCCTGACCTTTTTTTGTTTGTTTGTTTGGGTTTGTTTGTTTGTTGTTTGTTTTTTTCTTTTGGCAACACAGAGCTTTTTAATTTAAAAAACATGATGTGTATTTTTACAAGCAGCTGGTGTTTAAAGTATGTTTGTAAGCAAATTGCAATTGATGTCTTCTCTACTAATTTGGTACCCAGGGGCTATCTTGAAAATTAGATCTACATATGACTAACGAAAATCTGTTGCACAATGTAATTAACTGAACTGAGGTAGACCCTCATAAAATGACACTAAGTATGAGAGGTAAGTCTCAGAGGTCTTGTGTCATCGTGTTTGCATTATGATTCATGCATGAGCAAGATACTGCTTTGGAGAAGCTCTCGCCCTGTTTGATAAGGTGGACTGCGCACTCTGGTGGAAATACAGCACTTGCAACAAGAGTTTCAGCAGGCAGCAATAGGTGGAACACCCACATAGCCCGATCCATCCCAGCTCTCTCATGTGAAACTGTAGCTACAGTGTGTCAGCCCTGGCAGAGCTATACTGTCTTCTGAAATACCCAGGAGCTCCTTCCAAGCCTGGTCCTTCTGCCATGCTCTTGTTGACCAGTGTACTGCTGGATCCATTCCATACCTGCTCTGGGTCTCACAGAGACCAATCATTGCAGCATGTACTGGGATACTGTGGAGAGTTGCTGAGGACTGCCTGAACTTTATGAGACCACTGCACATACTTTTGGTTAGAGCTACACTGACCTTTGGGATACTCTTCATGTGGGTCTTCCATGCACTGAGAACTCCAGTACAACTACACCACTCAAAGAAACACCAGCATTCATAACAACTATCTTGGTCTGGCTATAAGGTAGCATCAGATATCCAAAAACTCTTCTTTTTTCATCACGCCCCAGAGCAGCACTTGCTCTAAAGTTCCCGGTCCTACTCCCAGCCCTCTTCCACGACCATGCCCTTCCCTTGCAGCAAGCCCACATCACTACCTCACTTTCCCCTTGCCAGGCACAGCTGTACTGACCAAGGACAGAACTTCTGGCACCTTGTGAGACCGTCATGAGACAGGTTAGTTTTATCCTACTGATGATGTGTTGTTGTGCTAGTAATCAGCCCAGCATCTAGTCCAAAAACAGTCCAGCATCTCTTAGGAGGTGAGAAAAGGAGCAGAGTGGCCAGAGTCCATTCTGCTCTCAGCAAGGCAATGACCCTACACTGCCAGAGGACATCCTCAGGGCCATCCTTGAGACTGAAGGTGGGTGCTGCCATTGCAGCTCGTTGAGGGCTTTGGATTGCTAGGCTTGGCTCATATCTGCCCATATCTGTCCTCCTTCCTTTCTTTCCTTCTCCTCCTCCTTTTTTTTTTTTCCTTTCCCATTCTAGACATTCTTGTTTCTCCTCTACAACAGACATAAATTGTATTTGAAGGAGAACCTCTTCTCCTATAATAATTATACTCTGAAATAAAGCATGTTTTATAGAAATTGTCCAGTCCATATTTTGCTTTCAGATGACACTATTTCAGCTCATGATAATGGATCCTCCTAAGCACAGAAGAGACACTGTCTTGGAAGTTGTCTTACATATTCTTACCAAGCCTTTTAAATATTTTCAATCTGGTACTGTTAGCTTCTGCCAGAAGATGTTATCTGGGTCACTCTGTAGCAGTCAGTCAGCTGGTATTTTCACTGAACTTCAGTCATCAGAAACATAGAAACAGATCCCAGTCAGAATTCAGTTCACCGTTTGGTCACAGAATAGATGAGGTTGGCAGGGACCTCTGGGTCCATCTGGTCCCTCCTGCAGGGATATCCAGAGCAGAGTGCCCAGGCCCACGTCCAGGTGGTTTGGAGATCTTCAAGGAGAATCCACAGCTTATTGGGGCAACCTGTGCCAGTGTTCCATCACCTGCACAGCACAGAATTGTTACTTGGTGTTCAGACGGAACCTCCTTTGTTTCAATTTGTGCCAACTGCCTCTTGTCCTGTCACAGGGCACCTCTGAAAAAAAGCCTGACTGACTGCACCCCACAACTTGGTGTCACCTCCTTACTTGGTGAGAGCACTCAACCCCACTGTTGATGTCATCACTGAAGATATTAAATAGTATTGGTCCCAGCACTGACCCCTGAAGGACACCAGTCATCACTGATCTCTGTTCAGACATTGAGCCATTGACCACCACTCTCTGGATTTTATCCATTGGACAGTCCTTCATCCATTGAACAGTCCAACCATTAAATACATATCTTTCTAATTTGGAGAGAAGGATGTTGTGGGGTACCATGTCAAAAGCCTTACTGAATTCCATATAGATAGATGACATCAGTGGCATTTCCCTTGTCCACTGATGCGGTTACATCATCATAAAAGCCCATCAGGTTGGTAAAGCACAATTTGACTTTGATGAAGGCATGATTCTCCCGTATAATTTCCCTGCCTTTTATGTGCCTTAGCACAACTTCCAGGAGTATCTGCTCCAGGATCTTTCCTGGCACAGAAATAAGACTTGACAGGTCTGTAGTACCTGGGGTCATCCCTGCTGAGCCTTCTCTTCCCCTGACTGAATAGCCTCAGGTCTCTGAACCATTCCTTGTAGGAGAGGTGCTCCAGTCTCTTCACTATCCTTGTGGACTTTCTATGGTATGCCCACATTTTTCTTACACAAAGAGAAGCAGAAGTGGACACAACACTTCAAATGTGGCTTCACCAGAGCTGAGTGGAGCTGAAGGGTCTCCTCCCTCCACTGGCTGGTGACATTTTGTCCAGTGTTGCTAAGAATACTGTTAGCCTTCTTAGCAGCAGGGGCCCACTGCTGACTCGTATTCAACTTGTCAGTGATCCAGTGTCCGGCAGTCAGTACTTCAGACCTTCACTGGTGAGACAGTTCTTAACCACTGCTTTGGCATCATAGCTTTGCTCTTTGCTTGTCACTAGAGGAGCACAAAGTGGGCAAAAGAAACTTCATGTTTCAGTACAGCCAATCATTGCTTGAAGAAGACACGTATTTAACAGTAAACTTTTTCTAGGATGCATGTCTTCTTGTTTAAATGTAGCAAATACACATTCTGCAGAAATATATTTATAACAAATTTTAAAATCAGTAATTTAATTACATTTCCATGCTTGTTCTTTTAATAACAAATTTAATGTAATTATCCTTGACAGTAGTAACTGGATGGATAGTTAGTTCCAACAGAAGTGGAGGAAGCACACACTTGATGAGCTGAGCAAGAATTAATCTGGCTTCATACAGTGTTTCAAGAGCACCACCTTGTGGTTTTCCCTTTCCAGAGCATATTTTATTGCTTTTAAATCTGCATATTGCAGTGTAATTTCCTCAAAAGCTATGTCAGCCTTTGGCTGACATTCAGATATTAGGATAACTCTTAATACAGATACATTTTTTAAACTCTATGAGTCGGGGAACAGTTTACATTTTTGCAATTCAATATTCTGAGCTTTTCTGAGTGGTCACTGCTAGAACTTTGAGTCCACATGGCAAAAACAGATAAAGAAAACAACCTACTAGTGAAAGAAAAATTACACTGATAAGTGCTTACAAACTAATCTTCATTTTTAAAAGTATTGTATCATCAGATTAATCAAAATCTGACACCTCCCTACTTCCTCTGGCTGCTGCAGTGGGACAGCTGAGATTGTATTTTATATTTTCCCAGAAGACAGAAAAACACATCTTCAAACCGCCAAAGTACTGGTGGTACAGACTGTACCGCTGTATGGGTACAAACTGATCAGCTCCATTCGTTCTTGAGAGTGGCATTGTAAGTGCAAGAGAGAAAAGTTGCCAAATGTGGTCATTCACTACTAATTTCTGAAAGTCTTGAATGCCTCCCTGCCTCTCTCAGTCACTCCTATCTTCTCACTGGTGACAGGTGACAAGACGAGGGGAAATGGCCCCAAGTTGTGCCAAGGTAGGTTTAGGTTGGATGTTAAGAAACACTTCTTTACAGGAAGGGTGGTTAAACATTGGAATAGGCTCCCCAGAGAGGTGGTTGAGTCACTGTCCCTGGATGTGTTTAAGAGCCATTTGGATGTGGTGCTCAGAGATATGATTTAGCAGAGGATTGTTAGAGTTAGGGTACTATGGTTAGGCTGCAGTTGGACTTGATGATCTTTGAGGCTCCTTCTGACCTGAGTAATTCTATGATTCTATGATTCTCCATGCCCACACACAAGCAAGAATCAGGGAGAAATCTGCATTGCACCAACTAGATTTGAAACTCAGCCTGCAGGTATTAGGGGTTTCCCTATGCTGTTCACGGAAGCCCATGAACTTCCTGCAAAATTCTCCTAGACTCTAATGAGCAAGCGGCCACCAGAATTATTTAGGTTGGAAGAGATCCTTAAGACAGAATCACAGAATGACCCGGGTTGGAAGGGACCTCAAGGATCATGTAGTTCCAACCCCCCTGCCTAGCAGGGCCACCAAACATACACCTTTACTAGATCAGGTTGCCCAGAGCCCTGTCCAACCTGGTCTTGAACACCTCCAAGGACGGGGCATCCACAACCTCCCTGGGCAGCCTATTCCAGGACCCAACCACTCTCCCAGTACCATCAAGTCCAATCATCAAGCAGGTATTTATTGCCCTCTGTAGATCTGAAATGCACAAGTACTGTGGCTAAGCAGCTCAATTTGCTTCTGAAACATTGCTAGAGCTGTCAGATGGTGAACCTAAGTTCTGTGACAACACAGCTGTAGTAATTCAGCATTACTTATCGGTTATATAGAGATTGCCATGCCATGAGGTATGACTCTCATGTTTGTTTATTACATATCAAAGGCAGGCTCAAGTAAATATAATCTGTATCTACTACAGTGTTTCCACTTCTGGCATTTATAACTTCAGCATTGGTGGCAACATCAGCTAGTACTAATGCCTCTATAAGTAGTGGCTTCTCATTCAGCAGTAGTTACGTGTATGCATAGGTTTTCTGCTGTACACCCTTCACTGAAGGTATTTGTGAGGAGACCAACAATCATGTGGTTTTCAGGAAACTGCACACAATCTTCATATTTGTCCCTATGCTCAGTGTTGATGGGCAACGCTTCAACTATCTGGCACGATTATCATAAAGGAAAAAACGTCTGTGTGGCAGTCATAGATTCCCATGCTTCTTTGAGAGATTTTGCATAATGAAACTGCAAGCATGGAAAACTTAAGGATCAATCACAAATAGACTTTTCAGGATACAAAATCCCGTTTTTAGCAGGGGTTAGCTTATGCTAAAGTTTCTAAGAACATGTATTTTTTTGCAGTACATAAATACAGACATTTCCTGTAAAGTGTTCTCCTTGCTGCTAAAGACACATCTTCAAGAAGTGATTGGCTGTGCCAAAATGTGAACTTTTTTTTTGCTCACCTTGTGCTGATGAGTTGAATATGAATCAGCAGTTTCCCTAGACTTTAAGAATAGGCAGCAGTCACAAAATCATTTAGATTGGAAAAGACAATGAAGATCATCAAGTACAAAACCATTGAACTGACTTGCCCACTTCCATTGCTGTACCATGTCCCTTGCAATAGTGCAATATCCATATATCTCTTAAATACCTCCAGGGATGGGGACTCTGCCACTTTTCTAGGCAGCCTATTACAATGTCTCACGACCCTTTCCATGAAGAAACTCTTCCTAATGTCTAATTTAAACCTCCCCTGGCGCAACTTGAGGCTGTTTCTACTTCAGAAGAGACCAACCCCCATCCCACTGCAACCTCTTTTCAGGTAGCTCTAGAGATTGATGATGTCTCCTCAAGCCTCCTCTTCTCCAGACTAAGCAGCCCCAGTTCCTTCAGCTGCTCCTCAGATATTTTCTATAGTCCGTTCTCCAGCTTTGCTGCTCTTCACTGAACGCACTCCAGAATCTCATTCTTTTTCTTGTACTGAGAGGCCCCAAACTGAACACATTACTTGAGGTCTAGTCTCACCAGTCACAGTCTGCATTCAAGTTCTTGTAAGCACAGATTACTATTCAAAGCAGCTTCCCTACAATTTCTTTCTAGACCATTAACCTATGCTTTTAGTTTAGTATTCACCAAGGACGCTACTTTGTTTCCACTTCACCTATTGAAGGCTGCAAAACCCATTACAACTTAGCTGAGGCTTCATTGGAAGTCAAGTAATCCAACCTTTTTAGAGAGGTTCGAGGTAGAAGCTTGAAGTTCTAAAGAGCGAAAAACATCTTTGTATCATTCATACCCCATGACCACCGAAGCCATGTAGTCGAATTTCTTCCCCTTCGCTGTGATAAGAAAAAGCTTCCCTCAAAATTCTGTATAATCCAGAAATACAATTAAATAGATATTTTTTAAAGGAAAAAACAAACAAAACCAAAACAATACAATTGCTCTTCACCTTCACAGTGTAAAAATTATTAGGTCTATCAGAAACTACCTACAGTTTCCTGTATTCAGAAATTGAAAAAGTAAATGTATTCAGTTTGTAGTACCCACATTCAGCTTCAAAACAGACACAAACTTTAATTCAAAATGTATCACACTCTGCAACACTGTTCTAAATGTGAGAGTCTGTGCCACTTTTCTCAAAATTAACATACAGAAATAGGCAGTTCTGTCCAGATCACATTAAGGTGTCTGTGTTCTTCAAGTCACAGAAATTTCAGTACAGATGAAAATTTGGTTAACTTTTGCTTACAAGTTTTTCTACCTACCTATACTGGGCCAGAAGTGTGTGTATCAAGTCACCAACCATTGCCTTCTCCCCATCTCACAACCATGCCAGAGATTAATATCTGCTGCTTGAGGGCTGTTATTTTCTCTAAAAACATAATTCTTCATTTGGTCTTTAGTACAGGAAAAGTTAGCAAAACTGGTAGAGTGTAATTACTAGAATAAGGTATATACGGTTGCTCCAAAAGTAATGCCTTCTGTTTGTTTCCCTGGAAACAATGATAGGTGCAAAGAGCACAGTGATACTATTTGAAAAAGCACATTCTCAGCTACAAAACAGGTTTTCAACACAGTGACCACTGCTAGCTATGCATTTTCACCAGCAATGATCAAGAGTCAGTATGCCGCATACCCAACCATCTGAAGTCACTGCAGAAGTGACCTACTGTTACTGTCCTCACTGCTGAAACACACCACATCACTGAGTTCATATCCACTGTTTGGTCTCCACAAACATTCAGCAAGCATTGATGAATGTCAATGAGTACACTTTTTTCCACGCGGAGGAATTCAGTGACACAACTTTGCATCACACACACTTCCAAGTCAAACACCATATTGTCAGACTGCTCCTCTGCTGCCATCTGTTGCTCACCAAAGCTCACCACCATCTGCCTCTGATGTCATGGGCCAACATGAAATGGGAGGCATTACATTCAGAGCAGCTTTTGTATAGTGGGATGGAGGACTTCTAACTTCCATCCTAAACTAATTTGGAGAAGTTTTACAGAAAGTTACTGATATAACTCACTCAAACTCCTAGGCTAAGTCTCAGATTTAGGTTAGGAGATTAAGTTTACCACATAAACACAGAAATTAAAGGATTCTGCCTATTTCTAGCCCAGCTGCCAGAAATGAGAAACTCAAGTGCAGGAGGACTCACTGCAGTGTTTGATTACTGCTAAACCAGAAGCTCAAGTAGAACATTATGCCGCTATCCCAGTCAGTTGTTTGCTTGCTAACTAAAAAACAAGCAAAAGAAAACTGCAGTCATTTCTATAAATAAATAAAAAAATAAATAAGCGCTTTTTTGAAAGCCTGCATTCCTTTGCTGTGGAATAGTCAGAATGAGTTTACTAGCAGCAAGGTAGATCACAGAATCATAGGATGAATCATAGAATGGCCTGGATTGAAAAGGTCCTCAAAGATACGTAGTTTTAACCCTCCTACAGCAGACCAGGCTGCCCAGAGCCACATCCAGCCTGGCCTTGAATGCCTCCAGGGATGGGGCATCCACAGCCTCCTTGGGCAACCTGTTCCAGTGTGTCACCACCCTACAACAGCACAACAGATTCAGCCAACAGAAAATTTGCTACAGTGTATTAGATCAGAAAAATATTAGCAGTGCTAATATTTTTTCAGTAAGGAGGCAGAAAGACAGCAAAGGAATTCAGTAGGTTTTACACAAAACGAGATTTACCTGTTGCAATATCAGCATTTTTAGGAAATATTACTAGCAGTAATGAGAACTGAGCATGAAAAATTACATTTTAAGATGAAAAGCAAGAAGTCCAGAGTTAGTCATCAACTTGTGGAAAACTGTAATTTATTTTCACATTTACAAGACAAACAAAAAAATATTTAACTTATTTACAAATATATACAAATACTAAAATGCATCTTATTATTTTGAAAAAAAAACGGCAGTATTTTTAGCAGTATTGCCAAGACACAGTACTTTCCTTTTTTTTTTTTCCCCAAAATAAAAAAGATAATAAAGTGTTTCATCACATTGCTAACAAAACATCTGGAGATCCTGAATGAAGGAAGGAAAAGAAAATTTAAGATTCAAGTAATGCAAGCCATAAGAGAATATGGTACTATTAACATTCACAGTTTAAAACTCAGGGAAAATCTTGAAAAATTAATAAAATTTTGAGTCCCACACAATTTTATTTTAAAAGAGACTTCCCTCACCCGATCTGACATTTTCACTAGAAATGCTGTTAAAAATCTGGAAGAACAAGTATAAGCATTTAAATAAAGCACAGTTTAGGCTTCCCTCTGTTAACAATTCAAGAATGGTTCATATTGTGCTAGGAAGATAACTTGCCAAAACCAATTTTTTTTTTTAAATTCGGTATTTTGGTGAGGAAGTTTGGAAGTCTTCAAACACTGAGGACAGAAATCATCAGGGATAATATTTAAAATGTTACTAGAACACACATCCAGAGTTTTCTTTTAAATTTGAAATTAAGACATTTCAAAAGTTATTTCTGAAAACTCCTAGGAATGCAGAAATGACCAGATAGCACAAGGGAATCATAAAATTAACCTTTTTTTTTTTTAAACAAGTAGAATAATAGCAGAAAGCATTTTTTGGTTTTGGTTTTCTTTGTGGAAGGATTAATGTCCTAAAAACCCCTTCTGGCACATCTGACAACGTGTATCAGGATGGATCACAATCGGCGCAGATTCTGTTTGCTTTTCTTAGTCCCAGGGAGGGTTCCCAGCTTAAAGCTTGATTTCACTGGTTTGCCAGTCATACAGTCACTGGAGCTGTGGTAGCTGCACATGCATTTTGTGCAGAAGTCAAAGCCACAGCTTTCACGATTGCACATTGCTCTTTGCAGATAGGAGTCGTACTTTGCAGGTGAGCCACAGCGATTACAGACTTTGAAGCTTTCAGTGTTTTTCAAGGTCTTGGCTGCCTAATGGAAGAAATACATAAAGTCATAAGCGGAGGGTAAACACACACTGCAAACATTCCCCAACATCATTAATATGCCACAAAATAAATCATAATCGCTCTCCCCCTAGAGAAAGAAATTACACACATACTAAGTTTAATTCTGGTTGCACCAGATTCTCATGGGAGATTGGACAGTCTGCAGGTACTTTGGACTGGATGAGAAGTATGCAGTTTTTAATTATTTCAGCTTGAAGGACAGTAGACTAAATGAAAAGTGGTAAGAAAAGTAGACCAAATCCAAGTTCTGAAACTCCAAAACTCATCTGAGAATAATGATTTAGCTAACTTTAAAAAGAAAAAAAAATTGAATCCTACTGTAAGTATTCATCTCACTTTTAAAAAACTGAACTGGTTGCTTAGTTTTTGAAACAAGAAATTGTGCACTGGAATTGAAGTAAAACCGACAGATTCTCTCAGATTATATAATTGGAAAACATGTGATTCATTATAAACCCATGGGAAATAAGAGGAAATGACTACACTTGTTATGACCAATGGAGGCCAATACTGAAGCCAAAAAAAAAAAAAGCCACCAAACCATTTTGATGATACCTAATCACAGGGAGGAAAAAAGTGAAGTAAAATATCCCAGTGCATTAATGTTCTCTGTTTTGTTTCTGTCACTGTCCTTAAATAGGTTCAATAAGCAAAATCTGTCAGCTTGCAATCATAGAATGGCCTGGGTTGAAAAGGACCATGATCATCTAGTTTCAACCCCCCTGCCACAGACAGGACCACCAATCACTAGAGCAAGCTGCCCAGAACTACATCCAGCCTGGCCTTGAATGCATCCAGGAATAGGGCAGTTACAAGCACTTCAAGTTGGAGATGCTTCACAAGATGAGCAAAAACCCCCAGTTACCTCAGAGAACTCCATGAGCCTGCTGTAATTTTTAGACGCTTTGGATCTGCTGCCTTTTTTACTCAAGCTGTTTGGTGGGGTTGCTTTCTGAACTGAAGCTAAAGCTACTCGGTAGGGAACGTACTCCCTTGTTGCAGCATGTTCTGATGTCTTAGTGCCACTCTAACAAAGAGAAAACAAAGGAAACATTTAAGAGATGTATCTGGTAACTGTTCATATGCTATAAATCAACTTTTCATTTAATAGAAATCAAGAACTTTACAGTTTACTTTCTTATTAATACATCATAAATAAGCAGAAAATTCAGTTTAGCTACTGCAGTGTTTTAAAGCACAAAGCAATATTTCCACATATTTGCAGAGAACAGAAATGCTTTTACATTTTCCTTCTGAAAAGTAAACTCCTCTCTTCCTCTGATTTTGTTTCCATTTCTATTTGTTGTTTATTTTTTTAAAGGTACAATGGTGGGGGAAAATCAAGCTTTGTGGGATCAATGTTTCTATCAGAGCTGTCCAATTGTTCCTCTACAACAGTCTGGCATCAGGAAGTACTACCAAAAGCTCAGAGTAGTTGACTACTTCATTCTGTGGCAGAAACCAAGCCTTATTTTACTGTTTTTTCACCACTCAAGCTAAAAAACAAAATGCTTCTGGTGTTCTGGAAGAGTTCTGTCTTAGAGTGTTAGATATGGCTCTGTACAGTTCTATAACTAGGTCTTGTATCTATTGTTTCATCCAAAAAATAAACACGGATAGTAGCTGAAAGTAGTGCAAAAAGGTTTTGTTTTTTTTTGTTATTTGTGGTCGACCACTTCAGACTGTTGCTGAAAATGAACATCTCTGAGTCTCTCTTTCCTGAATCAGTGGGGATGCTAAAGCAGTAAGCCTCTGCAGGCTCCTAGTGAGTAGTGCTGGAACCAACACTCTTTTCTTCTCTAAACAGGACTTGTGGAAGAACATCCACACCTCTTGAGGTAACTTTCTCAGCCAGCATCCCTTGGGCTGCAAAAACAGTTTATACACTATAAGTGAAGTGACCATCAATGTGTGATATAACAGGGCATCCTAACAGCACAAACTCCAGCACACTGGTGAAACTCTTTCCAATCTAAGATCTCTTTGATCGCTTAAGGCTGGGAAGATTCCTGGAATAATAAAGACACACCACTGGTTTATGTTTAAAATACCCTATAAGTGCATAAACTTACAGAAAGATTTTCCAAAGCTTTACTATACATTTGGAAGCCCCATTTATCTTCTTGCAAAATCTTCTTCCACGTTGCGCTGACTTTTGCAAAACTGTAATGACAACACAAACATCAGTTACCATCTAAGAAAGTTGGAAAACTCATTATTTAATAGCAAGGATAAATATCCATACATTTATTTTTTCCATACACAAATGGGAAACATCAACAATAATTGTCTTTCTAGGAAGACATACTGTCTACAGATACAACAATTCTTGTATTAATAGAATGCAAGGGATCTTAAAGACCACCTAGTTTCAATCCTTCTGCCACGGTTGGGACTGCCATCCACTGGATCGGGCGTCCCATCCAATCTGGCCTTGAAGGCCACCAGGGATGAGACACCCACCACCTCTCCGTGCAGCCTGTGCCAGGGCCTCACTACCCTCTGAATACAAAATTTCTTCCAAACAATCAGTCTCCCCCCTCTTTTAGTTCAAAGCCATTTCTCTTTGTCCTGTCACTATCAGGTGTATAAAACACTGGTCTCCCTCCTTTAAGTACTGGAGTTCCCTTTAAGTTCCCCAGGCTCCCTTTGCAAACGAACCCATGTTTGCTGTGGCTAATGACTGCACTGTCTTCCAAATACTTTTTAATAACTCCCACACTAATCTCTACAACTTTGCCAGACAATACATGTGTTATGTGAGAATAGGTAGTTTACTTTCCCAAGGAAATACCAAAAATTGGTATACTTACTTTATTAAGTCCATCTCACCAAGATGTCTTAAGATGCTTGCTAATATATGCTTCAGGTTCTTTTGGAAGAGTTCAGCAAGAATGTCTATTCTATCTAATCCCATTTTCTTTCCAATTAAATTACGAAGTTCAAAACTTTCCCTGAAAACAATTCTGTCAAAAGCAGTCCAAGATTTCAGATTTCTTTTACCGCTTTTTTTCAAAGTGGAGCAAATCATTTCTTCATAATGGCTTACAGGTAACAAAGTCTTCTTGGACAACTGTACTTGGATCTCGTTCTTCTCAAGGCAGTGTTGTGGTGTGCTACAGAGATTTCCAGCCAAGGGCAGGCTGTCCTCTTGTTCTGTTGCATCACTGTATTGGCTACTTAACATAGAGGAATAACCACTGTCCTCATTAAGTTTACTATTTTCCAGTGCCTCCATTTCATAGACCCCTTCATCAAATCTTTGGGTTACATGCTTGTTTTCTTTGTTATGTACAGGCTTTCCTTCATCTTCAAGATCTAGATTTCTGGGGGCTGCATGGTACAGTTCACTCAGTATTTTCTGATGCTCTCCATCACAGTTTCTGCAAAGCTTTTCCCCAGATTTCAAAGGGCAGGGTTCCTCCGGTTTTGTTTTCTCTGAAGATTTTACAGGTGTGAACCCACCATGAAGAGCCGTTCGATCAAAATCACATTTCATTTTGAAAGAGTGATTAAGGTTTGATTTCATTGTTCTGTTTGTATTCTGCAGGTAACAAAAGCGAACATATTAGCGCACATCCTCCAATGCATCACAAAATCTTTCTGTTGCTAAGATATGCCTTTTTTGGGAAGCATGAATTTAGCTTCCATCCAACTGACCCTCTAGAGCCTAATGCACAGACAATGAGTGGAACTAAAAACTTGATCAACCACTCAAAGCTAAAGCTTGATACTGCACATAGGTGGAACGAGGGCACAGTGAATGACTTACATTGTTGTCATTCCACCAACTTAGACTGGTTTTTACACACCAGTGCCTCCCATTCCTGCCCTAGAGCAATGATATAATGGGGACACTTGCTTCCTGGTAGCAATGGCTCTAAAAGCCATAAGAGACAGCAGAGTGGCCCAGTAAAGAGCAGAGCCAGCCCAGGGCTTCCAGAAAAACTGGCACCCCAAGACCAGAGGCAATGCTACTGATGCAGGCAGGCACCCCGCAATTTTGGGAAGGTAGGGGGATGAAGGGCGCTGCAGAAATGAGCCAGACCACGTGGAGGCGTGGGGGTAGTAGTAGTGCTCAAGGTGAACTGGGGCTACAGGCGTGGTTTTGGCGGGTGAGAGGCAGAGGCGCGGGGACTGGTGGCTGCTAGAGGAAATGGGGCCCGCGCTGCCCGCTCCCTCCCGCCCGCCAAGTGCGGGGCTCTTCCGTGCCGCGACCGCGGGGGGATGGGCACGAGGAGCCAGCACTGCTGCCCAAACCTGCAGGGAAAGCATTTTCCTTATGCTTCAGAATCGCTATGAAAGGCAGGCTCCTCCATCACAGCTGATATTTAATTGAAGGAATTCGGGTCATTTCAAGAGATTGACAAAAACTATAAAGAAAATGGAACTCCTTCAAAGCACTTCCGACAAAATCCCACTCCTCCGTACCTACGTGCCGAGAAAGAATGGAACGAATCCACCTACGCTTTTGTACAACCAAAGCCAGAAGCAGGACGCGCAGCTCCCTCACCCTTTCCCCGCCGCGAGCACCGGAACCCTCGGGCCGGGCCCACACCCCGCGCTGTCAGCGAGCGGCTCCCGTTCGGCTGGGGGCAGGGGCCTGGGAGCAGGGACCGGCGGCATTCCCCCCAAAATGGTGGTAGCGGGGCGAGGATGCCTCCCATCGACGGCGCGGCCCCGCGGGAGGGAAGCAGACAGCAGCGGCGCTGCCCGCCTCCGGGATGGACGCCTTGCCGCACGGCACAGCCCGGTCCCAGAGCGGCGGGCGTGGGGCGGGCAGCGTCCCGTATGCGGCGCGGCAGAAGGACCGGAGCGTCCCGCGGTTTCCATTCATCGCTATCCCATCCCAGCACCATCGGTAGGAAGAGAGCAGGCGAGTCTCGAGGACCCCCATTCCCAACACCCCTACTTCACCCCCGCGCATTTCGGCCGGTGCTCCCCGCCCCACCGCCCCATCCGTCCTCGCTGTCCAGGAATTCACACCGCAAAGCTCCCAGTGCAGCTCCGAGCCCGGCGCCACCCCGCCCCGAGCATTCCCGCACGGCGCGGCGCAGCCGGCGCTCACCTGCAGCGCTGCAGCAGCCGCGTCCTGCGAGCTGAAACTGCGCGGCCGCCCTTGCCGGGTACTTTTAAAAACTTTGAATTTGGTACCAAAAGAGCGCCAGCCAATCGGACGCCTCCGGCTCCGGCCAAGCGGCCAATGGGGAGGAGAAGCAAGAGGCGGGGGCCAATCCGAGGCCCGGCGAGCGGAGCCGGCCCCCTTGCCATTTTCCCTCCTCGGCAGGCGGAGAGAGGAGTGGTCGGGCGGTGGCGCGCGCGCGCTCCGCGGAGGTGTGGCCGCGAGCATCTCCCGCCCGGCCGCGTTCGCCCCTCGGTCCCGGCAGCGCGGGAGTCGCGTAGCGCCCTGTCTGTGCGAGCAGACCCCGCTTCCGGGCGCTGCTGCGCTCCTCCTCCGCCCTGCCCGCGTGGAGGGTCTTAAACTGCTTGTTTAAAAGAATGAGTCGCTGCAGCGCAGCCGTGACACGTCTGAGTGCTACTGCCGCCTTCCTCTATCTCCATTCATTTTCAAATTGATGTGTACGGGACAGTCATCTCTGTATGCGTACGGTATGAATTCACCATCAGTGAGCAAGAGTTCCAGGGAAGAACATCTTGCACGGACAGCACACCTCGTCACCTCTCTTCCCCACCACTGAGAAGGATTTCTTTTAAAGTATAACGGGCACTAGTAGTTGGCATCCTGAGCACAGACTGGATGTAAGGAGGTACCCCACCGCCCTTACAGTGCCATCTCACAGCTCAGGAAGGCTACAAGTGCAGTGGGACTATGGGGGCTACTCAAGTAATGCCTCCATGGCACGCAGAAAAAAATAGCACCCACTGACACACACTGATTCTTGCTGAACATTGACGGCCATCAACCAGTGGATGTGAGCACAGTGAGGGTTGAGTGGTGTGTTTCAGCAGTGGCAACAGCGGGTCACCTCTGCTGATGATTTTTACAAATGCAGCATGCAGGCTTTTGTTTGCTGCTGCCAACTGTGCATAGTAAATAGTGGTGACTACGTTGAAAAACTGTTTTGTAGCTCAGAATTTGCTCTACCAAATAGTGTTATTGTGTATTTTGCATCTGTCGTAGTTGCCCTGGAAATAAACAGGAGGCATAACTTTCGGAGCAACCTACACACAAATCTTGCATTAAAACAAATACAGAGCATAAAAGAGACTTCAAACCTTTATGGCATAAAGTCTGCACTGGCAGGCCAGAGATCCCTACCGTATGTTATAAGCACACCCTGTACAGCATTCAAGTGTTTTCATTTTTAGATGCCTGTCAGCCACCTGCCAGAACCACAGGGTCCCCCTGGGTTCCTGACTTTTTTCACGCTAGCCCCTGGCCAAGCAATGAAGCACCCAGTATCTGCTTAGGAGACAGACAAAAGCAGGGAGATTGTGGACCTGGCAGGGCTGGACCAACAATGCCCCAGATGGGATATGAAGGGAGACCTGATGGTGGCAAAGACCTTAACACTCACGGGGTTCATGCAGTAGCCCCAGGGCTAAGCTAGGCTGATGTCCCTTATGCACCTGGGAAAATACAACATCCTCCTTGGGAGAAGGAATCTCAAACTCCTTTGGTGGAATATAACCTGGCTTTAAATCAGGAAGAGTGAGACAATGGCTCTGTTTGCAGCACTAATGCGGCAGGAATAAAGACTTCAGTCTTGATGCTGCTCCAGTCAACCTCTAAACATTTTAGACTGTGCCAGTAGATCTGCTGGTAAATCTAGATATAGGTAAGGTCTCACACTTGCCAACAGGAAAGTGTACTTCACCTAACGTACACAGGCACTTCAACATCTTAAGGTAATATATACAACTTTAATTTGAATATTTGGAACTTGGTCTTTCTTACCATGCTATATTTGCTATAAAACAAACCTAATAAAAATACTGAGTCAATACTTATTTTTGAAATGCATCCATCCAAACTGCTATCTTAAAATGAAATGAACAACACAGTGGGATTGAGTGTACTCTCAGCAAGTTCACTGACGACAGCAAGCTGAGTGGCACAGTTGAAACAACAGATGAGAGAGACACCATCCAGATATGAGAACGTACTGGGAGACAAACTCAAAAGCAGCTCCATGGAAGATTTGGGGACTCTGATGGACAAAAAAGCTGTACATGAGACAGCAGTGTGCTCTTGGAGCTCAGGAAGCCAGCTGCATCAAGAGGGATGAGCAGCAGGGAAAGAGCAGTAATTGTCTCCCCCTACTCTGCCCTTGTGAGGCTCCATCTGGAGACTGTGGCTCCCAGCACAGGAGGGATGTGGAGCTGTCACAGCAGGTCCAGAGGAGACCATGAAGACAAACAAAGAGCTGGAGCACCTCTCTTATGAAGAAAGGTTGAGGGAGTTGAGCTTGTTTAGCTTGCAGTAGGCTTAGGAAGATCTTACTGGCCTTTCCAGTACTTGAAGAAAGTTTACAAGCAGGACATGGACTGCCACTTTACGTGGTCTGATAGTGACAGGACAAGGAGGAATGGCTTTAAACTAAATGAAGGTTCAATTAGGTTAGATATTAGGAAGAAGTTTTTTTACTCAGAGTACAAGTTCCAGTACAAGCTGGAATGGGTTGCCCAGAGAGGTTCTGGATGCCCCATCTTTGGAGGGGTTCAAGGCCAGGTGGGATGGGACCCTGGGCAGCCTGGTCTAGTGGCTGGCAACACTGCTGTGGCAGGGGGTAGGAGCTAGACGATCTTTGAGGTCCCCTCCAACTTAAGCTATTCTTTTATATGATAAACTGATAATGATTAGTTTCAGTTTTTCATTCCTTGTGAAATTTTATATAGCACGCTTAGCCATGTTTCTGGAAGCTAACTGTAGTAAACTCCTGCATTTACTTCTTTCTTACTCTAATTTCTTATGCTAATGAGTCTCAAAGTAAACAACTGTATTCATGGTAATATTTTCCTTAGGTTCTTATTTCTTATTTACTGGTACTTTGAACACATTCTGTGTGTATATACACACATACATCTACAATGAATGATGGGCTCACATAGCATGGAGGCAGCAAGTTTTGTATTACCACAAATACTTAAGATTGTAAAATGCAGTCTTATTTAACCTCAGATAGGAATGTATACCTGTATTAGTAAATGAAAAAGGCAGTTCTTATGTTTTGCACAAATGTTTCAAGATGCTGTTAAACTGAACAGTTTAAAACAGTGAGCAGTCACTCGTATTATGTAAACATGAGAGGAAAAAAAATGTATCAGTAAAACGCAGATCCAATTAAAAACAAAAGATGAACTGTATGGAAATGGAGGCTGAAATTGTATCAGCCTTCAAGACAGCCACCCAATTTTGTTGTTGATTTTTTTTTTTTTGTTCTGACACAAGAACAGAAACATTCTTTTTAAAAAGAATTCACAAAACTAGTGACTTTTCTTCTAGAACTCTTCCTGGAACAAGGAATATTCCTATACAATTCTTTCTGCTTGATTTATAAGAACTCCTTCTCCCATACCACATATAGGTCACTAACAAATCTGTGGATTAGTAGTGTGTTCATTTATCACTTTCTTCGTATTACCAAACAAAATAGGACTTTTTTTTGTTATCTTGACTAAGCTATTTGACACTGTGGTGATGTTGAAACTGTTGTTTGAACGAGACTTGGAACTAGAAAAAACTCATTTTTAATGCATACCTTTTGAGAGTGGTGTATCAGTATCTTCTCAGTGGAGAAGTTAACAACTGCAGTTACATCTGGCCCAGTCAAATTTACTTTAAACACACTGCAGCAGCATCAAGGTGTTTTACTCAACAAGTAAAAATACTGTTTATCAGCCATGAAGAAACTAGCTTTCATTATCTGAAAAGCAGTTCTGTTCTCTGAATGGTGCTCCAAGGAGTTCTCTTGCAGGCGAGTATCTATACCTGTAGACATGGCTTGACAAAGAGCAAGATTCATTTTTCATGTCCTGAAATAATTTCCATTAAAGATTCATAATCAGCGTATTCCTTCAGAGTTTGTATCATTTCATCTAGCATTTCTTCCCCTAACATGAAGCACTCAGTATGATGCACTGATCTGCTTATCCTGTGGTCAGTAATCCGGTCCTGTGGAAAGTTGTATGTTCTGATCTTCTCTGATCTTCCTTTAGTTCCAATCTATCAAACAAGAAGAATCAGTTTACAACACTGATTAAAAGCCGCCTTATAGGAATGGCAAAATACCGATTAAGCATTTCAAACGAAAGTTTTCTCTTTCTCATAAATACATAGAATCTGTTATATAGTGCTTAGGCTAGATCAGTAGTCACACTAATTGCTCTTAAACTTGTGAAAGAACACAGGAGTTAACCCCCAAGAACACATGCTCATATAGAATTAAATCTTCACAAAATGAAACTTACTTGAATCTTTCGAACACTGTTTCTCTTTTTGGTTTCTTCTTCTAGTTTGATGCTGTATAGTTTAGCACAAAGCATTTGCATAGCCTTCTCTTTGTTTCTAATTTGAGATCTTTCTTGCTGACATTCAGATGCGACCCCTGCCAAAAATATAATGAGAATTAACACTAAACTGGAACATACATAAAAAAGAGTTTGCAATTTCTAGAGATTTTTATTATGAGGAGAAAAAATGTATATTTGGACAAGGAAGGTAAAAGTCCGGGTTCCTTTGTGTCTGATGATATTTTGGGACAAAACTGACAACTGCAGGCTGAGCTGTGTTTTAAGCTTTACGACAGAAGAAAATAAATTTTAGTATATTGAACAATGAAATAAGTGATAAACTTATGAAGATATCTATAATTTTTCACCACAGTTCTAGGAAATTTAGCTGTAAAATAGCAGCAATGTACACTAGATAGTAGCTATACAGAACATACAAAAAAAAGTGTGGTTTCTTCCCAAAAACTATTCAAGATAAGACAATAAATGAACAACCTAAGAAAAGAGCAGGAAAAAGAAACGCAGGAAAAAAATGGTGCAACCTAAGCTTCTACTTGAAAATACTGTAAGTAACTTTGGTAAGATTGCAGTATACTAATGCATAATTACTTAGCATTAATGTATGAAAGACAAGTTTTGTTGTATTAAAGCAAACTTCAAAAACAACTTTTGGGGTCACAATGAAGACTTGTAAATGGACTTGGGATGACAGAAGTAGAAAGTAAAAGAATATTCGTAAAGCAAGAGAGATTATGAAGATAAATAAGAAAATTTCAGATTTGGTGAAATGCAAAAAAAAAAAAAAAAAAGACAAAAAAACCCCACAAATACCTCTATGCACTACCCCTAGCACATAACCACAAGAAATAATTGCAATACATTTTAGTATTTATATTAAAAAAATCCTAATAGCTGCCTTCAGCAAAAGCTAAGACCATTTGCTGCTTTTTGTCCACACATTTGGAAAAAACAAAACAATACAAAACTTCCCGGAGTACCTTTTTGTCACAGTATCTTAAGTAGAATTCTATCATCTTCACTATTTACCTTCCACTTTACTGAGGTGATGCAACAAGTGTAGAGTGGATTTATGTATTCAATAAATACAAAGAAATGGGTGGCAAAAACCTGGATATGCAAAGATAAAGTGTACTCAGGATTACCCTGAGGTTGTAAAGCCTGACTAATGTTTGTGGTGGAGAAGAGGAAAAGTTAAAAAGCAATGAAAGTCAAGGCAGATGTTGTGGATTGCTCAAAAGGAGGTTAAAAGCTTAGAGACAGCAATAAAAGATACGATAGCTGACATCAGGTAGCATTTGAGGGTGTATCTTATCCCTCTTACATTTCCTAACCTGAGCCCTGGGGATGGGTGTTCTAATTATGTCTGTAATCCATGGGAAAGGAGCCAGAAGACAAATGGAAGCTGGCTCCTAAGTACACTCTGCAATGGATGATAGTTAAAACTTACTTAATAAGGAAAAAGAGCAACCTCAGTCAAGAAAAACTATGTCCTAAGATTTTAATCTCTGTTTTACAGTTTCTTTTCCGTTAGTTGAAAGCTTAATATGAAACATTTTCTTATAAATTGATTTGAATATTTAATGAGTGTCACACTTAATGGAAAAATGGATAGCTTACCTACTAAGGCCTTAACTATTACAAATGAGGGTAGGCACAATACAACGCCTCTACATTATGGAGATTTTCTGCACACACAAAAATAACATGAAAACTTTGCTCTTCAGTTACCCAGGTTTGAAACTGTTCCTTCAAATAACATAGTACAAAGGAAATTATGACCTTATTTTTACAGTGTAGTTCTTGTACTAAGGAAAACTGAAGCACCTGTTGGAATATGAACTATCCTTACAGCACTGTCTGTGGTATTGACATGCTGCCCTCCAGCTCCACTAGCTCTCTTCGTTTCTATTCGCAAATCTTTTGGATTAATTTTCAGCTCCATCTGTCATGAGAGACAAAAAGAAAAGAAGTCAAATATGCACAGTTGGTTAATTTTATAAAACATATTCAGGCAAGATCAAACTAATTTTTTTTTCCTAAAGTTTGAGTGGTAGCTCAGGTCCACTTATAAAAAGCGGGGAAATCAAAGATAACCATCCATTAGTACTAATCTCCCCCCTCTTCTGAAAGTTCTGCACTCTCCCTCAGACAAGTTAAACAGTATTTGAACTTGACTACATGGGTTTCAGATAAAAGGGAACATACTGACTTTGTTGGTTTTGGAATGGGGTGGTAACCTCTGGGAGGAAGTAATGAAACAGCTTAGGGACAAGAAGAAGGAATAAAATATTTTGACAGATTGCTGGGATGAACATCCAAAGTTTTAATTATTAGCCAATTATTTATAACCAAGCAAATTTGCTAAGGACAAATTGTCACTCACGCAATTTGGATGGGAAAAATGAGGATATTATAAAAATAAGTAAGAGGGATGCTAAAATAAATATCTATGTCCTCTCTAAACTAAATCAGTCTTTTGCCACTGCATCCACTGAACATGCAAGGCACAGTTACAGTACATTTTCAAGTGACAGTGAAGTAAACTGACCGTGAGTTTGAGGTAACAATTATGATGAAATATAGAAATTATTTATTCCCCTAGGCAAAAATAAACAATCAAATACAACTTAAAACTTTTAGATTAAAAAGCAAAATCATAATTAAAAGAAAACAACAAGACAGACAAAAAAGACTTTGGTATAAGCAATATGGCAAGTAAAAGTATTGCTTATGGTAATATCTGTTATACTAAAAATAGACATTACCTCAGTGGGTTGGGGTAATATTGCAACAGTCATTGTGCTGGTGTGAATGCGCCCTTGTTTTTCTGTCTTTGGCACCCGCTGAACACGATGTACTCCTCCTTCAAATTTCATGTACTTGTAAGCATCAAGGCCTGCTATACTGGCAACTGCATGTCGTAGGCCACCTTAAATAAAAAACAGTTGTAAAAGTGTAAACAATATTGGCTACATGTTATTACATTTCAAGCATACTGAGGTATCGTTGTTTATTTCTTAAAACTGCATATTTATCATTTTGATGCTTGGGTAGAATTACATCAAAAATGCAAGAGAACTCCAAAACATACACATCTATACAATATATCAGGTTAAGGACGGTCAAGTTCTAACGGAGTCCAATTAAATTTTCTATATATACATAAAAGGTTGTTTATGAGCCATGCACACATACAATACTTCAACTATACTTCAACAGAAATCTGACCAATTGTAAGTTTATGTAAAAATCAAGTTTTGAAAGCCACTTTGAGTAACTATATCAAATTCTTTTGAGTACTATTTGAGAACCTCAACATGTAATGGACAAAGAAAAAACCATCACATTAAGTCTTTAACATACAACGGACATCTGTTTTTTTAAAAATTCTTCTTCCCCATTCTCTTTTATGCCTCATCTTTGTTCTTCCATTTCATTTTAACTTTTTACTCCATCAGAATTAGCAGAGCTAATTCTGCCCCCTTACCCGCATATTAAGCAAAACGTTTGACAGCAACATACTGAAAGTTAGCATAGAACATTCAAAATTGGAACTTTCGAACTAAGACCCAATACAATCAAGACAGAAAGTTTGTTGCAATACTAGTTGATGGCATTCTTCCTCCTCCTTGTTTGCCAGAGTGCAATCCCTTCAACTGTGCTAGAATAACTGTTTGAAAGATTAGAGAACTGATGGCACTATAAGTGAATGTCACTATTATTATCTTTTTAACCTGACCCTGCTTTGTTTTTTAATCCAAATCAGTTCCCAGATATCAGCAGGTGGTGTGCCAAGGGAGAAAAGAGAAAACCTTGAAAGAATATTGCTGTATGAAGTCTTTCAACCTGAAGGCACAGCGCAGGAAAACAAGAGGCACATACATACTTCTCAGACATACCATTTTCGGCTCTCTAGGTTAAGGGACAAGGTAACAGCTTTATAAAAAAGAAAGATGAAGAGAACATAAAATGCAATATCACTGCACAGTACAGAAGTCAGTCATCAGCCAGAATGCAGGCCAAGTTTTTCACTATTTCTGCTAATGTTTTTGTTCTAAACAACTTTAACGTTCCTCCTAACTTTACTGAAACATGTTACTTTTTACAGTTAGGTTTGTCAAAATCAGCCGAAATTGCCTTTTTTCCTTACTTTCACCTCATCTTTGTCCCTGTGAATTCTAAAATTTTACTCTCACATGTAGAGATCTATATTATTTTCCAATCAAATGCATCACTCAACACAAGCAGTTCTTGATTTACAGTAATTATCTACAACCAATTCTGTAAGACAAAACCATCACGATAAATATGACTCAAAAGCATGTATTTTAACAAATAAGAATATGCATCAAAAACTTCAGTTTAAATCAGGTACAGGTGGCATGAAACCTTAATTATTATGCAAACAGTATTCAAACACACAAAATACCCCTTATCATAGAAGAAGAGATATATAACCTAAGCAATCTGTGTACATGTTTGCAGTGCTAGAATTAAAACATACTTGCTCCTTCAGATGTAAAAGCAAGTATTAAAAAAAAAAAAAAAAATCACAACGACAAAAAGATATAATAAGCATTTTCTGCACATGAGGAAAAAGCCAAGCCAATCAGATGTAAAAATAACTTGAATGGGACTGTAGACAAAATTAATTATATAATAAGCAGTTCATTGCAAAAGCTAATGTTCTGTCTTTTCTCCCTCACTTGTCCTGGCATTAGTACATCTACAACGGGTACAGCCTGCTTATCTGAGCTGCACTTACATCTGTGATATGTTCAGGAGACTTTAAGTCTGTAGCAATGATTGTGCAACTGTGGTAATGTGAAGCTTAGTACAAGATGACCAAGAAACCAGTTTAAGACAGGTACTTATTTAGGTCATATTGCTTCAAATACTCTATTACCAGTACACAGTAACTTCAGGTTTATCAAGAAACACAGTCAAATCCAAAGAAATTCAAACAAACCTACTCATTTATATACATATAAATATATATATATATATTTAACTGTCAAACACAGCTAGCTCACAGCTAACTATTGTTTGCCTCTAACTAAAAACGTCCCTCTCCATTCTGTAAAGCCAAGGTGCAACAAACAAGGAGCTTGAGCTCTGTTAGTTTCCTTATGTCACTTTATATTCAGACCACAACAAAGTTTGATATCTATGTTTTCACATGCTGCTATAGAGCAAGGAGTAGTGGATAAATAATACCACATGGGACTGTGCTTTACTGTGCATGTTAAACCTCAAATGTGCTATTTCTCAGAGTCATTTCTGGTAGCATGTCCATAATGTAAGTTGAGAGTGAATTCAGACTAATTCTTAGCTGCAGCCATGCTTAACATTCACCTTATTAGCCTGTTCACGTTTAGATTCTGTAGCTCTTCGAAATGAGGAAGCCATACCAGTGAATATCTTTAACTCGCTTCTTAATAAACACAGGACCTAAGGAATCGTATAGGAATGTGGTGGCTGCGCCATCTACAGTGGCTCTACCTTACAACTTACTCCCAGCATCTCAAGGTTTGGATGATGTGTGTGTGGTCATAAAAATGAGTATGGTGAGGAAATGCACTGTAAGAGGCAAACAAAGAATATTTTTTTTTTCCTACAAATTTATATCCACCTTCCCTAAATATTCATCTAATTGCATAGGCAAGCCCTCAGCAAGTCAAAACAGTTCTGACATGTATCTAACCCCATTAAACAAGAAGCTTCGATAAGAAAAAAATGGCTAGACATGTATTAATTTATGACTCTGATTTCCAATTTCAGGCACTGAAAAGAATACTTCTGCAGGTTTGTGTTCGTTATCCAAAAGGGTAATCAAGCACAGCTCCCCTTCTCTTTGTAATCTCAGGGCTGCTAGTTGAGTCAGATCTGCCAGTATCTACTATCCAGTAACAATAGGTAGCTTTCAAGCCAAATCAGCAGATTGATCCAATTAGCACTGAGGCCTCAAAACCGCTAAAGCAGAGACACAAAAGAGATGTAAAGTTGGCTGCTGGCTAGAAAGTGGGAATGCCCCTATTAAAGCTGACTTCCTCCTTAAATCCCTCTGCTTGAGGTATGAAACAAAGAAAACTCATCCCTTTCCCTCATATCATTCATACTCATCTAACCTGTACCATGCTAATTCAATTTGCTTTTAAAAGAAAGTAAGTTTCTGTCACTGCAGCAGCTAGTTCAGTTTCTGGTGAAGTGAGATTAGTTGCTCTGATGGATTACATCCTGTAACTTTCTAGCTTTTCCAACTACATCTTCAGTGTTTCTCAAGCAAACTGTTTTCCTCGGTTTTCTTTCCTAGATTAAAACAAAAATTTTAAATGATTATTTTTCATGTTGTTCATTATTTTTTATCAATATCTATTCATCAGAAGAGTTAATAACATAACTAGAACTATGAACTGTTTGTAGCTATAAAAAAGAAAAAAGGATGCTGATGAAAGCACAAATAGTTTCGAGCTACTAGTTGCAAACTGTGCGAGCACTCATCTACCAATCCATTCCCACTGTAAAACACACATTACAGCCACAGCAAAATACAGGTTACCAAAATACACTAGCTTTACTCACCACACTATGCATAACAGCAAGATCTGTCAACAGGTCCAGCCTGCTGAAACTGGTGACTAGCAATTTGTCAAAAAACGTGGTCCCTACCACTACTCATGCTCACCATCATGTTTCAGACTGCAGTTAACCTGAGCTCACTGAACCTTCAACTGCTGGAAGGAGACAAAGTCACATTTTTCTGCTTCCACTCTCTCCATGAGTATTTCTCTTTCCCTCTGTTGTACTGGATCACCTGAAAACTGATCAATTTTTGTACGTAGTTTGTCTGCTGAATTATCTTGGTAATGAGACTTTCAGCAGTGATGAAAGTGTCAGTGCAGAAAAGTCATGCAGAGACAGCAGCCTGATTTTTGTGGAACAAATTTACACACCAGCTGGTACAATCAGTAGATTAATGTTCCTGCCTCTGTTTGTTATGTAAACCTACCATGCTCCCTTTCTGTAAACACACTGCTTCCAGAGATGCAGAGAATCAACTTAACAGCTCCTCATCACCAAATACACCAGTTTCTAATCTCCTCGCATTCAGCTACAAGTTGTTCTTAATTTTATGCTATTTATTTTTATAAAGGCACCTCTTTTCACTAGCATCATTAAGGTGAAAAACTGATAGGTTAAATTTTATTCAAAGGCTTTCTTAGGCAATCATATGTTTTAGTTCTCCTCTCAAAGTTCAACAACTCCCTCACATTGTGTATCCATTAGCTGTTACATGAGCTATATCCAAACATTTCCTCTCCTTATACAATCCTCAACTAACATTACTTTAAAGAATTCAAGATATTTTGGATTAAATGCAAAAATCCTTTTAATAATAATGTTTACTCTCTGCCAAAAAAAAAAACAACATAATAAATGGACTTTCAATCTGCTTTTAAACCAACCTATAAATACAAGGTGTTTGCATTTTTAAGTAAATAGAACAGCATATCAAGATAAAACAAAAAATATATATATTTCTTTTTACAAACACAGGTCATATAAAACTAAAACATAACACCTTCTGAATTTCTTATCTGCAAGCACTTACTTTCATTTCTGTTCTTTTGAAACTACTGAAATAATTATTTTTTTTAGTATGTTACTATTTTAATAGTACTTCTCAAGTGGAATATCACTCTCAAATACAGAAGCTGAAGAAAATTGTACCCAAACATTCAATCTCTGCTCCTAAATATAATTTCCCAGAAATTATTTTCCTGTAGTCAGGAAATTCATATGGCATAAGAATGATTTTTTCAGCTTAAATTAGAAAGTTATAAAAAATTACAAGCTTCCCCCCCCCCCCCCTTCTTTTTTCTTTTTCTTTTTTTTTCTTTTTTTTTTTTTTTAAAGTTACTGACCTATTTCACTGGGAAAATATTCTAATATTTCAAATTTCCACTTTTTATAGGCAGCGTATCGTCGATACATATCAAATATCTCCGAAGTGAACAGCATCGCTTCTTGTCCCCCAACTCCAGCAGTTACTTCCATGACAAGATCACTGTTTGTTTCTTCTGAAGGAATCAAAAGCAATAATATCTGTGAATGCAAAAACACTCATCTAAGATCTCCCCCTTCAATCCAGAACTGATATTGTATAAAATGCCATGCAATAACTTATCTACTCTGCATTGTCCTACATTAACTCACAGACTCTCCAGAGGGCTGTCTGCTCAGTGCCTTCTGGCAACCCTTGAATTAATACACAGGAATGGTGAGGGGAGGATGCATTGCCAAAAGCCTCCCTGTGTCCGTATGCAGAAACAAAAGATTTCTTTCAAGAGCCACAAAACTTCGGAGAACTTTTCATCAATTAGAAGCACTGCACTGGTCGGACACCATAGGATATATAATGATACTTGCAAGAAAACAAAGCTTCTCCATTCCCATCAGATTCTTTTTTAAACCAATATCAACTTCAGAACTAAGATGCTCTGGATTACATTTCAACACCAATTCAGCTATACTATTTTTACTTATTTAAAGGTGAGATGGCTTTATTGATCTTCTGGATAAAGATACACCAGAATACTAAAACCAGAAACCATATAATAGTTCTGAAGGACTGATTAAAACTCTGTATGACTTATAAATAATTTTCAATCATCCTTCTTTACTAGTACTAGCTGATATCTCTTTCTACTTTAGCTTTCCCTTTCTTCTTTTAGCATATATCATAAATATCTACTAATAAATACATATCTACTTTTTAATAATATGACTGTTCTACTGCTGCCAAAGGAATAGAGAATGTGAGTTACAGTCTACTTCTACTAACAGCCAGTCAGCTTCCAGTTTGCCAGTAGCATTAGGAACATGTTAGCAGTTTACATAAAAGTAACTATTTGACACAAACACTCACAGATACTATGTAGAACCTATGCAAGGTAGCAGTCTAAAGCAGTTACATAGTATTACCGTATTTTTTTCAAAACCACATCATGCAAGTTGAAAGTTCTCAACCAATAACAAGCTGAACACCCACAAAGGTACAACCAGAAGAGACAAACTACAGCACCTACCCATCAGGATGAACTGATAAAAAGAATCAAGCCACAGGCTATCTATATGCAATCTGCATTTTCCATTTTCCTTAGGTAACAGAACACTGGCTGAGAAGTACAGTTTGCAGAGGTTGGGAGGGGGGAAAGGAGAAGAGTTCATCATACATATCTTATTTAACGAGAGGACAACTTGGCTTTGTTAACTTTGGAATGGCAAAGAAATAACAAGCTTTCAGAGGCAATCTAACCTGGTGTTTCAGTTCAGCTATCTCTTCTTCACAAGAAACGATTTCCCTTTCTGCAAGTTTCCGCAGATCTTCACTCTCATCTGGAATATTTGAGCATGGTTAATCCTCAGACTTAAACCAGTGGCACTCTCAGAAAACCTTCTGAAAAATAACAATGTGAAGAACTATAAAATAAATAAAATTGCAACAAATTTGTCAGAAAATGTGATTAATGTTATGATCTAAAAAAATGACAAACAGTATCTATTGTTTGAGTGCGAAGTTTCTACATCTGAAATACAAAAAAATCCCACTTAGGCATAAGAAAAAAAATACAATAATTTACTGTAATGGTGGGCAAAAGCTGGAGAAGGTTGCTCAGGGATGTTCAGGAGCCTCACCCCTGGAGACATCCAGACCTGAACTGGACATGACCTTGGGCTACGTGTGACTGCTCTGGGCAGTGGGCTGAGCCATTCCCTGAGGGGCCTTTCCACCTCAGCCATCCCAGGATCCTGGGGAACACCCTCCTGTATTTCACTGTGATAGGGACATCAAGGATCAAAGGGTAGAGGAGTCCCACAGTTAACATTTCATTAAGAAGACTCCTGCTGTACATAAAAATGTCAGTTGCAGTAAGTTCAAATACTCTATCTGTAAGAAGTTATTGTAAGGCAGCTGCAGAATTTCTAACGCATTGCTGAAAGACATAAATATGCAGGAGTCCTCATATAAGAGGAACTTGTAATTTTAAGATGATACTTGACTAATCAACACTAATGGTTTATAGTTAGACTTGTTTTCCTGTGCTGCTGTTTAAACACGCTAAGATGTCCCTTCCTCCCACTCCCTGGTCAGTATCAAACTTCAGACTTAAACAAAATACAGCTTAAACTACCTCTGACCTGTAGTACTTAAGCTCACTTGCCCCCCCCAAAGAAAAACCAAAATAAACCCCCAAAAGGAGAAAATTACAAACAAGGAAAGGGCCTGGAACACAAGGACAGAACTGCATAGTCAATGGCACAAGACCAAAAAAAAAGATGCCAGCTGCCATCTCTTTGTGCACAGCTGAGTCTGGGAGGTTCCCTCACAGCAAATACACACCTTTTCACTACTGTGATTCATGTTAGCAATTAACTACATTTTGAAATAAATTTTGTTGCCTTTAAAGATCACATTTAATATCTGGGGAATATGTCTTTCCGAATCACTTCTGCAAAAAGGGAAGGAAAAGAAAAAAAGCACGTGTAAATTGTTTTCAGTAACAACTACTCTTTTCTTACAGCTGGCAAGAAGCACACATGGCTGAGTGGCTGATGAACTGTGATACCTTAAACACACTAAGTTGGTCACCTGCATCCATCTACTTCTTTATTTTAGGCTGACTACCGTCTGATCAAGGTCTAGTGTTAAGGCCAACAGAATCAGATATTCACTAAGTAATTGTGAAGAATAAATCTATTTCCTAGCACAGTTGCATATTTTAATATATAAATGTAAAATAAGCTCTAAAATCACTTAAGCGACATACAGTCTGACATTTTGGGTGGCCTTGTGTGGAGCCAGGAGTTGGACTTGATGATCCTTGGATAGAGAGAGGAACAGGGGGAATGGTTTTAAACTGAGGCAGGGGAGGTTTAGGTTAGATATTAAGAGGAAGCTTTTCACACAAAGGGTGGCAACACACTGGAACAGGTTGCCGAAGGAGGCTGTGGGTGCCCCATCCCTGGAGGCATTCAAGGCCAGGCTGGATGTGGCTCTGGGCAGCCTGGTCTGGTGGTTGGTGACCCTGCACATAGCAGGGGGTTGAAACTAGATGATCATTGTGGTCCTTTTCAATCCAGGCCATTCTACGACTCTATGATGATTCAACTTCACACATTCTATGATCCTATTATTTGGAAATATTTTAAGGATGAGTTGCAGAAGTGTTCATAGTAACTGGCCAAACTGTTATGGTTACCTTGCTTAAGATCAACACTGGGTTGAAGGGAAGGGTTCAGAAGGGAGACAAAAATCCTTCACTCCATTTCCACATAACAGAAACTAACAGTTTTGAACCAATTAATAACTTTTCCAGTGGAAGCATTTCTGTTCTTTTTCACTCCACGCCGAAAGAGAATGAACGGGGGAGAAAAAAGGACAAAACATTTTCCTTTTAAACACCGTTAGTCACTTCCTCCAAGCAACGAGAGCTCTTAGCACTGCGCAGTCCCGAGCGCGCCCCCGCGGAACGGCACACATCCCACGCACGCGCAGTCGATACCCTTACAGGTCGGCAGCGCCGCTCATTCGCCTGCACCCACCCCCTCCGGGAAGCCACCCAATCACGTCATGTTATGCAAATTACACCCCACACCGCCCACGAGGCCCCATGGACGCCAGCACGCTCCTCCCACGCAGACCTCTGCCCTCCCCTCCCCGTCGCGGCGGCCCTGAGGCGGGATCGGGCATAGGCCTTTTGACGCGCCTCACCTTGTAGTGCCAGCTCCCGCGTGTCTCGCAGCTCCCGTTCCTTGTCACGCAGCTGCTGGATCCGCGCCGCCAACTCCGTCCCGGCCTCGCCCTTCACCCGCGCCTCCAGGAGGCGGCTTAAGGAGGGGATGGCAAACAGTTCGTCTAAGCGAGGCCGGGCGCTCAGCCCACGCCGCGGCTGCTGCGGACGTACTGCCGCCGCACCGCCCCTGCCGGACACCGCTTGGTAGCTGCAGGCAGGCAGTGCGATTGCCCGGCAGCTTCGGGCCGCGCGGAGAGCTCGCGAGAAGAACCCCATACCGGCTGAGGACCGCTCCGTGCACTCAGCCCTTCTTTCGGCAGCCCACGGCGCCGGAGGTAACCGAAGGCGCTCGGCTGTTTCCCTTCCGGGTTTCCGGAAGCTGCCGAAGAGGCTCGGCCCCGATATCAGCCATCGGGGCTCCGGTGGCGGAAATGAACGAAGGGGTTCGGCTCCCTTCGTCTCGTGGGGGTAGGCGCTCTCTGATTGGCCGGCGCTGACAGTGCGCGCAGTGGGGGTGGGTCGCATCGAGCTGAGCTCGGAAGGTGTTCTGAAGCATGCAGGTTATTGTACAAATATGCAAGCGGCCATAAAACTTAATTACGACTTAATTAGGCAGTAGTTTATGTTCCGGCCGTCAAAGTCAGATCTTTGCCATTCTTGCATTCTTGTTTGTGTCTTAATAGAAGGACGTAACCGTACTTCACAAGTGAATTACCCTGGTGGGATAGCAGTAACTGCATCGATGTACGGGAATAAATTGTCGTCATGAGTGTCAATGCACCACTTTGAATAAAGCTCTATGACAAAATATACTCTGACGGTAGTGTAGAATTAATTTACAGGAAGTAAATGTGGAGGTGAGATGGGCAGTGGTGCACAGTGCAACCCGGTTATTGTGGGGCCCAGTGACCGCAAACCACTGCCATGCAGCTCCCCAAGTTGTGACGGGTGGATTGTAACCCTATTTTAACGGGGAAGATGTAATTCTGCTGAGTGACAGGTTGTGGATAAAGGAAGGGGCAAAACCCGGTTTTTGACATAACACAGGATAGCTGTTTCCCAAAAGTGCAATTAATGTAATCCTTTTTCTACCTCACGTTTTACCACTGCTGCGTTGTTCTTTTGTCTTGAAAAAGACACACCTGCTGCCAAAGCCCTGAGGTCTGAGGTGCGCAAGGAGGACTGAAGTTTCATCTCTGCAATGTGTGCTCAGGACAGAGGTGAACAGGGCTGGGCAGCTGCAGCTGTATCCCAAGCTGCACCAAAGGGGTGCTTCTGGACATCTACAAACAAAGCAGTGTTGTGGAGTTGGTAGTTAGACATGGTTCAAAGCAATGTGTGGAAGCCACATAAAGGGCTTTTGCAGCAATGGTTTGAGTACGGAAACTTCTTGCTCCTTAATGCAGTAACACCAGCCATCTACTCTTACAAAGGCCTTCTCACCTCTTTTATATGCTATTCATGGGCAAATGGTTGTTGTGTTCACTACTGATGCAAGTCTGGCGTCAAGTGACAGTTCAAACCCCATTTATTTAAGTTATGATGAAGGTCTACTGTATTTTGTTGGCTTAGCTCGCAGCCTAGCAGACTCTTCTGCATATTTTTAATGTAAAAGAGGATATAATTAATGTGTGATTTCTATCAAGTCTCTGTGAGTCACTGACTCTGTGGTGCTGTGAAGGGTGTTGTGGGTTCCACTGATGCTTGGATGAGTCTGAGACAGTGTGAATGCATTTACAGGGCATTCTGCCCTGCCTGGGCTGGCCAGTGGATACTGAGGTCTCTTCCATACGTATGTATCTTCAAACTAACTTAGATAGTTTTGGTGTTATCTGTGGTTTTATTTTATCCTGGGCATCTCAAACCACTTTCAGCTCAAATGCACATCACTAAGTTGAATGTGTGCAAAATACAATATATGCTCAAGTATCTTCAAAACCTAAGGGCCTTATGGGTGTACCCACATGCTCTGCTTATTTGTGTCTATTTGGTATTGTGCTCTATTTGACAGAAAAACTCGAACACCAGACAAAAATGACGAAAACCGTAGCTCACATTCCATAGTGCTATATACATTCTCATGAAAAACTGAAATACAAGTTAAATACATACTTATTTTATTCCAGACTATAGAATAAGTGTATTTAGGCAGTTTTTCAAAGTGTATTGTACACTGCATGCACAATAAATCAGTTTAATAGCTTGACTGTTTTTACTGTTTTACATTTTGTGTTCAAAGAACTGCATGACAGGCAATGAGATCATGTTATGGCACAAGTTGTTGTCCATTTGGACTATATCCATTTTTTTCATAAAATTTTGGGAAACCCAAACTGATAGATGAAATGTCTATTAATCATTTTAATATGAGCATTTGCTCCAAGAAAGAAACTTCATACAAGTTATGTTCAATTTATAAACCCCTCCAAATAGAGGAATTAAGACAAGAAATTTTGAACGTGATTTCATTGCAGTATTACACTGAAGACTGGTGTAATATTGTCAAAATTATGTAACAGTTTCCAAATACAGGTTTTGGAATCTTTAGCTATAAATCCAGGTAATATTTTAGGGCCCACACAGTTTGCTTTAAAAATGTCCTTGAAAGGATGACTTGTCTTTTTTGACAAGAACTACCTATGTGAAATATCTTATAAAGATAGCTTATGACTAGCAGGTCACCATCAAATAGTAACATTAAGAATATGTAAGTCTACATTCGTAAAGGCTTTTGCATGCAGTTTTGTCTTACACATTGTTTAGACGTGTGAACCAAATGTTTGTGCCTCAAACATCAACCAACTTGAAATTACACTATGTAAATATATACATGTATGATGCTGTATATGTTTAGTATCACAGTAAATATAACTGGTATCACCTGATACTAGACATATGTAGGACCATAGTTAAATTCCAGTTAAGAAAAAAAGCCAGCAAAAATCGTTCTTCTAACAGTATTTCACAGTAGAAGGAGGCAGTCCTTTCTCACTGACTTCCCCCCTCCCCCTCAGGATTTGTAAACATCATAGCTATTACTCTATCAGTATAATAATTGAATATTTTATTCATAATGGTAAGTAACTAACCAACATGAATAAAGTTGTCATAACACAATAACACTTTCAGACAAAACAGTTATTTATTAAAAGAAACATTTATAAATACTTTGTCTTGCATTTTAAACTACATTTTCATAAATAACAATATTTAAAAGTGCTGAATATGGTAGGATAGTCAGCAACGCCACTGTAAACAGATTTGTTTTCCACTTTGCAGTTTTTTTTTTAGATCCCATTCTGTCAAACACTACAACAGTTAAAATAGTTGCATAGGGAATAGAGAATAGCCCTTTTAATCATCTCCTGAATTCTATATAAATTACAAAACCAAATGAGTTTAAGAAACAGTTTGTTAAATTGTTCTTATATATCCAAAAAAAGCACACAGGTTTCAAGTAAAAAGAATGACTAAAAAATTCCCCAACTTGCTATTTGAAGCTTGTTCAATAAATTAAGAGGAAAAAAAGAGAGAGAGAGAGGTAGTAAAATAAAGGAAAAAATAAGCCCCAGGAAATAAACTAATACCTGTTTCCTACCAGCTAGTGTGTAGAGCCAGAGCAGCCTCGGCAGCAGCAATTTCAGCAAGAGCTGGCACCAAGGAGTAGCTTGCTGGTTGGAGCCAAGTTTGCTGGGGCCAGATTCCACTTAGTTACACAACTGTAAAACTTTATGGACCCACCAAAAGCAATGGGAGTATGTTGTGTTTAGTCCTAGGAAAGTGAGAAGAACCTTGCCTCTAAAGTATTAGTACAAGACCAGAGCTGACAGTGTTAAATATATATATATATACAAACATACATACATATATATATTTAACTAGCATTCAAAACAATCTCATGGTTTATATTCAGCAGTTTGTGAGGGGTCCGAACACTCATTTGCCTCATATATGGTAGGTATGACGATGTTGGTTTTTTTAAGTTCCAAGTCACTCTCTCTTTAAACATCAAAATGCATCCTCAAATTGGACATTTTTGGATAAAAAGGCCAAGCAAACACCTACTAAAACCACCATGGCAGAAAAGCGACTGGAGAACTGCGCTGCATTAGCTCTCATTTAGGGCTCAGTACAGGACTCTTTACCCAGGAAAGACACCCATTGAGTTTCAGTAGGCATTTTGCTTGGGTAAGAACTGCAGATTTAGCAGCCCTTGCAATTTGGTTTAATATTATACTCCAAACTCCTTGTTCTCAAGGAGTTCTCAAAATCAATGAGGCCAGAAGCTAAGTCTTCTTTAACCCACCACCTTGTAAAACATTACTTTGCTTAAAAACATTTTTTTGACTGGATTTAGCCTTAAAAAAAAAAAAAACAAAAAACAAAAAACCAAGAAAACTTACAGGACAGATGCAATTCATCAAAATGTTCTAAAATGCTCTAAAATGCTACATGTAGGCAACTTTTTATTAAATATCTTTATTAAAAAAAAAAAACTAAATTATCAAGCTTTCTGTGTTTGTTCTTTTTGTTTTCTTATTTTTTTCTTTTTTCTTTTTTTGCTGAAGTACATAACATTATACAACAGTGTTAGAACTGGATAGCCAGTCTTTAATAAATCAATTACAGTATCTGACATCTGAAATGTACATTGAAAATCTTTGTTCTTTTAACAATTAAACAATATCAGCGCATAGATTGTGTCACCCAGATACGGATCCCTTTTAGTGGTTTGTGCTTTTTTTTTTTTTTTTTTTTTTTTTTTTGACATTGCAAACTCTGTAATGAAAATGCCACAGTTTTGGCAGTGAACAACCAGAGGAATCCTCCACTTGATTTATTTTAAATAAACAGTGATAAATTGCTCTTTCTTTTTCTGTACAGAAATATTGGCTTCAAAAAGTCAGTGTATTGTACTCAGTAGAGCATGTTGAGTAATGCTACACCTTAAAAATTGGCTTTTTTCAGTTAGTGATGTTAAAAAATGCAAGCCTCTTTCTGGTTTGCTGCAGTTGTTTCTATGTACCATTAGACTGTATTGCACAAAAAAGTTCTTAAATACAGATATAATTTATGTTATTGGATTAAATATTGCAACAACTAAGTGGTAAGTGAAGCAGTTTTACCTTGCACATGCAATGTGAGGATACACAAGGAGACTGTTCATAAAACTACAAATACATCATTGCAATCTTGACTGCAGTTGAGTGAAAGGGTTGTGAAACAAATGTATTTTGGCAAATCCATTGTTTGCCTCCCATGCTATTTCAGGCAAGGAGGACCTTGGTAAAAATGTAGACAGAGACCATAGTGTGTATTTGTTTTCTTCACAGTAGCCTGAGTAGAGCTAAAGTGTAGTTCTCCAGGAACCCAGCTCCAGATGTTAATAAACTACTTTTCTTCTGTCCCACCCACCCCCGAAAAAATCAAGTTATTTTATTTGAAAATTAAAATTAAAACTAAGTTTCAGAAGTAGAGCCTGTGATACTTTCAACAAGAGACTTATAAATTTGAGAGTTCAAGAACCTTGGGAAAGAGTCTCTATGCATTAAGGTGTATATCTGGAGTTGGGCATCTTCATACATATGAGGACTGGGATCCAGCAAGTTTCTGTTGATCACTTCTCTCACCCGGGAGTCAAGACTAACCTGAAGAAGATGAGAACAGATGGATATTATACAGTAATGTTGGATAGGTGGTATAAATCTCTTTATTTCATATGGTTCCATAAAACATGTCAGATTCATCACTTCATTCAAGGTATGTTCTGACTTTCAGAGCCACTGTTCTAGAATGCACACACGTGATTTCAAACTCACATGACTGATTTTATTTCAGTTTTGACTTGGTCTTTGCATCCATCTTAATAGCTGTAAGATGAAACACCTCTATTTAGCAATACAGTGCTAGTAAATTAAGTTTTGCAGTAACCTGGATTTCCCAAAATAAGTTATTATACATTGAAATGTTTTACTTTTTACATATTTAGAAATATTTCTCAAATGGAATGTTGAATGACCCTTGTTTGGAGTGCTGAAATGTTGTTGTTTTTTCTGATCAGTAGTTCTTGAATACGTAGAAGCTTCCTATTCAGCATTCACCTCTGAATGTGTCACAGACTATTTTTTTTCCATTTTTTTTCCATTTGCTACACTTATAACTCACAAGTTAGCTAGATTTTTTTTTTTAATTAATCTCCCCATTAATATTAGATATTTCAGATTTGCTCTTCTTTTCCTCTGGGAATTTATACTTCCAGGTTATCACGTGTCCACACTGAAGTTGTTAGAAAGTTTCAGTTTTAACTTCTAATTTAATTTCCTAGTCAGAAAATGGCATATTATGCTTGGGATGAATGTACAGATGATTTTAGATTATCATTTAGAGGTTGGAGTGGGTATACAGCTTACTAAGCTGTAGTAAAAAAATGTAGTAAGAAGATGCTCTGCAAACAGTAAAATTAGTGTATTCTGGATTAAGCAGAATGGCTGTAGCAGGGACCAGCACTGGGACCAGCAAGGGTTTTCTTATCTAAGTAAAATAATAGAACATCTATTATGGAAATACTGAGCACAGAGCAGCTAAGCTACTATGATTTAAACTAGGTTATGAGGAAATTACACATTAAGATTTAAACAATTGCTTCCCTCTGACATATGCACATGCAGGCACATATCTTAGCAAGACCAGTTCATGAGGCTAGCCAATTTATTCCAAGCAAAATGGCTGGGACAAGAAAGCTCACATTTGGCAGGATAGTGGTGTTTCTTTGCCACTGAATACTGTAAAAATTATTTTCCATTATAGAATGAAACAAATTAATTATGGATCTCTTCATTCACAGTAGTTCTTCAGTAACTCACTAAAGCCATATGGCAATACTAATTGCAATTATTAAACTTATCTCCTTGGTATAACTTGATGTGTGCAAGGTATTTGTTTAGCATATCCCGCCTCAGTGATTTCATCACTGAACAAGGCTGAATATTTCAGCTCCTATGCCAAAGTTTTGTCTGGAATGGGATGCTGGGATGAACGAGAACTTTAAAGCTCCCATTCGGATCTAAAGCATTGCAAACTGTTCTCATTTGCCTCATATGGTTTCCAGTGAGGGCAGGAACAGTTGAGTTGATGACATCCTTGCGTGTCCAGGGAATTAAGCTTGTGAGCAGTTTTCTTAAATCCTAAGTCCAAAAAGACTTTAGTCTTAGCTGCTGGTTCCTATTGACTTTGGAAGACAACAGGGCATATAGTAAATATGTGTATACTAGAGACACATGTATACTGTCAGAAATACAGTAGCTTGCTGTACTGGCAGTTATCTCACTCCAAAGTTAAAACATACACTATGTCACAGAGAATGTAAGGGAGTTTTAAATGGCTGTGAGTTTCCTTCATAAGGATGAAATTGCAAATTATTACTAAAAACAGTACAAAGGCAAAATGTAGCAAGCAAGGTTCACAAGTAAGCATAAATTAACACACACAGAAACAAAGAAGAATTGCTAAATGTACATGACATAGCCTAAGAAACTCTTCTACAATGCCTGCATATTTATCTGTTTTTTGTATATTTATATATTTGTCTGTTCCAAACTGTGATTTGATGCTTTTACTCCACTCCAGGTGAAAATCATTTCAGTTGGAGGACTGAAGAAAACTGTATATAATTTCCTGGATATTATCACACCTTTTATTAGAGGAAATGTGTGATTTTAATAATCAAATTAAAAATCAAAAAATGTGATTACACGATTTCATTGTATCTAGAAGTAACCAAAGCAAATTTTGCTTTTTTCCCCAGACAGGTGTTGCAGCAGATAAATCTGTTATTATTCTGACTTAAATCCCCCTGTGTTGCACAAGACACAAACTGTGAATCTATTCCATGATTTAAATACCATGTTAAATATTATTTTATTTGTCATACGTTGCTGAAAATTTTGGCGCCACTTCTCCAGAAATCCATTTTCATGACGTACTTCGTATCTTTGGCAGGCAAGCTGCATTACTAAAGAAGCATTCCTATTTCTCACCCTTCTGTTTCTGGAATTTCTCTTTCATTCCTCTTGTATAGAGAGCTTTGAGGAGTTGTGGCCAGTGACGATAAACAGCTCGTCCCTTATGTCAGCACTTGTTCCGTCCCTCTCTTTCTCATTTAATCTCCTATACTGAGAATTGCTCTCAACTGACAGATCAGGCAGACTTTTCGACCCCTTCTGGCAATCCAGATTATAGCATGTCTGCTCTGGAACAGGAGAAGCCAATCAAACATTTATATCTTTACCTCTTTTGGTGAAAGTATAGAAATGTAATCTTCATATATAAGTCTTGCTTTTTCTTCAATAACTTTCTTATTCTGTTCCTTCTTTAGATCTTCACATGCAAGCCAGAAAAGCAGGTTCTCTTCACTATACTCTGTTCGAAGAAACTCTCTAAAAAGGTTCCTCCCAGCTGGTGTTTTCATCATCTTGTCAAAATTCTGAGCCCAAGACAAAATTTCATCTGCAGTAGGGTTTTGGCTGCAAAAGCAAAATATCATTACAAATATGTTTCTATTTTTGTAACAGTGTTTTCATACATTTGTCCAAAATTTCTCCTTTCTGCTGCACTTCAGTCCAAAGTGAAAACTAGAATCAACAAGGCTTCAGCAGTGACAGGAGAAATTTGTTCACTCTTCACTTGTTCATTCATTATCTCAATAGCCTACTAAATGTGTTTAATATTAAGAGACATGCCCTTGGTCTTCTGCAAGTTTTCTACTTGTGTTGTTCACCATCAGACTAAAGAAAAATCCAATGACAGAAGTGAATTCCTGCCCTGCGGTTAAAGGAGATGTGAATGCAGGCAGCTGACAGTAGGTTCTCTGCACTGTCAGGCTTGAGGGACACCTGATGTCTCTGCCTGCTTCTGATAAGATTTGGCCAATCTCTGCAAGCCACACAATTTGGTTCAGCAAAGACAAGAAAAACAAAAGGCTCTTGGCAGTCAGGAGCATACTAATGAGGGCCAACAAAATAGTAATTCAGAGAGCTTTTAAATTAGCATATTTCTCTGTGCTTGTACCTAAGGGTTGCTAAGCTTCTCTCTGGTGCTATTGACCTGAATGATGATCTACTGGCACAAGATGTGATGGATGTTTCTGGCAAAACTGGACAGAGAGAAGAAATGGGAAAAAATCCTTATTCCCAGTTTCTGAAGGAGGCTATTTACAGCTTGTAACAGCAGATGCACAGGATGAGTGAGTGAAGAGAAGACCAGTTTTTGCCACTAATCTGTAAGGTACAAATGAAGTCTGAGAAGGTCATACTCAAGTTACTTAAGAACAGCTAAGCATGGTTTCACTCTGAGTACTCATCCTCCCCTTCCTGACAGAATACAACACAAGAATTTTACAGTCTGCTGTTAACACTGTCTTTGTAATCATGTTGCACAATAAGTGACATTTGTCCATATAATTTCAAGTTCATTTTTCAACTGATAGTCTGCATGCAAGACAGAGTGGGTGTCAGGAAGCTATTTATGACACTTTTTTGGCAGACTAAAAGATCTAATAAATGAGAAAGGATTTAACATTTAAACTAAGCAGCAAAACTAAGAAGTATAAACATGCAGATTTTATGGTGAAAAGTCCTCTCTCAGAGAAAAGTGAAATGAACCTGCTGAAAAGGGTGGAGCTGACAAGCATCCATGGTGCCTAGTTATCAATTTGGAAAATATCTTTACTGCAGTTGGATGAATATAAAAATATATGAAAAAAGTACAGAATAAGGCCATTTTGATAGAGTTTCATCTATTAAGATGTAAAACATCTGTAATGCATGTCATTTCATTAAAAACCGATTTCCTGATTTGTGAAGAACAGCCTTGTGGTATACAACTAGATTAGTTTAAAAAGAGAATCACAGAATCTCCAGTTTGGTAAACTAAGGCTCACTTATGTCTAAATAACTTATCTTGATCTTAGGAAATAGCAGAAAACTCCTTTGTTGAAGTCTTGAATTTATTAGGCATCAAAAGCAGCCTAAACACTGCACCAGGGCAGTGTCTAAATGTTCCTTGTTCCTAGGTACATGAAAGAAGAAGTTAGCACTGACATAGGATATTTAAACCTCTAGATGTTCTCTTGCCTTCTTCTCAGGTATAGCCGTGACACACAGAACAGGCCTGATGTGTGCTGAAAGCAGCACCAGTCAGTTACAACTGGAGTACATCATAAAATGGGACACCAAGGACAGGACAAGGGCCATTCTGCAGCCATTGTGCCCTTCTGCTCACACCTCCTTCATTTTTTGCAACAATAACTTAGCAGTTTCTGCTGAATCCACTAACTTAAGAGATGGTGTAGACAAAACAAGGTATAAACACATCACCTTACCCCCAGAGTCTTTGAAGTGGATCTGTGAGCAGCTGGACTGCTGAGGTTAGGGGATGTCTGTGCAGTGATGGAGCAGAAGGCATGAGCACTCTACCTAGGTAACTACTGCTCACTGGCATATGAGTTGATGGAATTGTAAAATGGTGAATTTGTGAGTTAATGAATGAAGTATTGAATCAGCACCTGTATGAGTTAGACTAGTCTCTTTAATGGATACTTGGCCCTTGTTTGAATTTTGCCTAATAAGTTCATGAAATGAAGTTTCATTCACAGAGTACATTGTCCTGTAAACTTGACAAGTTTAGACAAACTGCAACACTAACCATAAGTGATCACTACTATCTGATATAAGTTTCATTAGCAGTGGATGGGAAACTATAGGTTTTGCCATAGGCTAAATTCAGCTGGCCTGTGTTATGATCCAGAGTTACTGGTTTCTCCACTGGATTACAGAAGGACTTTAAGTTATGCAAGATGCAGTTTTATATCATGGTCGAGGTGAATTAAATTATTTAGGATTTATTTTTACCTAAACAATCTCTTTATCTGCTACCTCCACCTCTTTCTCTTGAGCTGAATCAGCTCAGATAAATATCAGCTGGAGAAGAGAAGGGAGTGGAGAGACAGCACAGAAGGCAAGTCTCTCTGAAGGCAGGGAGCTGTTAATTCACAGCTTTGAATTAACCACGACTTCTTCATGTGAACCCACACCCTTGCACTCTAGATATTCCACTGACAGACCATTCAGTCTTCCTTTCTTCTGCCTAACACCAACAATGATGTTGAGAAACTCCCCAGAATTCAAGATCTGGACCATTAGTGAGCTCTTTCACAAAGCTTTGTACTTCTTTTGAATAGCAAAGCTACAAAGCAGCAGAGTTAAAATCTGTGAAACATTTAATCCCAGCAGGGAATGTCATGAAGTAAACAGATTCATCATGATGGAGTGCTTCTGTAAATTCTTTGCAGGTGACCTGAATTCCAGCTGCACTAAAGTTCAGCGTAATACAACTGAGGATATAAACAATTAAGACATTCTCATACTAAAAAAAAAAAAAAAAAAAAAAAAAATCTGTCAAATCAGTTCACTACATGTTCTCTGTTAGTAAGGGGAGAAGTCTATAGTGCTTTTATATTTTGTGGAACTTTTTTTATTTATCCTTTCAAGATTGATAATGAAAAACAATGGTGCTACTGAGATATTTTGTTTGCGTTGCTCTTAAATTCAATCATATCCTCCTGACTTAAGTTTTAATTTACTTTTTATGGGATTAAAGAACTTTTAACTAACACAAATTTAGCTTTTTTCCCAATACAACAAATATTTGCACAACCTTCAAACAGAAACAGGACTTTCAGTATATGTATGCCTGTCTCTCAAGATGTGTGTTTCCTTAGACAGTTCATATAAAACCATAAACCAGGCTGATGTACAAAAATTAAGCATGTCAAAAAATCTAAATGTAAAATGCACTTTTGCCCAAGTTATTTTTCCTTCTTGACTGGGCAAGTAGAAGAAAATGATTCCACAAACAGCAGAGGCCCATGGATCAACTGAACTGTTCTCATGCATCTTCTGTTCCTCTCCATTGCTTTGTATCCATAAATACGAAACTGTCAGCAAGGCTTAATACCACCGTTAGCAATCCATGGCAAACCTGATTTTGCATCATTTTAGAAGTCTAAAAAAAAAAACCAAGGTAAATTAGTTACAGGTAAATTAAAAAAAAATTAACAGTTTCACCAACTTACCATTCTTCTATGACTTGGATGCTTTCCATTTTGGTTGTATGTGTTGGCCTTCCTGCATTGTCTCCTCTATCTTCATTCCTAACAGTGAGGCTGCAATGTAGTACAACACTTTATTTTGTCTAGAGAATGTTAGTTTAAAACAATGACTACAATAATGCAAACGTTCAAAAGCTATAAACATATTTCAAGTGCACTCATACCCCTAAAATTTATACCCAGAATTTGGAGAGAAATTTTTTGATAACAATTTTTTCCTGTAATAATGGTGAATATTAATTAACATGTGCTATTAACATGCATGATTTTTTTTAAACTGACAGTTTGTCCACTGAATGTTGGACAAAAAAATCAGAGGTCACTTTTGGAGTGAGTTTACTTAGTAAATTGTGAATAATGTTAGTAACAATAAGGATAAGGGGGATAAGAATACCTGAACTGATGAGATATTGATATTCCACCAGTTCTAGATGGCTGTTGGTTCTTTATGAACATTCCCTTTTTTGTCTCTTGGATATGGAGTCAGTAGATGGCTTGGATACAGAAATTAACATGTAGCATCTCCTTACAATTCCATCTAATTCAAATTTCTTTTTCATTCCAAAATATAAAAGTTTCTGTCCTTTCAAATGAAAGGCTTCTGTTACCCTCATGTTACTAGAAGCAAGTCTGTTACAAGAAGAGAGACTGCCTTAATGTGAGGTGATTTTTGTTTTATTGTTGTTTTTGAGCTGGTAATTTGCATTGCTTAATTTTCTATGAATGCTCTCTATGCGTGTTCTGTACCATGGTATTGGCAGAGAAAAAACACAGTCCCTAATGATTACTGAAATAATGTTCATTTTGAATAACGAAAGTATTCATATAGGAACTCTGGTTCCAATAATAAAGCTGAAGAAGTGTAAAGTAGTAAGAATGTAACTTCCCTTCACTGGGTGTTTCCCAGGTGTTCAACTGGGAAAAAACAAGCAACCAAGCAAAAAAAAATCCTCCCTCCCAGACCCAAGGATGCTCTAATTTTTAATACCTAGGTTTTATCATATAGTGATGATCTTAATCATTCTAAGTGGAGATATGCAAAAGTATGCTGATACTGTAAAGCTTTCCCTTCTGCATTAATCAAAGTAATTTGTATTCAGTTCTAAAAAATCCCTGCTTTGGGACATTTTTAGTACAAATGACTTTTCTTCTAGCACCTCTGCATTTCTGAGTTTTATCAATATGTTTTCAAGTATTTGGCAGAGTTAATGGGAGATCTCAACTACTTTTTGAACATTGTCAGTTTAAGCTCCCAGGTAAAGCAGAGCACATATTAAGACTTAAACATTACAAAGATGTAAACTTCTAAATAAAGCTGTTTGATGCTTGCTGTTCCTTCACTTACCTGCCAAGACCTTAGTTCAGGCCTTTGGTCCTGCTTCCCCTGTTACAGCGTAGGAATGCAGCTCCAGTGCTGCTAAGGTGTTAGGATGTCATCAACTGCTGCAGGAGAAACAACACATCCTGAACTCCGGGATTGGCAGGTAAAAAGCCCTTCCATCTCCTCTGACCTGATGTTTGTCAGTCTATAAAGGGAGCACCCATGGAAAGTGATGGGAGTTCCATATATAGAAGGAGAGTAAAAGTAGCCATTTGCTTTCCGTCTTGTAATCTTTAAGTCCAGACATGTAACTGCTTAGAGTTCATGTTGTGTCTGGGTGGAGCACACAGTAGGACTGAGAGAGAAGCAGAGAAGTCACAAATCTGCTCTCCCTCCTTTGCAGTCTCCAGTAGAGCCACATTTGTGTTCTCTGCTGGGTTGGAAGAACTGACAGTCCTTTAGTCCCTGGAGAAGAGAGACAGTGGAAGGAAGCAGGAAACAGCTTGTGTTCTTTGGGAATGTAACAGGGTGTTTACTTGAGTCCTTCTAGAAGTGGCTGCCTGTTTTCTTTCCCCTATCACATAAGCAGCAGCTAAACTGTGCTGAGACAATTTACTCACTGCACAGTAGACTTATCTCAAGGTTTGGATGCAGAGTCTTACTGGAAGTAGAATGTGACTCATCTGAGAGCAGTATATCTACCCTCCTAATTTAATTTGATGTCTGGGGTCAGATGCTGGTTGCTGTGCTCATGCAAAATCTCTGCAAAACTTTGGAAAACCAATATGGATAGATGAAAGGGGAAAACAAGTAGTGAGTGGTAAATAAGAAAGAAAAATAGAGAAATAGACAAGAAATCCATGTTAACCTCACTGCACTTTTTATCGCAGGAGTAATGGGTCAGCCTCATGCATCTGGATTGTCTGCAGGATTACATGTTGGTAAAAAGTTCAGATAGTGGGTTTAGAATGCAGAAATCAGTTTTCGGGTACATGGATCTGATTCCTTTATCTCAGCATTTACAGCTGAAGGCCAGCAGTTGTAGTCAGTCAGTGCTGTGAAACAGGGAAGACTCTAAAGAGGTGTTATATTTGGTTGGAGCAATTTTTCAAATTTAGGTATTGTAGTTAAAACTGTGCTAAATTTATAATACATTGTGGCCTAAACTCTGCGTTATGTTTCCAGTGACAACCACTAGCCCTGTATTTTAACTATTTATCTACATCTGTCAAGACTGAAGTTCAATCGGATACATTTCTTTTGATATGTTTTTCCTGTGAAAGAAACCATCATTTTAACTCAGGAGTACATTCAATTCAGACATGTTCTGTTTCTACTCAAGGAACTGGTTTGTGTTTGCTTAGAAAAAAATTAAATATTTACACATTTTTGACTGTAAAGCTAACTTGAAAGCAGCCCTTAAATAATACTGATCACAGTAACACACTGCTACCTTTCACATCAAAATGAAAACATGGCATTGTTATTTGCTAAGTTGCTATCTTCATTTAAAAACAGCCTATCTGCTCACATTCCCCTGTGGAATGCAAGCAGTCCTCAGTGGGAAAGGCATTCTGTGTATCCTTCACACACAGTTCCATCATGGAAGCTAGTTGGTTATGGCAGAAGAATTATGCTGTCTAGCATAGCAACCAAATAGTAAAAGTAACAGGATAGAGATTAAAAAATGATCTTGGATATTTAAGGCTTTAAGAAGAGGAAATAGTTGATTTGTCTTATAAAAGGGAGGTGTTCTATTTATTTTAAAACAGATATTTTAAAATAACTTACATGGTATCTGTTATTATTATTAATACACCCAACAGATATCTTTAGAATTTAGAGACCTAAAATGCCCATGATAAAACTACAACAAAACTAGTAAGGCCTTAAAAAGGTGAAAATTTGAGATGTCTAAAGGAAGAGAATAAGGACAGCACAAGCAATGGTTTGTTTTCTGTTCTTTTGGAAGGTGTCTTTTATCCAATTTTATGCTTGTTTTATTGCTCTGGAGAGCATGGTAAGAAGTATTTCAGTAAGCCTTGATGACCTGATCTTTATGTAGCTTTCAAATATATCTTGGGTTCCTGACTTTTATAAAAACAGTAGTTGTTTTAACTTCTGCAGTTGTATCATTGTAAGTAATATTTATTTGAAGTCAATGCATTTGTATTTTGCTACTTTAGAAACTTTGTAAGTAAAAAAAAAAAAAGTAAAAAAAAAGAGACAGTTTGAAGTATACAAATTGAAAACATAACCACATATATGGTTAAACTATTGGGATTATTCACCTGTTCGTGTTCAGTAATTGAATAGTTGTTCTGTTGAATAATTACTTCACTAAATCATGAGCCCATTGGTGTAAGGTAAGCAACAAAAGCCAAGCTAATTAGACAGAAACATCAAGAGAGTTGGAGCAATCTAAGAGCAAAGATCTCATTACCTGTCCTCAAGGCATTTCCAGCCATGGGTGGAACTTTGAAAGTTGCCTAGCTTCCCTGCTGCTGCACTTACCTCTACTGTCAATAGGAAATTAACGATTTAGATGCTAGACTTCATCTTTCATTTTCTGTATATCTAGTACATAAATAATTTTTCATTGCTTCCCAAAGCTCAGTGTGGCACATATTAGTGCCTACATCTGGTGAATCAGTGAAATTGCTGTTATTGCAAGAAAACTTCCATAGTGACAGATGCTAAGACTGATATTAGACGTGTATGGCTACCAACAGTTACTATTTACTCATTATATGCATCATATGAGGTATATTACCACAACATTTTTGCAAAAAACTAATGAACCAAATCTTTTCTGACACTGAAAACACGGTCATGCTGAAAGCCCATACCCTTATTAGCCTATACTGTGCTGCCAAGAAGATATGCAGTAGAAATCAAACTGGCACGTTGTGGTAGGTTATTGAGTTGCTATTCAGGAGATCTCTGTTCAACTCCTAGCTCTTTGTTGAAGTATTTGGTTATTTCTTTGCTGAAATTTTTAGCTTCATCTCCAGATCTTTGGTTCCTTTACTTCAATTATAAGCATCTGACATAAAATATGTTGTATGAACAGAAACATATTTTTCCTATTTTTAATTTAGATGCAGAAGTTCAGTCTGGTATCTCCTGTTATTTTTGGTTGTGGATCAACTTGATCAGACTTTCTTCAATACTTTGGTTCAATACTTTGGTTCAATACTTTCGTCACTGAAAAATCAGCTGTTTGCACAGCTCTGTCCATGTGCTGGAGCATAGGAAGTTCCGCACAAATGTGTGCAAGAACTTCTTTAGGTGAGGGTGACGGAGCACTGGCACAGGCTGCCCAGGGAAGTTGTGGAGACTCCTTCTCTGGAGATATTCAAGACCCTCCTGGACACCTACTTGTGAGACCTGGTGTAGGGAACCTGCTTTGGCAGGTGGTTGGATTCAATGATCTCTGGAGGTCCCTTCCAACGCCTACGATTCTGTGATTCTGTGATTCTGTGATTCTGTGATTCTGTGATTCTGTGATTTTGTGATTCTGTGATTCTGTGCTGCAGCATGATCCAGTGGAAGTCATAGATAGATGTTGCCTTGTGATGCTGTGTAGCACTAAAGCAGACAACTATATGGGCACTCTTTAATTTCTTTATGAAAAATAATTTTTTCTTTCTGAGACCTTGTTTTTCTAGTAGTTGGAAGCCTGAAGCCTGAAGGCATTGAAAACTAAGCATGGCTGTGCTTATGACCAGAGTGTGAATTTGCTATACTGTATACATCAATAATGATGAGAAATAACAGCAATATCTTCATGATCCATTTGTAAAGAACAATACAGCTATGTTAATCTCAAAATTACTTAGGCAGAGTCTAGTCAGTAATGCTATCTTCTATCTCACATCTAATGTTGCAGAAATAGGCATCCATCAAATAAGTAACTTTTTTTTTTTTTTTTAATTGTCAGCTGAGTGAAGGATGCTTCCAAGGGTTCATTTTTGTTACAATAAATGAATAAGAAAAAAACTTCAATTAGAGTAATGTTTTTTATAAAGAAGTGGAGTCTTGCAGTAGATATTTTCATAGGCTCAGGTTACATTACATCCTGTGTGATACTGGCTATAATAGAGGAAAGGGGATTCATCAACATTCAAAACCACATATTGCAGATTCTTATGAGAGACTTTTGAGAATTAGTAACATAGAATAATAGAATCATTAAGACTGGAAAGACCACTAAGATCATATAGTCCAGCCATCAAGCCATGCCTGTTACCACCCTATACCATTTCACTCATTGTGACATTTACCGCTTTTATTGAACATCTCCAGGGACAGTAACTTCACCAATTCCCTGTGCAGTCTGTTCCAATACTTCACCACTTTTTCTGAGAAGAATTTTTTCCTAATATCCAACTTTGTCAACAAGAATAGAAAGACAGACTAAATCACTTAGATTGTTGTAATTTTAATATATGCAAATATTATAAGTGCAGTGCAACTTTCACCAAAAAAAGTCTGGAGCAGAGGCTTGTGTGGTGTTCTAGAGCAGAGATCCTGGTGATAATGTCAGTGTAAGTTATGAATATTTAGCTCACTGAAAGATGTGAACCAGTAAAAACTGCAAATTGGGTATTTCAGTACATTTTCATTTGTTGTCTGTGAGAATCTTCGAAGGGAAAATAGCAGTCAAGAGCTTTGGCAATCACTTTAGATTATCCGAATCTGATCTTATCTGATTCAACAGAACATCATCATCTTTGTTGCAAAGGTGAAACAGATTAAAAAAATAAAATAAAGTAATGCATTTGTCTTACAGTTTTTGTCCATACTAGTTCTTTAATAAGATTAATAGATCTTCACTGAGTTCAGGGAAGAAATACAGGATGTAAAATTTTTGTTGAAAACATGTTAGAATCCCAGTGTAAAAATAGCTACTGTCTCATGTTTAAAACTAAATGATGGAGAGTGTATTTAGTAGGCTGTCATAGGAAGGAGGCCTGCTGGGGAAAAGCCAATAATTACCATAAGGCTATAAGGCTATAATCAGCCTACTTGGCAGTGTCCACTGAAACTAGAAAGTCATTTCAAAAGGTCCAAGTACCTGTGGTGCTAAGTTTCCTAAGTGCCAGAGTAACATTTGCCTTAGGTGAAAAAATGGTGCAAGAGACATTTATAATCCAAATTGTTTCTACAAGAAAAATAAAGAAATGAAAACAAACCAAAAGTCCACCTTAGACTCAGCTAAAAAATGTATTAAAAAAATGTCTGCAAGGTTTACCTCATGTAAGAAAAAAAATGCAAACATTCTGTTTTGGCTTCTTCTGTTTTTAAATAAAGCAAGCATTTGCAAGTTTAGCATCCTGGAGATTTTACGCTGCAGCTAAAAATCCTCCAATATTTTAAAGCTTCAGAAGGCGGAAAGAATGTGTAGTCATAAACCTTCCAGCTCACATGGTCAGCTTATTCTGCAATTGCATCACTCTGACCTGCAACCATAAAAGCCACAATGATAACTAGATCATAACTGGCTTTTGATATTATTTTTTTCTCATAGATCACAAAAGGTAAAATAAAAATGAGACAGATGATAAAAACGAACACTTTGTTTCTTCCAATAGCTGGGACACATTCAATTTCTCCCTTTCCAGTTTTCCTTGGTGCTATTATTTCTTTTCAATTCAGTTTTCTGCATTGTAATGTGGTGTACTTCAGAATTTTCCCCTTTTTCCATCTCTTTTTTTGATGAGCACAGAGCTGAGAAACAATATGTAACAGGCAGCTGAGCACTTGCATGTGCTGTGAATGTCCTTTCAACTGAAAAGCTGAGTGTCTGCTCAAGATCCAGTAATAGTAAATGCACGCAGCCTTCTGGCTCCCATATGAATCTTTCTGCATACTGTAAATCCTGTGGGCCAGCGGGGAGCTCAAGGTGGAAATTTCCTGCTCTTATTTTTACTAATGAGTATAGAAGTTATTTCACAGACCCTTCTGCTGTGACGTGGTAGAGAAAGCAGCTGACTGCAACCAAGTTTGTGTTGGGTACAAATTTGACAGTCAAAGACACTTAGAGTTCTGAATTCAATTTTAAACCCCACATTTCCGACAGAACAGTGTTTCTGAAAAAATTTCAGACTCGTGAAATTCTGTAATTTGTTTGATGCTCTTAAAATCAATGCTCTGATTATACAGTAAAACAACTTATAGTTTTGGTTTCATTCATTGTTAGTAACTGTTATTTTAACTAATTGTATTTATTTCCAGGTAATGAGATCTAAGATATATTTAAATGAAATATTGTGCTTAGCTTTATTAAAGAGCTTAACTTTAAAAAACTCTCAAAAAGTTACATTCTGTCATAGCAGATGTTTTCCCCAGTAAGATTTCTGATTATAAGAGCTTTTTTAATAAGAAAACAACCAGAAAATCCAGAAAGTACAACTCTTAATTTCAAGATACTTCAGGTTTATTAGTTTATTATCTCTCCTGCAAATACATTTACACCTTTCATTAAGAATCACGTTTATGCTAAGCAATGTGGAGAGAAGCGAGAAGCTTGAAAAGCTTAAAAAAAATAAATAAATCCCAAAACACAACAAAACCTGATTTTTTTTTCTGATCTTCTTATCTTCTTTTCCTTTTTATTACTGTTGCTTACCTGAACTAGATGAGTGGCATTGATGGTATGTATATCTGTGAAATGTGGAGACGGGAGTAAATAGATGTGGTCAAAAAATCCTGTGCCTACACACTCTAGTATGCTGTTTTGTTTGTTGCAGTGTTTCTAGCACCTACACTGCAGCAGTAATCAAGATGTGATAAGGAACTGCTGACAATTCTTCTGTACTTGTTCCATATTGCTGCATTTGCACTTTGGACTTTCTGTTCTGAAGAGCGAACTTCTAGTCCTATGAGAAATGTGAGAGTTTAAAAAGACATTTAAAAACATGACAGATTAAGGCAGGTTGGTATGTGGTCGGTCGGGGGGTCTTACCTTTCTTCACTGTGAAAATCTGAACTGAGGTCTGCAAATTATTTTGTTCATAGGATTATGATAAAATTAACCCTACTGTAATTCAGAACTGTGAACTTCCTCCTGATAAATAAGAAACTTCTCAGTTTATCTGAGATTGTATGTTTCTGGCATGCTTTGAATGCGGGGGAGAGCAGGCTGAATAGCTAACTCCTTTTCAACAGCAGTGCCTCCTTAATATTGTGCTGGATTCAGGGTAATTGGTCAAAGTCATTACAGATGTGACTACAAACAGATGTGACTAACAGAAAAATGAGATCAGAGAAAATTAAGGTTTAAGCTATCTGGATCATCTCAGTCTATTAGACTCTGATCAGTTAAGGCATTTAGCTCTGTTCGGATATTCTTATTTGTGTTGTACTACTCCTCAGCCCAAGTAAATGCAGTATTAAACCCAAGTGATCTAGTGCTTAAGAGTATAATAATCTCTTTGTTAATGAGAAGTCTTGGACAAGATTTTAGAGTTTATGTAAGATCATTATATAAGGTTATTAAATTGCATCCCACATGCCTCTGTGAAAGTAAATTATCCTTACTGAAATATGAATGCTAAGCTAAAGTAAGTCATAGGGGCTCAGTAAAGCATAAAGAAGGTTTTAGCAAATCTGCAGTGTTCCACTCCATTCTCTTTCTAATATATTTAATGATTTTAAATGGAACAGATCTATAATATGGTAATCTCTTCTCTTCTTAAGGGACAGTTGGACTAACAGACTCTTTTCAATGCCATGAGCTATATCATCCTGCTGTATTTTCCATAAAAGTTGAACTCTGTAAATTTGGCAGACAAGCTTTCAAATTTGTCCCAATTCTGCATTTTCCTTTTGAACCCAAAGAAGAATTTGAAAGCAAGGCCTTGTAGAATCAATAACTCAAGTTTTGATGTATCTTCCATCACAGACAGATATTTGCAATTTGATTACTGGTGCGATTTTTCAGCTGACTTTCTTCTTTTAGAAAATGTGAAGAAGCAGCTTAGCAGTGGAGAAATGAACCCTAGGAGAGGGGGCATTCTCCTGAGATACCCACATATATATATCCCCAACAACAAACGCTGTGCAAACATTCAAAATCTGGGATTAGTTTTTGCCCACTCATACCAAAATCAAAATATCACAGACTGGCTGAGGCTGGCTGGGACCTGAGGGTCCATCTGGAACAACCCTTACTCAAGAAAGGACACCCAGAGCCATGTCCAGGCGGGGTTTGGATATCTCCAAGGAAGAGACCCCACAGCTTCTCTGGGCAGCATGTCCCAGTGCTCCATCATCCGCACATTAAGGAAGTGTTTTCTGGTGTTTGGCTGGAACTTCCTGTTATTCCAGTTTGTTCCCATTGCCTCTTCTGCTGGCACGGGCATCACTGGAAAGACCCTGTGTCCATCTTTTTTGTACCCTCCCTTTAGGTCTTTGTGCACAGCCCCTACTCTCTCTCAGCTTTGCCTTGGAGAAAAGATGCTCCACTCCTATAATCATTTCAGTGGTCCTTGACTGGACTCTCTCCAGCAGCTCTATATCTCTCTTGCACTGGGAAGCCAAGAACTGAGCACTGCACTCCAAGCATGACCACTAGTGCCAAAAATATCACATTTATTAGAATTGCATTTACAGAAAGACTGCAACTGAAAATATACTTAGGGGCTATGTAAAAAAAATGTAACAATATTTACATTTTGGAATGTCTTATTTTTTCTGGATGGAAGAGGAAAATGTTCTCAAGGCCAGTGAGAGTAAATGCAGGCTAAAGGGCATGTGAAAGTAGACTTGTCCTTTTAGTGGACAGCCTTTCAGAAAGCCAAGGCTTGCTGAACTTGCTTTTCTCCTCTCTTCTTGTATGACTGATTTAATCTACCTAGCTGCAGACATTGCCGCTCAGCAGGCATCCAAAGGCAGATGGAAACTACCAGCATGCACTGTACTTGAACTCCAGAAATAAAGGACAGTATTTCTCTCAAACTTAGACTTTCACTGTTACTGTCAAGAGAGGAAAGAACTGGTGACTTAGAGCAGTCTGACTTTCCTAAACTTGCTTTTTTTTTTTTTCTCAGAAGTATTCTGTTATTCCAAAAATCTGTAAGAAAAATATGCTATGTTAGATTCCACTGCAAGGAGGATATATTACATTTTTCATAATGATAGCTACTCCAGAAGGTATTACATCTTTTGGAAACTTTGAGTCTCATCTAGGTTAAAGTTTTTTTTTTTCTTCTTAATCTCACTTACAGAATGTATTTTCTGTATAGGTAAGAAATTCATTGCTGTAATATGAATAAGTTCTCTTGCCATTGGTTCTTAATGGAATTACTCTGGTTTGTTTTGTCACTCTAGGGCTAGTTTCAGCTTTAGGCTGAATTCAACATCAGCCTGTATTTTTCTTGTCAGGTCACCCAACAGATCACTAGTCTGGCTGTCAGTTTCTTTCCTTCCTTCTGAATAAGATTACCATTCACATTCCATCTTGTACAATGGATATATCTAATTACTAGTGAATCTACATTATCTGTACTCTTGGCTACAGCAATTTTGCAAGCAATTCCTTCATATATTTATGAAAATTAAAAGTGACAGTTGCCTAATGTTCAAAGAAATAGAAATTACATATATTATTTGAAAGCGTAACTGGATGAATAAAAGCCCTCAAATCCAGTAGGAAGCAAGCCTAATGGTCTCAGTTTATTGAGATAAAAGGAACCATGGAGTCTTGATTTCCATAGCAGTTTTGATTGTTCTCAAAGAAATGAGAATAGCAGCAACAGTCAAGAATTGTAGATCTAGTGTTCATTTTCAAATGGGAGAAGATATATGGGAGCATTCATACTAAATTCATACCTTTTAAAAGGAGCTGCAAAATTCCTCATTTAAAGAGGGCTTTACATGTTTGGAAAGTGTAATTCCTACCATGATGTTTATGAAGACTTTATCTGATGAAATTAACTTGGCCCAAGTAAGATAGGGATCTTCCATTTAACATCCTAGCATGGGCATTAACAGATGGTTTCCAGATGTTAGACAAAACCATGAGCTGAAAAGCACTTTGAACATGGATATCAAAAGGAACTGAAGATATCTATGAAGACTCCAAAACACATGCTCAGCACTTGCTGGTATCAGGCCCTAAATCAGCTGCTTCAGCAAAGCTGGAGTTGCCATCTAGACAAATATGCATGGTATGGAGTTATTATGAGTGACTAGAGAAGATTCTCATCTTCTCTGCCTTTCTGCCTCCCATAATGAATATCTGACCCACTTTCTACTGAGAGGATCTCCATCACATAAGTGTTATCTGCTAGGGGTGCAGCCTTATTTCCATAATACATTATCTCATTTTTTTTTCCCTTAAAAGCACTAGGCATTTATTCCTGTTTTAACTGACATTTTAAACCGATTTGGAATGATACATGGTTAAAAAATAAGCCTTCATAAGATGGAAGTTTTGCTACTAACAGATTTAAGTAGACTATTTTTTCCCTCTTTCAGCTTGAAATTGCAGGCTGCATTTATTCTTTCTGGGGCTGGGAAAGTTCTCTGGCTTTGAAGCTGACTGGCACCCCATATCTCTAGTCCATAAAATATATATATCCAAAACAGGGTTGCTTTCTGCACCTGTGACAGGTGGCTGAAACTGTGCCAAAACTTTACCAGGGTGTTAACAACTTTCAACAGTTTAACAGTATCATATGATTGCCTGGGCTCCTACTAGATGCTGACCCCCTTCAGTTTGCTAATACAGATGCAGACAGTGTTTTTAATTTGGATAAGATTTTGTTGTTGTTCAGCATTTAAATATTCAAGTCCTTCTTACGCAGCATGATGAAAGAAGTTCTGAGAATTTGCAAGGTCACTTTTGATCCTTTAAAATGACCGCCTATGAACATGCCTCAGTTGAGCTCAGATTTTGATGTCAGACCCATTTTGATCCATATACTCATTTCTGTTTTCCATAGACTCCTAAATTAATGCCTTCTTGTGTAAATACACTATTGTCCAGTTTTCAAGAAAGGGAAAAACAAGAGTGAGAATGAAAGAAAAGAAGACTAATCCCCATCTGGGAAAACGTCAAAAGCTCCAAACTCCTAACTGCTGAAAATCATTCAAACTGTAGCACAAACTGGACTCAAGCATCCTCAGTACTCTTGTTTTTATTGTGTTTGGGTTTTTTTTTCTTTTTTTTTTTTTTTTTTTTCCCCACAGCAACAGTCAAGTTATGTACTAGTGACAGAAAACCTGTCCTGACATTATGAATCTTTCTTCAGCTCACAATCTGCAGACAACATCAGGGTGAAAAGCATTTGGGCTCAGGCAGGTGGGAAGTGGGAATGAGTGGCAAGGGAGAGCCAAGATGCTGATGCTCTGAACTTATCCGTCTCTGAAAGAGCCTCAAAGGACTCATCAAGTTGCTGTACTCCGCTGATGGTGATTCAGCCACTGCCTCTTCTTCCCCTGTTCTTCTCATAGCAGGTGTCCCTGAATACACCCTGCACGCTGTGCCAGGACAAAATCAAGATCATTTTCTAAAGTTAACTAGATTTAGTCTGCCTTCTCCTTCTAAGGAGCTACTGTCAGCATCTTATGTATGGCTGAATTAGAATGAGCCTTGTGTAATCCCAAATCCCTTCTGAGCATGTATTTATTCTTCAGTTAGGAAGATTGTGGTTCTGATTTTTTTTTCTTGCATTCCAATTTTCTTTGCAGAATTATTTGCTTGAAATAGGACTATTTATTTGCTGTTAGGTCTTAGCGGCATTATACATGAAAATATATGCATTTGGTTTGTGAAGTTGCAGAAACATTTATTAAAAAGTTACTAATATATTATGGTTATGTTCTACCCCTTCTCTAACCCGCTTGTGTTAGCACAGACGGGTAAAATGTTACTAAATACTTGAGCCTCTGTCCATTTCTCAATATGAAATGAATTTCACAGTTTAAAATATTAAGAATCTAATCCTGACACTGGAGTGCTTGTCCAAGAGAGCCCAGTACTGGTTTTGATGTTAATGAGAATTCTATCACTGGCTTGAGAGCCATGATAAGTTACAGCTCTGCTCCTCAGATTAGACTTCTATTTTGTAGTGGTGAGGAACATAATACCTTTGAAAATAGAAACTCTTATCACATGGAGTTAGACTCAGTTATCATGGTAAATGTTTTTTCAAACCAGGGTTCTTGACTGAAAACTAATTTAGAATAATTTTTATGTGCTGAACTTCTGTGCAATGCCTTATGTATCTCTGCAGCATCTCAGTGACTATCCCTTTGCAAACATTTGCCAAAGTACATGCAGTGTGTAGCTTAATGTTTTATCCTATAGAAGTTCTTGACTCAGATTTACTTTATGTGTCTCATCACAGCAATGATCTGCACCTCTGTAGCAAGTGACCTATGGGACTTGCTTTTGCTGTGAGCCACTGACTGGTCCAGAGCTGCACAAAGCACTCTGCAGTGGTCTTTGGCGGTAGATGTCAGGGGGCTGAAAAGAACATGCAGAAAGACAAAAGACAATGGATGGTATTGAAAATAGTCATTTCTAGACTACTTTTTGACTAAGGGAGATAAGACAAACTTGGGCATTTCAGAACAGGGCTCCAAAGTGACAGGGGCAGGTTCTCATGAGATTTTACTGCTGAATTTTTAACCTCCTTTATATGATTTTACATTCAATTCTACTTTGTAAATTTTATTTCTGCTGTCTTTCTTGTTTGCTGGTAGTCTTTTGATTTCTTGCAGAGGAATCTTACTCTCTAGAAGTGGATGCAAGAAAAAAATGTATTGGAGAAGTTTGCTGCCGTTAGCATACCCGACCCCCTCTGTCATATGTCTGCACTTTGTGGCATTATTCATGAAGAAGAAAAACGTTCCCCTCTTTCAAACAGTATCATTTCGCATCCGCTTCACAGAGTTGCAGGAAGGGCCCTGTCTCAATTATAAAGAAGAGAGAGCCTATTAAATATCATACTCTTTAAGAATACACGATTCTCCTCCCTGATTTTTGAGCTCTAGAGATCATCCCTTTCTTTTGCTTTAAAGAGAAAAGAAATGCTTTACTTACTAACATGGTCTACAAAAGTATGAAAAAAACACTTAACAAGCTATTTATTTTTAGTGTCTTCTGCTTGTTTTTCCAAATGCTGAGAATTTAGATTTCTTATTTTAAGTAACTGAGGGATCACTGAGAGGCTCACTTCTGAGCACTATGCATTTAAGTCTTTGCCCCAAGCTCACCCTGTGGTGCATTCCTGTGACAAAAGAAATGTCCGCAGGGCAGCTTTCTCTCATGGCCTTGCCACTCAGGATCAGTGGACTTCAAGTCAACCAGCTTTTTAAAACCAGTTTTCTAAAATATTGCTTTATACTGTGTGTGACAGGTTATGTAATGGATTTTTTCCAGCGTTAAATTCTACCTGTCAGGAAACCTAGTGCTTTTATCCTCAGGAAGCACCAGTGCTGCCCACTGCAATGTGATAACCTGGGGCAAAGCAAGCTAGGCTGTCCATAGAGGCATAAAACACAATCTCCCAAGCAAGTTAAGCCCACTATCCCTCAAGATCAATTATACTCCACAAGAGAAGGGGAATGTTTTCATTTTTTACTTCTGTAACCACAAATTATAAAAATTGAAGGAAGTCCTAGAATATTTGAAGGAACAAAAATACTTAGAATGAAACATCTTCTTCTGTTAAATACTTTAAAAGATGACACCTATTTCAGTAAAATAGAGTGCAGTAGTCTTCACTCTCATGTTCTGCAGTGTACACTAATTCCCAGTGCACCTTTACACATTTGCTTTTCTCAGGCCTGATGTCTTGGAAAAAAAAAAAAAAAAAAATAGAATGCAGAGAGTAGAGTACAGCTGTTTGAGATATGTTAGCCTACACATGAGGAAAAGAAGAATTTAAAAATTCGATATATTAAAAAAAAAAAAAGTTCTTCAAAATGAGTGCTTTTTTCTTCAAATATAAATATATATTTTTTTCCCTGCTAAAACCTTAAACAAAACCCTGAAGCCTGGGTGTCCCTTTGTACCAGACTCTCCCCCCCTCCTCCCCACCCCACTCCCAGTTTGCTCCTAGCATAAAACTGCTGCAGACAGAAGCAGAATATGGATTTTGTTTGCCACATATTTCAGAACATGTGTGTATAATTTAATGCATTAAAGTGCTGGGAGTTTTTGTTGCTGTTGTCATTTGCTTTTATTTCCTTCCCCTCCAGACTTTCTACCATAGTTAAATAAAATAAAGCAGCAACAACTATAACCCCAAAGATTATCTTATATGGAGTCATGCAAAGCTTAGACTTAATTTTTCAATGGCAAACTAAATGCTGAACGTGCTGGAAATCTATTATTCATCTCAAAATACTACAAGTGTGAAGGACAGATTTTATTCCTTTACTTTATTTTTCTTAGAGTGCCATTCATGTTACCTATCAGTTAGAAGGAAGAAAATACTGAACCAAATAGAGAAAATAAATATTAATATAATTAAAAATAACTCCTTAAAACTGTATCTGCCACCTTGCATTCATGGCACAAGTGACAAATATCTTTTTGTCCTAAGTCAACTACTAAACCCATGCAAGGAAAATGTTCCCTTTAATAAAGAAAAATGATTCTGTAGCAAAGTCTTCAGGAAGAAGTTTCAGATCTAACTCACAGAATTTATGGGCAAGTTTTAAGAGCTAGGAGGGGAAGGTTTCTTGCCAACAGTAACTCCTGTTTTCTGCCAAGCTGGCAAATGCCCTATCTTCTTTGAGATCTCTTGCATTTGGGAAACCAGTTACAAAAGGGTCACAAGAAATCAAATGGCAGCCATAACTTTTGTACAGGCACAGCTCAGAGATTGTTAGGCATATGAACACCTCTTCCACAAGAGCCTTTAGCAACCACTTTAATGGCTCCTTTTAAGGAAAAGACCTTTCAGCTCAGACCTTTGAAAATAGCTACAGAACCAGGTATGGTTGTGTGATAAGCTTCACTTATTCCAAGGAAGCTTTTTGATGTTCCCAGACTCCTGCACTGAAAAGGTCTCTTGAAGGGCAGATTCTGGACATCTCCTGAACCTTCCTGTGTGTGGTGAAAGAAGAGAGATTACCAGACCTGAGAGTGTTTCAGAGCTTTGAAATTCACTGAGCACACACCTTATGAAATGAAGAGGACAAACAGCTGTAATTCCTTGTCTAGGTGAGAAACAAAAGGGGAAGCAAAATAAAAATACCCAATGTCCCCATTTCAGTTTCTTAAGTTTCTGAGAAGAGTGTGATTTGCAAGTGTTTTCACGAGAATGACTGGATTGGTGTCTGCTCAGGAAGCTGAACCGGCAAACCACTAAAGAATGGGCTTCCACCCTTCACTCACTGGGCTGATCTCAAAGCAGTCCATAGCACTAAATACTAAATCCATAGCACTAAATACAAATAGTTCAGCTCCCTGGAGACAGTGCAATTGAGGAAATTATAGACGGTCCTTCTAGGAGAGCTATGGCAACTTTTGCCGCTCTTAAGCTACCTAGGTCAACTATGCCTATCTCCATTAAGGACTAGTTCCTTAGCTACTGATGCTAAGGCATCAGTTCAAAGCTTAATCTAGTTGAGCAACATTCTGACCATGCCTATAACAATTTAACGCCATCTTAAGGAGTCTGTTTATCTCCATCTGGCCAATGCGAGCAAACCTTAATGATCAGACCTGCCCTGTAAATGGAGCAATTTACTCTCCTGACAATTATCTGTGACAATGGATTTACTAAGTCTATCTAAGATGGAGCTGGTTATCTTCATACTAGCTGGTATGCTGCTGTGTTCTGGACTTGTGGACAGAACAGTGTTGAAAACACACCAAAATTTTAGTTGTTGTTGAATAGTGCTTACACTAGCAAGGTCAAGATCTTCTCCGTTTCTTAAACTGTTACACCAGCAAGTAAGCTGTGGGTGCACAAGAAGTTGGGAGGAGACCCAGCTATGACTGCTGACCCCAAATGACCAAAGTGGTATCCCATTATATTTGATGTCATATGGCAATAAAACTTGGGGAAAGAAGGAAGAAGGGAGATGTTCATCTTTCTGGTGTTATGCATGATGAGCCCTGCTTTTCTCGAATGACTGAGCATCTGCCTACCCGTGGGAAGGAGTGAATGAATTTCTTGTTTTACTTTGCTTGTGTAAGCAGCTTTGCTTTACTTATTAAACTGCAATTATCTCAACCCACAAATTTTATCCCTTTCACTTTTCCAATTCTCGTCCCAACCCACTTGAAGGGAAGGAGGGAATGGCTGAGCAAGTTTCAGTTGCCTGTGGGGTTAGTAATGGAAATGTGCTCCAATTGCTCCTTACCTTTAAGAAGGAATTACGACATGAAACTGTTTATAAAAAGATGTGCTGAAAATTTCTGGATCCAAACTGTTGCTGTTAAGTCTCTATTAGGCAAGGTATTATTTCCTCAAACAAAGGTGTCAATATTTGCCTCTAGTGTTATGCAAACAGAAGCCTTAATGTCTATTCTGATTTTAACACAGGGTAGGAAAAAAAAGGAAACAAACATCACATGATTTACAGAAGACACTTGTAGAATTGCAGTGATTTATATGGAGATGCAAACTGTTGGACTAACTTTTCAAATAGATATAAGTGAATCATTCTTGCTATGAACTGCCTCCCTTCTCCCCACATTTCTGTAAATAGTGAGGAAGTTGAAGCACTAAAGTATATTGATATAAGAGTTGTCCACAGTCAAAGAAGCTGAAGGAAAAACAGAAGAAAAGACTTCTTATCTTGATCTATTTTATCTTTTTGATTTTAGAAAATAAAAGCAATGTCATTATCCAATTTGACTAATTCTTTTGACTTACTTTAGAAAATTAGTTTAAATTGACAGGATTTCTGCATTTTCAAATTAATGTATGTTATCAAAACCAAACCAACCAAGCAACAAAATAGCACTCAACTCCCCCTAAACCCATGGAAGATAGGATATTAACGGCAGAAACAATTACCAAAGCAGCTGAAAGGACATCCTGTATTTTAAAGTAATAAAGGCTCTTAGGGTTAGTATGCATAATCCATTCAAATATTTAATGATATTGCATTCCAAGTAGTGGAAGTAGTTCAAAGGTAACAGAATTCATGAAAGCTTCAAAACAGTATATTTGTCAAATAAGGGTTCTTGAGCTTTAGCATGCTTAAAAAATATAACTAGATGTTAATAAATTTTAGAAATTAGACATACTTTTATAATCATTCATGTTCTAGTATGTAAGACAAAATCCAATCCTAGCTATACATGCACAAGGTTGAATTCTATTTCTATTCAGTAAAGGGATATTGTAGTCATCGTGGACAATAATGACTTTATGAAGTCATGAAAGTGTAATTTTAGGAATGGTTAAAAAGCTAACAAGATGTTAGGAATAACAAAAAAACAAGAGCAAGCAAAAAATTGTTCCGTTACAGCAAAAGCACTTTTTGTACTCATATCTACACTACTGCAAAAATTCTGGTCACACGTCAAATGGGAGACAGTAGAATAGTAAATGTACATAGAAACACACAAGGTAGATGGATGGACAGCAAATAGATAAGCATAAAGATCTGGGTCAATTTCTGTACCACAGATTACAGATAAGATTATGGAAGAAAAGATAGATCAAAGGGGATACAACAGAACATTTTAAAAAATGATAATTCTGAATAAAATTATTCCCTGTTTCTCAGAATCATGGGAGCAAAGAAGAATCAAATGAAATTATCTCATGGTAGATTAAAAAAAAAGGGGGGGGGGGGGGGGTTAATAGACAATGCAGAGCGCAGGCCAAATGTAGAATATATTGGTAAGGAAAATTTTAGGCGAGTTCAGGAAGTCACTTCAGAACATATTTAAGAAAATTAATGAAGGATAATTCATAAAGGGCTATAAAACTTCTGGGTCAGGAAGTTGTTAATTTGTTGATTCCCAGAAGCTGTGAACTTTGCTGGGATAAGGACAAGGAGATGGATGTTCACTTCTATTATCCCTTCCTTCTAGCCTCCTTGGGTCACTTCTTGAGGTTAGATGCTGAGCTCAATGGACTTTTGGTCTATAACAGTACAGCTAAACTTAACACAAAGCAGAAAACAACAGTAGCAAAACATCCTTCCTTTTCTTTTCATTAAAGCACTTCTACCTTTTTGCTCTATGGAATGAACACATTACAAAGTATCTTGATAAAAGCATGAGCATTCGCTCATCTTTGCTCCAAATATCTACTTATATGTATTTTTAAATGTACTGGGGGTAAATAGGCTCTGATTTTACATTAGAGGAAGAGGGCTGATTCAAGTGAAAATAATACAGATACACAGAGGAATCATCACTCCAAAGAGACTGAAGTGCGTAGGTAATAGGATGCACAGGCCCTAAGCAGCAGTGCAAGTCAATTAATTTATCTGTTAACATTAAATGTTACAACAGTAAGAAGTAAAGACTTGATGTCTCTCAAGATACTGAGAATTTAAGGCTATTTCTGAAATTGTGTTTAATTTTTTGACTTTCCAAGCTAATTGTTTGTTCAGCAATAGACAAGCAAATATAATTCTTGAGCCTTTTTTTCCACTAAAATTTTGACACACCAGTCACTAATAGAGGTAGAATTTAAAGCTTGTGATTCAAAATTTCCAAATTATAAATTATTTAATGCTAACTGGTAATACAAGCCTCCCTTTTTCCCTCCTGAATGCAGAGATCTACAATATAAAAAGGAATAGCAGAAAATAAAGATTAAAAAAAAAAAAACTCACATATTTTGAATACAAAATATAAAATATTCAGTATGAAGTCTCACATATATTAGTTTTATAATAGATTTTTTATCACTTAGAGTGATTTAGGTAGGGTAAATACAGCTTGAATTTACTATTCTCTCTTCTTCCCCCTCACAAGATGTCCAGCCAAATTAGGGAATAATTTAATGTGGTTTTTTTGGTCTTTTTTTGAGTGTGTGTGAAATGCTGAATTGTGCCTCTTGGCAGCAATCCTCTCCCAGAAGTTTGCAAGCTCCCAGTACTTGGCACTTGCCTCCTCATTGTTTACCTGTTGTGGATATGGAATCAAATATACTACAGGACATACCATGAACAGCTGCAGCAACAGCACCAACAAAAGCAACATGTGTTGTTGGGCCTTTGGTTTCCAGGTGCTTGAGACACAGCTGATGTTCCTTCATTTTGTGACTGCTGCCTCTTTCTCATTTCAGCTACTTCAGTACCCAAGTGGCTATAAGAACACAGACATAAGAGATGTACAGAATTACTATAGACCGTCATGAAGTACATTCACATTTCTATAATATCCTCTAATTGTATTAATTCTCACAGCTTGTGGTAATCGAAGCATGTGAGCATCAACTCTGCTAGCCAAGTCATAGTTCTGTCAGTAAAGTAGTTTCCAGAAGACCACATTTCAGTGACAAGCTTATACTACCGTGCCTTTCAATCACATCTGTTCTTATCACTTCGGATGGACTAAAAGTACTGTTATATTCGGCTGAACACCAAGTTAGACAGCTTGGGTAGCACTTGCTAGAGTCTGAGCCATTTGTTACTATATAAATATCAGAGCTTTTTCCATGGTACTAAAGTTTTGGCAAGATTGTTATTCACTTTAAACATGAGTTAGAAAGAGATTTTTTTTAAATTAATTAATTAATTGAAGCCAGTATGGACTTCACTGGTCATTGCCGGACCAATGAAATTGATATAAGTGATGTAAAAGACATGGGCAGTAATGGCTGTCTGTTAATAATGAGCCAAGATTACAACATGTCTAACTGAGAGGTTTGCTACTTGAGAATTATTTTCTGTAAATAAAAGGAAAAATAAATATGTATTTCATAAATACGTATTTCCAATATACTCTGCCAGCTTTGGCACTATTGCTCGTGTCAGAAGATTTGCTTTTGCTCACTGCCGGTCTTCCCTAGATTTCATTAGGCCAAGGTAATTTTCTTTCCAGTGACCTGCACTATACAGCTGGAAGTAGTATTCCAGGCATCACTAAGCTAGAACATCTATTGCCAGGTTATATTACTTTGGACGCCAGTGTTGTTCTAAATGGTTCACATGTTTTTATAACAACTGTTGTTTTCCCAGAGTAACAGTTACTACAAGCAAATGCAAATTAGAATAAATGTAGTACTTCTGTCTTCGAAAAAAAAAATACACTTTTTTTCTGTAGGGAGCAGCTCAGTTTTAAGCAAATGTAGTTAGGAGAGGACATGGTGTGAGCAGCATATGCTCTGCTCCTACCCATGGAAATTCTGCAGCACCTAAGAGTGATGAGGAAAGGTGGGCTCAAGTTAATTTGGCACCAGGGTATGTCATAGTGCAGTAACCGAGAGAAGTCTGATCTCCTTCTACATGCATTCAAACAGCAGCTGTGAGGATTTTCATCTACAAGGCTTGTAGCAAGAACACTAAGCCTTAGAACTTGAACCCATGCTGCAAAACTCAGGTTTGGTGCTCATTTCAACTTCTTGTGCAGCTAACATTTCAGCATATATTGAAAAACTGAGTCATTCCTATAGTGTTTTTGTTAAACTAAACAGTGAACAACCACTTTATATTTGTTTCACACAACATGATTTTTATTTAAGCAGAACGAAACCCCCATCACTTCTATCATTCAGGTATCCTGCCAGAATTCACTACCTACTTAGGTTATTGATGTTAGTTATTACTTTTCCTGAATTACTAAAGATTAAACTTATATTTAAAAAAATCTTGTTTTTCTATCTGTTGCAAACATTTTGTTAACATGAGATACTATGACACAACTGGAAGAACACCTGTATTTCTACAGTAGTAAGGAAGGAAAGGAGAAGTACTGCAGCACAAAGCATAGCTTAGGTAGGGATAGCATAAAGCCACTTTCTTTAAATTACAATGCTGAACTTCTGCTGACTCCGCATGATGCATTTAAATTATTTCATAGATAGCTGTGCCATGCTGTGAGTAGTACTTACTTCAGCAGTTGCAATGACTATGGGTAAAGGAATTAAAGTCAGGTATTTTCACAGGGAACATTTCCTTCTTGTAAGACAGAGGTTCTCACAACATTACTATATAATCACAAAGATGTATTAGTTTCAGAAACCAGGGAGATTATTGTGATTTCTTACACATTTTTAGCTAGATATATAAAAAGTACTATTACTGTTGTTGAAAAAATGGCTAAAACCTGCTTCATTATAAATACAAGGTGGCAGGAAAAGGTTATCCATTCAGACACATTGATGACAATTGTGATTTTGCAGTACTTTTAAAACAACTTTAACATAGCACAAGCTGCTGCTAAGATAGATGACCCTCTGCCTCTGCTTCTGAGGAGCTCACAGTCTCACATTTCCTCACCTGAGGGTGCAGGCAGCAGCACTTGTGCAGGCACTTGATGAATAGGATAAAACTGTAGACACATTTTAAAATTAATCCAGACCATCAAATGACAGATAGGAGTTATTCAGCTGCATAAACATAGAACCCACAGCTGCAATTCTCAACACACCTTGCCAGGCATATCTTGGGGCAGAGGCAGAGCTGTGATTTCACAGGGGTGGTCCATGTTCCTCAGCCTTGCCCAGCAACTTCTACCATTAACTGCATGGCCAACCTTCACAGAGTCTTGCAAGGCTGGCACTACATGGTGCTGTGAGGAATCATGGGCCTTCAGTGCACAGCATTTCTGGAGGCATGGTGTTCTCTATGGGTGCTCAGAGCCCACAGGCAGCTGGTCACTAGAGCAGTACTGCTTACCTTGCTATCCTCTGAGTATGAAGCATCCAGTTCTTGACCACACATCAGCCCTTTTCTATAACTAGCATTACATCTTTTTAGAAAGCTTCTAATCTAAAGCTATCAGAAATATGAAAATTCCACCGTTTAGTGCAAAGCAATAATATAGTTACAGTGGATGAAGTAAGGTGAGTGGAAACTTGAGTTTCATGTTATTTAGGTTTCATGTTTCATGTTGTATTTCCAAATATCAGATGTCATCTATGCCAAACTGTAATTAATTCTGTTAGATTTATTATGCAGAAGCAGGAATATCTTAATTCTTGAGTATATTCAGGAACTGAATCACAGACAGAGGATTTCTATTTGGCACCTTGTTCCAAAGTATGAAAAATAAATTTAGAATCTTTAATTCAGCAAGTCAGTCAAATGAAATAAACTATTTAAATGAAAACAAATGCAAAGGTTAGTACAAAACTACAAAGAATACTGTGACCTGATATTATTATAGGATAATGGTACAAATTGCATATATGGTCACCAAGATATCAGTTTGCTTTTTAATGTTTTTCAACATTTTCATTCATCTCTAGCTTGTCAATAATGCCTAGTAGTAAGGGTGGACCTTTATCTAGTAGAAGCAGTATTTCTCCTTGATACTCATTATGATTTCTCAGACCATCTCAAGACAGATTCAAGATTCTCCTGCCAGTTTTGCACCTGGTTCTTAGCCTGTTTCGTGGCATGATTTAGTAGTAGTATTATGATGCCCATTTGTGCTGATCAGAAATCAGAGCAGTATTCCATTTTGCTTGACTGATTTAGTCTCTTGGGGATGAGTGGATATTATGTCCCTCAGAGCAACACTATAGTCATGGAGGATTTCATTTCACACAACATCCGCTGCCTCTACTCTTCAACTGAGGAAAGTAACTCCAGGGTACAGCAAGTGCTTATTATACTTGTTATGAGACAGGTAACTCATATAAACTTCAAAGCAAGAAAGTCCCTACAGCTCTCTGTGCACCTTCAATATTGCAGTACAAGAGGAATATGAAAACTAAAAAATAGCCCTAGAAAGTCAGAGTAAGGCTTCCTGTCAGTTGTGGAACTGATGGCATAAGGATCTATTTTTGTGTTTAGGTGGTGTAATTAACACTTATTCCTCTGGGTACTCAGGAGTAATTACTAGAGAAATTCCCTTGTGCACAGAAGAGCATATAACTTGGGAAGATAGCTCAAAAAAGTGACAAAAAACTTTGGTTTATTACATTTATAATTGGGAAGTCCCACTGAATACTGAGTGCAGTCATGTCAAATTTTATACACTGCCTCTAGAAAATGAAAAGAAGGTAATTTTCCAATTCCACCTGCTTTTTCTTCTGTTTCCACCTCTCTGTCCCTCCATCTCCTTGTACTTAAGCTTAAAAATGGTTTCCTGGGAAAATCCCAAGATGTTAGATGCAGCACAAAGCACAGACAGCATCATTACAGTGGCTCTGTTGATATCCATCATCTAATGAAAGAAGAACATTTGTTTGTTTGGTGTCCTCAACAGCCTGACATTACTGCCCTTCAAATTATCAGAACTTTACTTTTGGCACTGCCCCATCCAGCTCTCTCTCCTAGTGTTGTAATTTTCCTTCGGGCATAACCCTTCTGTAAGCTTTTCTGTTCCCCCTCTCAGGATTGAAACAGCATTCGCTGGAACAGCTCAGGTGCTGGAAAGTCATAGAAACCTTTTGCAATTCCATTAGGGACTGATTTCTTTTTTCTTCTTTTTTTTTTTTTCTTTTTTTTTTTAAATCATATCTTCTCAAGCTATTCTCTAATTCCTGTTTTGAAAAAGAGATATCATATGAAGGTGCAGATAAATGCACTATGTCTGTACAACAGTCAAGTAACATTATATCTTTTGTTGCAGGTGGAACACATAGTAACTTAGTTTTCAGGACAGAAATGGAGCAGAACTTGTTAAAGCAATCTGCCTTTTGTCAAACTTTTGCAATAAAAGAATAAAATCACCTCACCTCAGAAAGGAGCAGTTAATTACAAGGATACAGAGAGTAGATTACTCTGCAGGCAAGAAACTTAGATCTTAAAATACTTTTCATAGGTGATCTGTCACATCAGCTCTTCTACATTGCTTTGCTTCTTTTAATTTTTCCAATTAAAGAACCAAAACATCTGTGTAGCTCAGATAAATTCAGACCTTATACCAGTTGATATGTGCCCCAGATATAACTCTACTGATCTTCACAGATGCTTGTGCTGTTACATAAAATATAAAGACTGTTCACACTCAGTCTTATCTGTGCTCTCTTCGTTCATCTAAGGGAGCTTCTAAGGGGTACTAAATGATGACAGACTGGAAGATCTTATCAAATGTCCATGTCATAAAGATTCCCATACACTCCTGGCAATACTGAGTAAATAGTGAAGTCAAGATAGAAAAAGGTCATGTTTCAAAGTGCTACTGACTACCTATACATGCTTCATGAAGCAATGACATACCTTAACACAGATACACTCTCTATTGTGCCACTGGATCTTGACAACCACTCAATATTTCACAAATAAATAAATGTAAAGTAATAGAGTAAAATAAGGTTACCAGAAGAAGCAGCGTAATTGAGTTACTTTGGGCTCCATTTATTTATTTCAATGTACCTGTAGTCTATTAAAAAGTATTAGAAACTACTGGTAACAATGGAACCTTAATTGCACCTTAATTCCTCTGAACCTATCCTACTTGTAAAATTGAAATTAATTACAGCAATACGGAAAGTTTAAATATTTCTATTGTTAAGAATAAGCATTTCAGAAAGAAAGATCAAAGCAAACTTGATTTCTAGAAACCATTCTCTTTAACAGCAGATGTGTCAGAACTTTGATAAGTAACTCCAAATTTTAACAGATTTGCTTTCCCATGTTCTTAAAAAAAAACAACTATATTTTGCACCCAGTCTAAGTTCTAAAATGACATTAAACATGTTACTAGAATAGAGCACTGTTCCATGAAAATTCATTTAACTTAAAACTGTGCAATTTTGGCTGAACATTTTGAAGTCTTTGCCTTGCATACAGTAATACTCTTTTTATGACTTTTCTAGGCATCTTGTGTGCTCATAAAGGATTTCTGAGAGTGCTTTTTATTATTTCTGTGGTGAACTTAGTAATCCCAACTGAAGTTTCTACAATACTCATCAAGCAGATATGCATTTGTACTTCTGAATCAGATGTTACTGCTAAGAAACAAAACATTAAGTCTGACAGTAATATACATTATTGAAAAGTTTGAGATGCCTGCATGTGGTTTTTAAAGAGCTATACTAAAATTATCATTAAGAGCACTCTACAGCCTTCAAAAAGATTTCATAAAAAGGAAAAAGAAAACTCATCAGGAAAGCTTTAACTTTTTCTTAAGCATATTATTTTTATATGTTTGTGAAACATCTGAGAATCCCCTATTATGCTATATAGCTACCTACTGATTGTAGCTGGCATGGTTGAATCTGACTTTAGATACATGAAGCCACCACACTTTTGAAAGACTCAAACATATTCTCTTCAGAGAGAGAATAATCACTTTCTTTGTTGCTAAAAAATTAAATGTTTGTTCAAGTCCATGACATTCATCATAAAAGGACACTGTGATACACTAGAGAACACAAACAGCTTTACTGCAAGCACTGGGGTTCTTGTTTCTAAATGTGTTTATCTGTGCTTAAAGCCAATTTTCTGTATGGAAAGCCAGAAGTCATTTTTGGTGATATGAAGAGCTCAGATTTTGTGCAAGTTTCAGTGGAAAAAAAAAAAAAAAAAAATCAAGAAAAATTATAGGGTCAGTATAATTTGTAGCAAATATAGGAGAAATATATTTGTATGTGCAAGGAAATTATTCAACAAGCTTTAATGCTGGTGAACTTCATTTTCTGCACTTAAGACCACACTGATACATTTCCACAGGCAAGAAACAGCAGCAACTTTACATAAACGATGCAGCATTTAATCAAGTAAATTCACACAAATTTCATTTATAATGCACATGTTACTATGAACCAGAAAACAAAGGCATTAGAAAAGTGGCTTTAGAGTGAAAACAGATTTTATGAAACCAATTTGGACGTGGTTCTAGACTCTGAAATGATGAAATGAAGAAAACCATCATTCTTCACTGTAAAAATGAAGATCTGCATCTTCATATAAAGTACATCCCCCTCTCCCTCTCCTCCCCCCAAATTCCCTCCAGAAATAGAAGTTACAACTTTAGACAGAAGTAGCCTCAAGGAGGCTTCTGTAAAGTAGGTCTCCTGTAATAACATGACTTGGTCATCATGCTGACTTTAGGCTTGCTGACTGACTTCTGAGATACCCTCTGACTGGATCCTTTAGTGTTCTAGCCCTCCTTTTCTCACACATCATCAAAAGTACAAAAGAAAAATCAAAACAGTAAAATAAAAGCATTCAAGAGATTAGTGTGACAGAGAAAAGGGTTTTTGTTAGCACAGCAGAAAAAGAGAAAGAGAGCAGAATGTGGCAGGAAGGAGCAACAGGTTTAAGCATCTACCATCCTTCTGGATGGCTGGAAACAGTGGGAGGTTAATGCAAGTGCACACTGTAGATAGGCTTACTAAGAACCTGCTGCAGCAAGTATCTGCCAACAAGAAAAGCAGAGGACGGTTGCTGACATATTTACCCTCAAAAAAGTAGTGCTCGGGTTGTGCATATACATATTAGTTCCTGTGCCTCTTCCAATCCCCATCTCCCTCCAAGCTATGCTATCTTTCATTGAACAGCAGCAAGCTTCCAGTACGTGTGCTCCTCTGACTGGTGCTGATGCTCACTAGCTAGAGGAAGGGAGAGGAAACCAGTTTGCTCATGGCAGAGGATGTGCTTTTTCCTACCATGATAGTATTTAGATTCATAGAACTAAGTTGAAAGCCTTTGCTCTTTCACTGCATTGTGCTATTAGCAGAGTTCTTGATTTCACTTTGCTATTTTCTCTGCTCATTTACCTTGCTTGTTCCTCTAGATGGCAAACTTCTCTCTTCTGACCTCTTCCATAGCTGTTAACCCTGGTTTAAGAGTACCTACTGTATCTGTATGATAGCGTAGTAGACAATTACTATTACTCTACAGCATGCCCCACCACCATCCCAAGTCTGTAGTTGCAGTCCCTGGAAGCTTGGGCTTTTGGTTTCTAGCCGTTGGTATGGGTAACCACTCACTCACTTGCATAACAGGCTCAGATTTTTGACACTAGTATTCCTCAGCATTCTTATAATTACATCTCTGTCATGTCAAACCTTTCATTACATGTTTGACTGTCAAAGGAAGGTCATTATATATCAGAAAAGATAGGGCTATAACTAGAATCTGATAAGGTACAAGGGATGATTCAGCATGATACAGAAGGGATCCCTTTCCTTCCTTTCCTTGTCATCTGACAATCTCTTAGTTATCTTTCCAGCTGACAAGATCTTTCTGCTGTTTTGTGACTGTCTAGATAAAGATAATTTGTGCTTACTGGTACTAGGATTGGTTCTACACCATTGGTGCAGTGTCATTGCATATGGTAAGAGTAACAAGCATTGAGTACCTTGCAAAGAACAAATTCATAATCAGTCATACCTGAGTACATTCCAGATAGCTGACATTTTTTGGGATATGGACTAGCAGTCACTCATATCATTAAAAATACAGATTGGCTGCAACATACTAAATACATCTTCTTGATTATTATGCTTTTATACACATTCCTAATTTTCAGTTTAGGAAAACATTTCCTAAGTGATTCTGTTGCCATTGATTTTTTAGATTGAAGCTCTAGGAAGAGACCTACCATTGTCACCCAAATCTTCACTACAAATTGTAATCAGACTTTCTATAAGTTGTGTGTTTTTAAATTAGGGAATCATATAAGAACCATGGTAATTTTTGAAATTACAAGTTCTTATGCCAGTCTGGTCTTGCAATGCGTCAGTTCCCTCTGTGAGCCCAGATGTTAGGTTGAAAGCAAAATAAACAAACCTCATCATTTTTTTTCTTATTACTGAGTATCGGCTCTTTATGTTTCAGGCACTATTCCTAACACAGATGCCTTAGACCACTTCCATCTGCTTTTCTTTCTTCCCACAAAAAAATACAAAGTTGCTTTTCTCTTTCCGGAGAAGCAACTTATACTTCCATGCCTGGAGAAGGCTTCTTGCCTGAACTCCTGCATTTCCACTGGTCTGTCGCGCTCTGTGTTAGATGACGCTTTCTCTTCCTGTTAGTCACACATCCCTCCTAGTGACTCTCACTTTACCATCTGCTACTTCCAAGTTTTGTGTCCTACATGCAGCGTCACATGCAAGGATTTCCCACTTATAGAGAGAAAGTGCCTCTTTTCCTCATTAACAGCAGTTTGTGAAGGCGCCAAATCTGCAGCAAGCACTGTGGCCTCAGACTTTGTTAAGTCTACAGACTCAGGGTTTCTCCAAAACTCTGAGGCAGATGCATTCTCCAGCCCACAGCCACGGGCACAGGAGCAGTCATTCAGGAGTTCTTCTCTCCCTTTCTGCTCTTGGTGGGCAGTCAGCAAATACCATAACAACAAAAAACCCAAACAGCCTGAAATAAAAAAGGGAGCTGAGGGCAGTGGGTAAATGGAGAGAAAAAAGAAAATGAACAAATCTGGAGAACAGAAAGCATAGATTTACTTCACTCAGTCTTGGGTTAGAACCATTTTGGAGAAAAAAGGTAGAGCAGGTATCAACTATCTGACTTGAAAAGCATCAATATTTGTATGGGAATCTTTTTTGGTATTTGCATGGAGGTACACAAAAATAGATGCACAGCTTTCAATTTCTGTGTGTCTTGAGCTATATATATGTCAACAAACAAACATCTCAGCAACAACATTTACTTTGGTCAAAAATGCAAAAGTTCTGTTTGGGTCTCATGGAAAAGCTGAGGCACACTCCACATTTTACACATCCCTGGGCAATGGAAACCACTAGTCTCAGTCCTGAAGCTGTTTCCGTCCAAGTTTTCCTGACAGCAAAAAAAGAACACGATGGTGATTTTCATAGTAATGAAGCTCTTCAAGCTTTTTTTTTTTTTTTTAATTTCCTTTCCTGCATACTTGTTTAATCCCTTCCGTTGCTGGAAGGATTCACAAGTAGAAAAAGACAAGCTCCTCTGCATGTCTCATTGCTTGAGCGCTTGCCTTAGCTGCCTTAGTCCCCAGTAGCTTCTGACTTGTTAGCTTATCTGGGAGGATGGGCTACCCCATTTCCTGAAATTCACTTTCCTACTGCCACAAACTGATGTGGTTTCTGATACATTATAATGCCAGGTAGTGAACCCTTGTAGCACAATCTCTCTCCCTAACTACAGAGGTGTAATGGAAAGGTATAGCGTATGTGTCTTAACTATGCAGAGAAGGCTTAACACTTGAACAGGTATCTCTAAATTCAGAGAGATTCACAAAATACCAGACTGAGGGAGCTTGAGACACCCTGAAACTTGTATGGGGAGTAAGTTAGCATGCTGTGTGCCAGGAGGAATATATGGAAGTACAGAGAAAGAAAGCAAAAGCAATTATGACCCTTTGTTTATCTTCCTATGGTCATTTTTTAGACACCATTTTTTAAGAACTACAGAATTCCAACCATACTAGTAAACAAGTTTTTATAGTATGCTACCCACATGTTATTTTATGTTTGCCATCAGAAAAGATGAAATTATGTCTTCCTGTAGAATTTGATAGCTAGTGCAGTATGGACAACATTCATGTTATTTCAGAACAGAGAAAAACAACAATAATATAGGAAGGATTTTTTTTTTAGTTTACTATTTTAGTATCTGTACAAATGATAAATACAAGCTTATCTAGAAAGAAACCACTGTTTTTCCTCTTGAAAAAAGATACTTGAATTTGGAATTCATGCACCAGGAGTAAGTAATTTTCCAGAAGTTATTTTTCTCCCCTCTCATAGTATGATGCTATTCTTGAAGCAGTGTGTGATAAGGAAATGCTGTGATGTTATTGCATTTGTTTCAAAGCTGAAGAAGAGAAAAAGAATTTCAAATCATTTGCTGTATAGAAAAGAGCAAAAGAGGCAGAAAACCCTTTTGAAGACCACAAAAGGGAACTTCAAAAATGTGTTGTATACAAGATATGTAACGCCTTATTTTTTAAAAAATTTAAAAGGATGAACTTGAAGCTACTCTGCTTTCAAGATTATGAATTTCATGATTTACCACAATCCAAGTCTTGTTATCATGCCATTACTAAATATTAAAAGTTCTCATTCTCAAATGGATGGGACAAAAAACATGCTATGAAAACTTGAAACCTTTCTAATCTCTGGGAACATACAAGTTTTGGTATGAAGGTGTCACATCTAGCCAGATCTGAATACTTAGAAACTCAAATACTTTGCTTAGCATTATCAGATTTAGAATCACCAGCTATGTTACTATACAGTAAGACACTCAGACACCTTTTGCACTTGAGCATGCAATGAGGTAGAGTGGAGTTATTTAATTTAGATAAATAGCACCCAAAAGATCAACAGATGACATCTCTTGGAACATTGTCTTCACAGATGTCTAAACAAAGCTTCATGCTAATGGCTGGTATATCACTCCTCTTCCTACCAACTCCGTGCTCACTGGCAGTGCAGAGTATTTGATGTCTTCCTGTTTTTACTGCCAGACACTGTAAATTCCATGAGAGAAGTTCCTTAGCACCTTTTTAATCATGTGTAGCACAGTGTTTAAATAAGTGAGAGAGCATCACATAAAGAACTATATTTCCTCTAGGCAGTGAAATGTACTTAAGTAGTTTCCTGTCTGGATCAGAAAAAAGTTATATCTAGAGTAATTAGAGGGCTAGATACTGTTTTCACTATTTAAAAGATATGTGCAAGAGCACTGGGAGGCTCTGGAATTAATTTTAATTACTGGAAACCCACCTGCATTTTTAGTATTAGACAAAGTTATTTTGGGAGGATGGTTTCTAAGGTTGCATGATGTGAATCAGATTCCTTTGACATTTTAACTTTTTTCTAAGCAGAAAAACACTATGCTTGCTCCAGCCAAATAAATGAAGATATTCTTTGAGGCAAAATATGAGTTTTCAATACAATTGCATAGCCGCAGATCTCTACAATGCACTTCTCGACAGGAGATGTGCAACTAAGTGCAATGATAACTAAGAACAGAGACTTTATACAGGACACGTAAGACAACATTTCTCAATAAGAGAGAGCATTGCTTTGTTTCAAGAGTTCTCAAACTAAAGATGCTTTCATGTTTTATATTTGACTTATGACTTGTGCAAAGCTTTGGCATATTCAGTAAATGAAAAACCAGAAAGGCAAAGTTCAGCATTTCCTCCTAGCACATTTGATGCGTGTCAGCATGCCTAATGTTAATCTCCTAGTCCTTCCTTGTTCTAATAAACACCTCTTGAAGTGGCTTCATAACACATTATAGGCAAGAAGAATGGTAAATCCAAGCAGAGTTACTCAGCTATGTGTGGAGACAACTGGTGGAGAAAAACTGCCACATGGTGCCCTGAAAAATGTAGGGATATGGAAATAAATGGGGGTGATACAGCCAGCATGGCAGCCTCAGAACCCTCTGTGGCAGAGGTCCCTGGAACACTACCTGGAGCCTCTTCTGGAGGAAGGATAGCTGATGTAGAAGAAAAAGCGTAAGTGATGATAGCCCTAACAGGAACAGTTTTTCGCAGTGGTATTGTGGGTATCATCTTTTCTGTTTATTGTTTAGTTGTCCTTCAACAGAGGAAAAGGCCAACATGCAAACCCTGTTTCCTAGTTATGTATTACTGTCTGCTGCTTCTCCTTCTGAGGTACTTCCAGCACTATACTAATGTGACATCAGCATTCAACTGACAGCTGAGATTCCATGTATTTGCAGCTAGTAATCTGGTCATCTTTTATTCCAGTGCTGTCCAGGACTGCTAGGAAACCATCTTCTGTGCACTCAGATTGTCACCTTGCATTCATCATTTTTTCCTTGAAGTTTGCATATTCTTCCCAACAGCATATTTTACAACAGCTCCTTCATTTTTTTTTTTTTCCATGCTCGACAACCACATCTGAATTACCTGTAGGCTACTGCATATTAATTCTGAATGCTGCTATACTTTGAGTGTACATTTAAAATGTATTTTATATTTTTCTTCACTGTCTACAGTATCAAATTCCTGTTTCTCATTCAGAACTTCAGATAGGGGCACTTTGTGCATCAACAACCATACTGCAAAGTTAATCCTGATACTTTAGTGGGCCAAGAATTTTGTCATAAACTGCAGTCCAAGTTTACTTTAATATTAAAACAAACTCTCCCAAAGTTGTCTTTAGTGGTTCAACCAGACAAAAGCTCCATCTTCACTGGCATATGCAATACCTTGCTCGAAAGCACATTGTTTCCGAGGTTCATTTCTGTGTATTCCCCATACTTTGAACACAGCCTTGTGGTTAACTATCTCTGCTCAAGTTAGCAAAAATAACAAAGAATGTCAGATTCTTCAGCGTTGTCTACTTCCTGAAACATGAATGCTCCTGTCTGACTTCTTTTCTGGATAGCTCCAATTTCTGCCAAAAAGAAAGCATATCTGAAACTTCTTAAATTACTTCCCCATTCCCAGAGAGAACTTTGGCTCTCAATGGAGGATGATCTGCCCCTTCTTTTCTCTAAAGCTAGGGGAACAATCTTCATTGCTCCTAGTCTGCTCTGAATCAGAATCTTGATGTGGTAAGCATCTCCCATATAGCCACTGTTATGACCACCAGAGCTGAACATGCAAGGGTCCCCCTAACAATGATGTCTGGTATGAGCTTCTGTAGGAGCTAACTCTAAAAGCAGTTCTTACTGGGGGAGGAATACAGCAACAAGGGAGATTTCTTTTTCTATTTGTATGTAAATACATCTGCCACCCTTCCCTATCATATAAAGACAGTGTTTTAATGAGACACAAGCACAAAGTGGTTAAAGGAAAGTTTCCAGGAGATTTATTCATGTTGATTAATCATTACAGATGAACTGAATGCAGCTAGCTAATGAAAATGATGAAGGCTCAGAAGATGAATACTCCATTGATACCATTTGCCTCAACATGACAACTAATACAGCAGTACAAAAAATGGCTTGTGAAAAACACACAGGTGATGTAGTTCACCATTCTGTACTAGTAGTTTGGTCTTTCATGAAGCTGTCAGGTATCCTACAGGCTTCTCTGTAAATAAAACTCCTAAATAACCTGCAGTGATCTGAATCACTTGTTAATTACTTGGTAATATTCATAAATGCAATTGCACTTATTTCCCAGCAAGTAAGACACAAACCAAATGCTCGTGATGATAGCAGATAGATAAATTGAGGGTATTTTCCAGTTGTATAACAGAAAAAATGCTAAAGATTCCACACAAACTAGTGCTTATGCCTTGCTGCAAATTAACAAATAACATTTAACATGATTCTGCCAAAGACTAATCAAACATCCCTGTGATCACTGGAAAACAGCATTTTTGCAATATTATAGGTTACTAAGGGGCACAGTAGTGGTAGAAAGATTTTGCTGGTTTTGCTCTATCTTTCAGGTTGGGCAAACCCTCTCCTTTTTCCAACTTCTCAGTTCAACATTAGGATGCTTCTGCCACTGATGTCATGATTCATCAGTTTTCCAAAGCCTGGGATTATTTGCTAGATTTACCTCCTATGATGCACTATTTTCTTTTTTCTATCTAAATCACTTGATTTATCAATGAAGTTTCAACAGTGAAAGTGCATTATAAGAAACAGTAGGTAGAGGAGATCCTGGTGCAATATAGAGCCACTTTTCTGCAACAAGTGTCTGAAATGCCTTGGTCAGAGTTATTCAGATGACGCTTTGGTACTTCTGAGTACCAGTTCAAAAATTTTGTAGAGTTGCTTCGACAACTTGAGATGAAATTATTTAAATACAACAGATCTCTATTGCGTGGATTTATTTTTTTTAAGCTTTACCCAAATTAATGCCTGTTTTAGAGCCAAAGGAGCTGAAAAAGTTCACTACCACTCCTACCAACCTTACAGGCTTATCAAATTCTAATTGTAATGCTATAACATGATGGAAAGTACAGAAATAACAGCAGAGTAGCACAACCCTCAGCAGCAGAAAATGAGAACAAACCCAAATACAGCAGCTGTGGATACAGAAACAAAGGAAGAAAAACTGCTTACCTTTAGAATACTCCAGACAGGCAAGGATCTCTAGCAAGAGATGCTCTTACCTCCACTGCTGACCCTTAAATGAGGCCTAGGGTCATAGCTCCACCCCTTCTTGTCACTCAGGTGCACTGCATGCACCTGAGCTCCCCTGAGTCAGCCCTGCTTTACACCAGTTGCTCAATCACTTTCAGGCCATGACTCAGCATTACACTAATCATTCCAGAAGAGTAATTTTGCTGGATCAAGTCCTTTTCTACTCACAACACTTTTAATTTTCTGTATTGAAACTATTATTTGTCCCGTTAGTAGCAATAGGCCAAATTCGGAGCTCCTTAGTCAGTGGTAAAATGCTCCATGGACATTCTTGCAAGTGTTCTTCCTCTGCTGCAGTGCCAGTCAACCTGAGTTTTCCTGCATAATCAGGAATGTCAGCAGCTCTGTACAGGCACCATTGCGCCCTTGAAGACTCTTTCTCAGAGCCTACCTACTTCTCATTCAGCTGTTTGAGGCTGCAGTCTCCATTTCAGTCAACATTTTGGTAGGCTGTTAATGAATCATGCTAGACCTGGGTCAAGTCATTTATTGTTGCTACAGTCCCAGTGTTCTGCCTTCCCTTCTCTTCCCTTCCCATTTCTGATGGTATATGTACAAACAAGATGAAACAAAGAAGAATTTTAACTAATTTATGGGAGTTACAAAGGATTCCTGTAACAGTGATATTCATGTTCTCTTTCTGATCTCAAGTCAGAGAAGTATTATCATTTATAGTTTGAGACAGAGACAGTGATCTCTTGTCCTCCTGACAAGTCCAGAATTTAATGTGAGATCCAAGCAAAGTAGACAATTATTATTGTTGCAGCTGGAAGAAGAGCTTCCACCATGCTAAAAACTTGAGTACCTACCATGATTTTGTTTTCCTGATCCAAAACCTTCCCATTAAAGATTGGACTGCTTTAGTGAGTTAAGTATCTGTGGGGACTCTCCATTTTTTCAGTTCTGCGTCAGTATTACACATGGTGCATTCCCTCTCAATTATAGTTTGATTTCTTTAAAATAAAGAATTATTCACCACAACTTCCAAACATAATTTATTCAGACTCTCTTGAAACATATTGATTTGGGTGTTTAAAGAGAGTAGCAGTGAATAAATTCCCCATAGGAAACAAGGGGGGAAGTTGAGACTTAAAGACTAACCCAATGCACTCTCAAGTGCATAAGGAAAAGATTAATTATATCTGCCCCAAGTATGGCTGTGGGTGGAAGGCTGGATTTGAAGGAGGAGACTGCATTTGTCCCCATTTGTAGAAAAGAAAAAAAAAAAAAAAGATTTATTGGTGAAATAAAATGGTTTTGAAATCTCTCAGCCATCTCATTTCTGCACCCTAGGTCTGCAGAACTTCCTGCTCATCCTACCTGTACCAGACTCCTTTGCTCTGCTCTTATCACTGTATCTTTTCCACCTCCACAAGTAAAGCTCCTGCTGCAAGCACTGCTGCTGTCTCTGTGCACCTTTCCACCTCCTCTTCTAGTGAGGCAACTGTGGTAGTGGTGAGGGTGGTGGGAGGTACAGTAGCAGCAAAGAGCAACTGTGTTGTTTTCCTGAAAATTTAGCCTAAGAATGAGTAGATGCTTCATAGGGAAGGTTAACTTACAACTGACAAAGTAACTATTTTGTTAAGGTATTACAACAGGAACAGAAAGACATGTGACTGTGTACACTTAGATTAGTTTTCTGTAGTCCTGCCGTTAGCAAAACTCAACTTGCTACTGGATGCTACTATCACTAAGACCATTCTACAGAGTAAAGGGAAATCTTTTTTTTTTTTTAATATATATTTTTCTTTTTCGTGAGAATGAGATGCTGATGACTCCTTTTCTTGTAAAATCCCAAATTTTTAGCCACTGACATTATGTATGTTGATATATACTGTTGTCCTGCGGAGGACATATTAATAAGTGCAGATGCTTTCCACAGTCAGGGCATGAAGCAATCCCGATTTGGCTATGCTAGTTCCCCATGCTGTCACAACAAACAAAATCAGTAATGCTTTATGCGCTTACAAGATTTTTTTTCTGGGAAAGAAGCTGCCTTATATAACATCACCTTAATTTTATGCCTTCAGTAACAGCTTGCTTGGGTAGTGCAAATATCATATTTCTTCTGCACTGTGCCCAACTGCTAGCCAATTCCCATGTCATTCCGGAATAGACTTGGTCAGGAATTTTTCAAATAGAAAAGATCATATTTGTCAAAAACAAAACTGACTGCTGAAGCAATTGTTTTTGACAGATGTCCTCTTAAAAAAAAATCTTATTTGAAATAGAGTTTGGAAGTTGCCAACTTATCTCACTGAAGTAGTGGTATTTTATTTTATGTTGGGAACTGGAATAAAAGGATTCTGAAAAATCAGTGTTTCCATTAATCCTAACAAATTTCCAGATTTTCTACCCAGGAAGGAATGCTATGCCTGAGCAGATTTTTCAGCTATTCAGGACAGAAACATTTTGGAAAATGTTAAAGATGCTCAGGAGATGGGAAAAGCATTCCTGTCTCTTCTAGGTGGAGCTTTTCAGGACACTGTGCCATTTAGGTCTTAGAGACGCTGAGACTTAAAAGTGGAATACAGTCTTTTTATGATAATACCAATTTTCCACTTGCATCTACACCACTAATTTTATAGGTTTAAAAGTCATACTCTCCACTAGATTGCAATTTATCTTGTTTCCTAGTAGTCGTGCTGAAAAAAACCCAAGTGCTTCCACATGAATAAGGAAAACTGCTGTGGTGTGATTAAAATAGGAAAACATTTGAGAGGAGAAATCAGAACTGAAGTTATAGAATTTGTAAATGGTTATTTGGAAACAAACAAACAAACAAACAAACAAAAACCTACAACCCACAGGAAACTACTATTTAGAAAATAGATCTAGAGTATTTCTATTGGTTTTTATGACACGAACAAATACCTTAAATTTGTCTCTAATTACCTGATTGATATTTTATTGATAAATTTGATATATTATTCAATGGGGTATACATGGTTATTTTACAACCAAAAACAGTGTTCCCTCATGTTATGTATTAACATAATATAGATACTAACAAAAGCCTTTTAGATTACCAAAGCTTTTCCACTTTAAACAATTATACTTTGAACAATTATACTTGAATGGCAAAGAGTGGACACAAACGCACTGGGCTGTACTCTTTCCCAGCAAATACATGTTAGCTAGAAAGTAAGTTCTATGCTTAATGAGAAGAAGAAAAATAATATTTAGACGCTCAAACAATTTAATCTCTGCTGTTACAAACATCTGGGCTACCTGACTGGATTGGCTCATCCCCTTTTGAGTACTCAGCAGACAAGCAAAACTTTGGTCTGGGAGAATGGAATCCTTCACTCAAAATGAAGGAAAGCCAGAGCTTTCCTCAGTCGTGTAGTGTTGAATAGTCAGGCAGTGTCATAGAATCATAGAATGGCTTGGGGAAGAGAACTCAAAGATCATCTATTTCCAATCCCCCTTGCTGTGGGAAAGGCTGCCACCCACCAGCTCAGGATGCCCAGGGCCCCATCCAGCCTGGCCTTGAGCACCTCCAGAGACTGGGTGCCCACAGCTTCTCTGGGCAGCACTGCCAGTGCTTCATCAGTCTGAGTAAAGAATTTCTTCCTGACATCTAACCTAAATCTCCCTTCAAACAGTCAAGGAGTACACAGAGAATTATAATGCTACTGAAGTGATAATATCTTGTGGGAAAGGAGCTGTGTGACAAAGGATGTTACATCTTTTCTCCCTTTTTCTCCATTCATCTGCCATGAAGAGAATCAATCATACTTATTAACATATGATTTTTGCTCTCCTTTCAGGATTGCTTCATTTATAGAGGTAGAGCTCAGGATGGTAAATATGGCAATGACAGCCTTGAGTTTAAACCTGATAGTGTCCAAAGTCATAAGGATGTCCAAGAAAAGTTGGAGGAAGTTGTATCATCATTTGGTTTTGTCCAGAAAGAGATGGCCAATCATTAGCATGAAAGTCTCTAGATGTCTACAAAAAATGCCATAATAAACAGACTGGCAAGTACAGCCATTAGCATCGATCTCAATTTTAAATTTCAAGAAGAAAATGATGAATAAATCACATATCAATGGGAAATATATGTTTGACTAGCATATTGCTCCTTGCTCTTGTATGAGATTAGACTTGCTTAGGAAATGCACTTAATGTCTAGCAGTAAGAGAGGTTGCAAGGCACAAGATTTACTGGCTAACCATACATCAGCAGTTAGTACAAGCTGAGGAGCCTATTTGTCAGTCAGTAAAATTCAAAGCTGACACAAATTGTTATTCCTAGTTTTGCTTTCATGTCAAGATTATACTGACATTTTCCAGTGATCTCAGCAAACAATGTATGAGACTTTTTATTTTGTTTGCACCTTTAACAAAAAATAAAATAAAATAAAATAAAAAATCTTCAGGTATTTATTTCTCTGAGGTTCCAGGTAAACCTGTGTGAAAATAAATCTATGCGAGAATCATAAATAACCATGCCATTACTCCTGTCCTTGGCTACAAAAGAGTGACCACAGTCAAGTTTACTGAATATTACAGTAAGTTATTTAGTCCTGATTACATCTCAGCACATGACCTGTCTGGAAGGATTCCTGTCTAGACAAAAGAGATGCAAAACTGAGCATTATGCAGTCACTGCTGCAAAGACTGAGAGATTTCTCAGTACGAGAAATTCTCATTTCATGAGACAGGTGCTTTCTAGCAGTGTTGAATCATAAATATATCTATGATTTCCTTTCCCTTTACTATTTTACTGGAAATGCTGTATAAACTGGTATTATAAAACAAGAAAGCGAATAGTGAGCTGTAACTCTTATATGAGCTGTTAGGGAAGTGGAATTTAAACAGTAGCATACACCAAAGGCTAATTATTGCAATAATGATATTTGTTAAAATGTAGCTTTAAGCACTATAAACCATCACTTCACACTTGCAAAGAGCTTTCATCAGCATCTAAGGGCTCACATATTTATCAGGTTTCCAAATAACGCTGAAAGCAAGATGAGTTTTGGTATCCTACAACTTGTCACATAAATGTGAAAGCAAATGCAGAAGGTAGATGTTTTCTTTTTGTTGATAATCTTTTTCTTTCTCTTTTTTTTTTTTCCTCCAGAAAAGTCCTGAGTGAGGATTCAAGCACAAGGTTGTTGACTTGCCCAAATTTCCCCAGTAAGGATTACACACATTTGATACTAGATACTATCAAATTGCTTCTATAATAATAATAATTGACTTGAACTCTCCCACCATGATGATGATGATGATGATAAAATATTAAAAATGTTATTATTATTATCATGGTGGGAGAGTTCAAGTCAAACTTCTTATTTTGGAATAGATAACCCCTGCTTTTTTATTCAGATGAAGAACAAAGGAATAACATAGGACTCAGACTTATGCCTTATTTTTCCGATAGTCAGGAAGATACTGAGAACTGCAATGTAAGCAGATGCAAACTGATTTTTTTCTATCAGAACTCAAGCTTGGATACACTGTTTCCTAAATAAGTTAGGATTATTCCTGAGCAAATGCAGAGGATAGCTTACACTCCTTGCTCAAGAAAATGACATGTGCCATGATGGAGGAGCTTGCAGGTGTTCACCTTGTCTTCCATTTCAAAGATGGTTCTGCCAGCTGTCTCAGCATTTTCTGCTTGCTTTCCACCTGCTTCCTTTACTCCATCCTCCTTTATGCTACTTCTTTGTAATTCAGTAGGTGCTTATGCTTCTGCCACAGAGAGGTCTACTCCAGAGCTCTAGCAGCAGTTCATAGCCACTTGGCAAAAAGAAAGATGGGTTATGCTTTATCGTTGTGGCAGACAACTGCAGTTTGAGTCAGTGAGAAGCCAGGCAGTTTTAACTGACCTCAGATTTCAGGAATAATCTGTCTGGTCTTCTGCTGTAGCCACTGCTATCTAGTAGCTTAGATCCAGAAGTCTACTAAATCAAGTGAATTTATAGAGGCTAAACTGCAGTCAAGAGGGTAATACTTTGATTTCAGCACCAAGTAAGATTCTGTTACCCAAATAATATGAAAGACTCAGTGATATCCATTTGACTCTAAATGGTGTACACTGTTGCTCCCCAGCACAATTTCTTCAGCAGCAGCTGATATTGATCACTGTGGCATGCTTGCTTTAGGACAGGTAGCAACAAAACGCTTTCAAACTCTGTATATTCTAACAAAAAGTAATCCAACAACAAGCCTTACATACCATAGATTCTTGAAAAACTAATTTTTTCTGTTCTACAGCAACCAATCCATAAACTTCCAACGAAAAATAACTATTATATTAACCTATGTACAGAATGAGGTGGCCCTCGCTCAAGTATAGAGGCTGTTTTATGAAATAGGGCAAATAAGTCATTTTTGATGAGATATTTGAAACAACAACTAGAAACTGTGCTAGTTGATAAAGTTGAAATAAAATATAAACAGTTAATCATTCTTTAGATGTGCTTGGCAAATTTTCCTGGTAAGAATGCTATCACATCGGAAGATAACTTAAAGAGAGACAGTACAGGAAAGCTGGTACACTTCTAATGGCATTGCTATGGTGCAATGGGGTGGAGATGGCCATATTCAAGACAGATGCTATTATTTGTTCTAGTTTTACCATAAATGACACTATGATATTTCAAAAATCAAGCCTGAAAGCCCATTAAAAACATCTTGCTGGCTTGACTCATAACAAAATGTAGGAATTGTTTTTTTGTGTCCTGCTGAATAGGGAACCTTTCAGAACACTCAGCGTGATGATTCCTAGCTTTTACAGCAAAGTAGAAGGCAAACTTAGTGGTCTAGTGACATGCTTTTATAACCTTTTCTCTTTTAATGGTGTGTCCTTTTCCATCTAAGTTACTGAAGCAATAGATAGGAATGTTGCTTCCCCATTTATTCATTTGTTCCTGATTTGGTGCTTTTGTGTTGCTTTCATGGGAAGCTTAGAAAAGTTGGTCAGTCTCTTAGTCTCACACAAAGTTATTTGCATGCTTTTCAACTGAAGAAATAAGTTCTGTGCACCAGATGCAATCCAGATAATGAAAATTTAATTCAGCACAAAAACCTGTTCCTTACTGCAACTTGGTTTTAAGTGTTCTCTTAGTGTAAGCCATTGAATTCCCCCAACAGACCACACTGATTCTTCATTTGATTTGCTATTCAGTGTTCATCTTCACTGCCCTTATATCCCAAAATCCTACCAAGCCAACTTGATCAGAGAGAGCCAACAATATATAGAGAAAGCATGATCCAGTACGTGAGGGCTATCCTAAAACTGAAGAAGCCTGAATTGTTGCTTACCATCTGAATTCTAGTAAGTTACTTCCTTCAACAGGAGTTAGAGGTTCTGAAATAATGTACTGCAGTTCTTCTTGCATAAAACATTTTTTCAATGTCATGAAACAAATTTATGACTTTAAAATCTTTCCAGTTTGAATCAAGTGACTCCAGTCTTCTTACTTCTGCATAGATTCCATCAAAGTGAAAGTAACTGTCTGCAGGTATGCAACTAGGGGATGCAAAAGATGCAGAAACAAGACCCGTTTTTTCACAAGTTGGCACTAAACTTTGCTTTCTACATCTGGATATAACAACATAAGTTATAAGATTGACTGTTGGGTGAGCAGAAAGGAGTTTTTCATTTTTTATTAAATAGTTTAGTTAGGACTAGACATAGAGTTTTAAAACTCTGAGGATGAGACTATAATGAGAATTACATCATAAATGTAGATAACCAGAGAAAAAAAAAAACTAGTAAAACTTTGTGATTTGCATTTCGCTAAGCTACAGTGCAGTACAGAGTCATAACAGTGGATCTGTCTATTTAAGAAATCCTGGATGCAATTACAAATAACACTGTACATTATTAGTTTCAGTTCTACAATCACAACATTTTCACCTCTCATGTGTGGCCTCCTATCACACCAGTAATTTCACAGACTATGGGAACTTACATGACAGGCTAAAAATAAATGGTCCTTTTCCACAAAAGAATAATTTCAAAATTGTCTGATCAGTCCCAGAAGAGCTCAGCTGCTTATCTACACCAAATGATGTGTCTGGAGAAATTCTTAGAAAAGGCAATCAGTGCAATCCTCATCCAGGTTTGGTGAACATCTTCACTCAGATGAACTATCACAAGACTTGGTTATAGTATAAATAGAAAAAGGACAAAAATATGGTGAAGGGTTAAAATGACTTTTCTACTAAGAAGCTTAAGGAAAACACGCAAGTGTAAAACTGGTATGTAAGAATAAATATATTTTAGGATGTCTGGTAAGGTTGAACACCCACTTAGGTGCAGGTTTTTCAAAAGAACCCTTCATGGTATTTCTTGCATGTAAAATTTACTGTAGGTTTAGCCTTTGTCCCATGAATGGACCCAGATTTCAATGGTTTTGAACAACAGCTCAAAAGTTAAATCAACCTTCTTCAGCTATTCATTTATGTATTTAGTATATGTTATTATACATATCATAACATACTATTACATGTTAGTCTTACTGCATGTAATCACACTTTTTTGTAAGATAACAAGAAAGACTGAACATAAGAATAATTTCTAAAGCTAAAACTGAGGAGGGAAGGGAAGGATCAAAAAAATGATAAACCACACAGTAATGGAATTTTTACCATGACGAGGAAGTAAGAAAACCGAACCAATGCTTCCTTTTGTTTCTAGCACACTGCGGGACTACTGGGTCCTGCAGAGGTGGCCTGCTTATCTGGCTTGCAAATGCCATATCACAGAACTGTGGCTACAAAGTCACAATGAAACCTTACTTTTAGAGGTGTTTCTGCCTCCAGGAAGGCAAGAGCACTGTGTGAATTACCTCTGCTTCTGTAACACATTAGAAGACTCAGACACCTCAGTTGAATCACTGAAAGCAGCACACCTTCTTGGTAGTCTCAGCCAGCTAAAGCTAAACCACCAGTCCTCAGAGTCCTGATTTCTGATGATGTATTTCTACTACGTGTTAAGCCATATAGTAGCTGCTGCGGCAGGAAACTCTGTAGTTGTCAGCTGCATTAGTTCTCTGGACTGATTCACATGTGGTAGGGAGACAGAAGCAGCAGTTCTGGCTTGGACTGGCTTAAGCAGCAGCTCCAGCAGTGGATGACGTGCGACCAAGAAGATTCTTTAAACTGTCCCTTCCTGGGCTGAGAAATCCAGGCTGAACTGTAGAATGACTGAGATTTTCAGGCATAGCCCTCTCCTAGATTTAGGACTCTGAGTCATCTCTTTTAAAAACACATTAAGGACCAAGTTATGCTTTGAAAAATGAAATGGTGGATGTGCTTTCTTGCTTTCACTCAATATCAGAAATATTAAGTAATGTAGCTCCATCATTTTCTTCGGTGCGGGGCAGAAACCAAGATATTCCTGCTGCCAAGTGACAGCTGTAGTGTCAGGTACTCTGCTGCCTCTCTGGATAATGACTGTTTAGTTGTTTGATGGGTTCAAGGTGTGTAGTTTTTTTTGTTTGTTTGTTTTGGTTTCCTTTGGGGGGAGGGATTGTTTGCTTCTTTGTTTTGAAAAGCAGCATAGTGAAATAGCAGAAAGCAATCTTCCCTTTCAAGATTTTCAGAACACAATACTGATGATGAAGGTAGGATCTTCTTGCGTCTGGGAAGGGAAGGTCTGAACTGAGATTCACACAATGTGGAGCTGAGGCACCTCACATCCCAGCCAAAGCTGCTCATCCTGCAATTCTTTCATGAAAGGAAGATGGAGAAAATGGCAGCAGTTCCAGTGAGAGTAGTGGGGATTAAACAACTGCAAAACCTACTTATGACTAGGATCCTTCTTTGGCTATATTTTGGAGTGACAGCTGATTTGTCTCCTGTGTTTTGTAAGCTCAGCTCAGCTGATTTAGGAGAAGTACATTTTCAGCATGTCTTCTGGACTGAGCCAGCTCTGAGATCTCAAATAGAAAACTTGTCCTGATAAGAGCAGGTAGTGACAGCTTGGAGAAGTTTCAGGCATGACAGTAAGCAGAGTAACATGCAGCTGAGGAACATGACTTGGGAAATTTGGGTGTACAGGCAATTGGATATTGAGGATTCTTGGATATAGAGGAGTGAAAGCCAAGTTAATCCTCATTTGGACTCCTAGTGTCTACAGCAGATTGTGATCAAGGTACATACGTGCTACTACAATCCCAGCTTGAGTATAGAAGATAAACTCTTCCTTGGCTATTTCTGTATCATATCAATTCAATTTATACGTATATACCTCATCCTAGAAGGCTGAATGTCAAATGGAAATGCAGGAAATGTTCTAGCTGGAAATGTTTCACTCTAAAAGAGAAATCATTCAATACTTTAAATTCTGTTTTGTATAAATTCTGTTTACTTTTTCTTAAAAAGAACAACAATCAGTAATGCCTCTAACCCCTCCAAAACTGCTGATCTTAGATTTACACCACAGTGTGAATTTAGAGATTACTGAAAAAGCTAGTATCTTTTTGTTTACCAGAGAACAGGTACTTTTGGAAAACAGTGCTGCCAATAGTTATGTTATAGCATGATAGTTATGCATCTTTCATAAACAGAATTGATGAGAAAAAAAATATTAGGGAAATCTTGGATGGTGGATAGTGTGGCTTTTTTGTAGTAGTACAATTAAACAAAATCAGTTTTGAAATGTTAAAGGTATTGATTAGGACACGATGAAATTTTGAATTAACTCCAAAAAGCATTGATAAAATCTTTGGAAGGCTTGCAGTTGGCTCAGTAGTACCTTTTTCCTTAATACCTTAGTCCTGTAATAGAAATAAAGTATGTTTTGGATGAGAAAAGTCTTCAGTAGATTCCGCACATAAAGCAAATTGAGGCATTAGCATTTACTACTATCAAAAGCTGTCTGTATTCTTTCTTTTCTTGGGTAGATCTCCAGATCCAAGTGTAGTTTAACTTTGGAAAAGTTGATTTTCTTTCCCTTCAAGAGGAATACATTTGCCCTCCTCTATAAAAAGAAGTATTAATTTGAGTGTGGGATGTCTTAATTTGAACGTGGATTAGAAGATAGGTTATAGAAATGTTATCTATTTCTTGGTTCTGATCTAGCTTAACAATACAAAGTTTTGAGTGACTCAGGAAGAAACTTTAGTTGCAGATGGCAAAGGAAAAACCTTTTTTGTCTGGTTGGTTGGTTCCAATGTTGTTGATGAGCGCCATTATAATTCAGTTAAAGAAAAATATTATGTTTTAAGCTACTTTTAAAATCAAAGCTTCAATAATAACTTAATGTTAATTCAGGTAGAATAAACACCTTGTTATAGAAACCATACTCCTCAGGTGCTAGAAACCACTTCTGATATTAAAAAAATATTAGAGATCAGCTTTTATGTTAAGAAATGACTATAATAAGTTTCTTCCATAAGTTTCTTCCATTGTCTGTAGTCTTTGCTATAAAATTATTCAGCATTTTTTATCAGCATTCTTTAACATTGCTTTTCTTTTCCCTACAATATGTTTCTCTACTGCCTTATGTCTACACTGGTATCTATGTAGTCAGTTTATGGTTGGTGAGATCTTGCTCTGTTCAGCCTCTCATCTACCTATGATCTTCTTGAGATTACAATGGTTAATTTAGTTCATTGGATAAAAAGAAACTGTCTTTAATTCCTCTCCAGATTTTACAGTTTGTTCTGTACCATAATCTTTCAAATCACTCTGTTTCCAACCTTATAAACTTCAGTCGCTGATTCCTCTCTCCTTTGTCATTTCATCTGCTGAAATATTTCATTTTTTCAGAGATCTGAAATCTCTCCTTCCTATCTCTATAGCAAAAGGTCTTTTCTTTCTGCTCACCTTTATTATTGTTCCCCCAGCTTTATGCTCTTTACTTTTACTTCTTGCTCTCCTATTCCACGCTTTTGTATCAATGCAGCCATTACTGAATTTCTTTTAACTTCTTGTCAATCTCTCAGGTTCTGCAGGTTATCACTTCCACTCTTGCAGAATTGTTTCTTTACCTGGAAAATCTAAATAGAGAGTTTGAAAGTGTACATACAACCTAAATCTTCTAGTAGATTGTCTATATCAATAATTAGTTTTCCTGCTTTTCAAGTTCAGCAGTTCTTGCCTCAAGACATAAGCAGAGAAACAGCCAGAGAGCCAGAGGCAAAAGGCTCTCAATGGATATACATGACTGCAGAATAAAGTTTTTCATCTCATATAGAAGGTCTGTATGCCAGAGAACATAACAGTAGTCAGCATCTCAGTAGAAGCTTAATTCCACTTATTGAATAGGATAAACTTCTGTGCTATCTGAAGTTGACTCAAGCACTTCCTCTTCCAGGAAGGAAATTTTTTTTGTGGTTTCATGGAATTAAATAAACTTAAATTGAACGTCCACATGTTTTGTCATAAAGCAAGTTTTTGCAGATTTTTCTGCTAGGCTGGTGGCCTATGCTCATGCCCATTGTTCTATATTCAAAACACAGACAGGTTTACCTTGAGTTATTCATTTGGAATAACACGTCTTCTCACTGGAATAGGCTTGTGGGAAAGCACTATGATATATGAAGACAGGCTGAGGGAATTGGGCTTGTTCAGCCTAGAGAAAAGGCGGCTGCGGGGTGACCTCACTGCAGCCTTTCAGTGCCTAAAGGGAGCCTACAAGCAGGAAGGAAGTCAATTCTTCAAAAGGGTAGATAACAGCAGGACAAAGAGAAACGGTTTTAAGTTGAAGGAGGGAAGATTTAGGTTGGGTGTCAGGGGAAGTTCTTCACAGAAAGAACATTGAGGTGCTGGAACAGGATGCCCAGAGATGTTGTGGATGCCCCATCCCTAGAGGTGTTCAAGGTCAGATTGGATGGGGTCTTAGGCAGCCTGGTCTAGTATTAAATGGAGAGGTTAGTGGCCTTGCGTATGGCAGGGGGGGCTGGAAATTCATGATCCCTGAGGTCCCTTCCAACCTGGGCCATTCTGTGATTGTGTGATTTTTTTGTTGAAAATACTTTTAATTTCATTTTTCAGGATGCAGAAGCATCAAACACCTTAAAAAAAAAGTATATGACTACTTTTACTGTCAGCAACTATCTCTGGCCACTGATCATCATTCCTCTACAGATCTACTTCTGATCTTGCCATTCGCATTACTACTTTGAAGAGGTTATGGACACTTCTCGAAGACAATCAAAATGTCTCAAAACTTCCTGAATTTTTTCCCATCTAACTTACAACATTGTTGTTACAATTGTACTATGATTGATGACTTCTGGAGAGAGATTGACAAAGATTAGATATTTTTGACAACAGTATTTTGTGCAAATCCACACCTGATTTTTGATTTTTTGGGAACTGCAGATTGTATTTATAGACAGAATAAGCAGATTCTGCGGTGGCTTTCTTTCTGCCTTTAATCAGCTTTGCTTATGAGGGGACAAAAATCAAACATTCCACCCAGTTGTATGGGCGAGAGGATCCTATGTTCCATTCACATAACTGTGCTGCAAACAAGACAAGATTTTTTTTTTGTAGAAAAGGGCCTGGCAGGCTCAGCCACTGAGCCTCCTGGAGTAAACAGCCACTGGACACAAAAGAGCAGTGCTCATTGCTTGATCACTGAGACCAACATAGCGCTGTCTCCAAATATTTATTCAGGGTGCCTAAGTTCCAGACTGGCCTTTAACAAATTGTGTGCGCATAGCTACAACCTTGGGATAGCTCTTTTCTGCCACATGTAGATAATACTCATGACACACGCCCTTTATTTGGGCACCCATGCAACATCTTAGGAAGGATATATGGATGAGTGTTTTCAAATGTGTTAATAGCACTAACCTTGAGCATTACTCAAAAGCAGTGAAAAACATTCAAAGTCTGAAACAGTCTAGAAGCCAGATTTAGATTATTTCTGAAAGGCTTTAATATTTGTTTGAACAATACAAATTTTTTTTAACTGGTAAAAATAAACTGAGATTTAGTTATAATTGCATTTGCTGAAAGCATTGCTGCCTGTTAATCACATCAGGCATTTGATCATTGTTCAGCCTTCATAAGTTTAAGCCTGGACAAATCTCATTTTGCAGTGAGGTCCCTGCCCTAAGACAGACTGAGTATTTCTCAGTACTCAGCTAGAACTACAGTAAGCTGAATGAAGGAAGTGTCATGTTTACTGTCAGTTCAAACCTTTGCATAAGTGTAAAGACAACCCATAGAATCACAAGGTTGGAGAGGACATACAAGATCTAGTCCAACCGCCTTCACATTACCACTGCTACCACAAGCACTAAACCAGATCTCGCAGCTCCTCATCCAGACGCCTCCTGAACACTGCCAGGGACGGCAACTCCACCACCTCCCTTGGCAGGCCATGCCAGTGCCTGACCACTCTCTGAAAGGAAAAGTTCTTCCTTATGTCTAACCTGAATTTCCTCTGGCACAACTTGTGGCCATTTTCTCAGGTCCTGTTTGTTGCCTGGGAGAAGAGGCATCACAACCTCCCTTCAGTATGTTATAGAGTGTAATGAGGTCTCCCCTGAGCCTCCTCTTCTCCAGAATAAACAATCCCAGCTCTCTCAGCTGCTCCTTATAAGACTTGTGCTCCAGACCCCTCACCAGCTTCACTGCCCTTCTCTGGACACATTCCAGGGCCTCAATGTCTTTCTTGTAGAGAGGGGCCCAAAACTGGACACAATACTCAGGGTACAGCCTCACCAGAGCTGAGTAAATGGGGATGATGACCTCCCTGCTCCTGCTGGCCACACTATTTCTAATGAAGACCAGGATGGCACGGGCATACTGCTGGCTCATGTTCAGCCAAGCATCAACCAACACCCCTTGCTCCCTTTCCTCTTAGCAGTCATCCAGCCACTCAGCCCCAAGCATGGGGTTATTGTGGCCAAAGTGCAGGCTATTATCTACATCAAGGAAGTCTCCATGTCACTGTGCTGAAACTCAAGTGACACAATCCTAAGCTTTCTTCAGGTGTTAGCTGCACATTACCATGGGATCACCTTTAAATAAAAGAGAGGGAGAGGATATTTATGGAGTAGTCATACAGTCTTACAATCACATTCCTACTACACTGAACTCCATAGACCAAATTAGGAAAAGGCTGGAGGAGGTTTTGTGTGAATGGAAGGAGAGCTGCTGTCATGGCATTTGAGTCCTCCTCCTTCACAAGATACAGAGATTTCACATTCTGAGGATTCCCTTCATCTTCCGAGGTCTACTTGATCTTAGGGGCAATATGAGGACAAATATTAAAGAGAAGGAAGATTGTGTTAGGTGGACTAATGAAAGGATGGGAGACCAGTTTAACATGGATGACTGCAAAGGAACAACTGGGGAATAAGCTGTCTTTGGATAAATTCATCAGAAAAGAAGAAAAAGGTTACCAACTGGATCTTTGGAACACTCTTAGAATAAGAATAGATGTAAAACCCTTCCTGCTTCTAACATTGAATTGATCCTGAAAGAGAGCAAAAAGGTAAGAACTGGTGGTTGGAAACAGCTGGAGATTTGGATGCAATTAGCCAGGGCATTCCCTCCTGTCTATGCTCTTATTTTCCAGTGCTCCTGTAACTATTCTTAAGCCACCTGCTGAAATTGGCCATACTAATAAAAAGCAACCTAAACCAGAGAGCTGCCAAGCACATGCTGCCAGTCTGGTTCGATAGCAGTTGATTTGCTTGGCACCCTGCTGCATATGCTCTTTACCTCAGAGGATAAAACTCTAGCAAAATTTAAAGTATGCTCTTACACCTACATGGATCGAGGTCTAACACATTTAAAAGAAAAAAAAGTTTATTGTATTAATACTTTTAGCTTCATTTTAAAACATCAAATGCTGTCTTCAGGTGATTCCAGTTAATATTTCAAGCATAGGGTACAGTTAAAGTCAGGATGTCTCTGGTATTCACTCCCTTTGCTGCATATTATCTCACTGCCCAGCAGAATAGTTTCTACTTCACAGAGGCTAAATACAGATCTTGCAATCGCACGTTTGAAATATGACTGACAGCTAGCGTTGCATGTAAGAAAAGTTTCTGCCACAGAACTCCATTAAAGTTATTGGAAAAATGCCTTATATGTTAATAGCAATTGAAGTATCTGGACTCTTAAAACTCTTATGTACCTTACACCAACTGAATTCTAGCCACAGCTCAGTTTGCAATAAAATACGTTCTCAGACAAATGTATCTTCTTACATTAAGTTCATTTTAAACCATCTTTACATGAATTCAATGAAACTTCTCCCCCCTCCCCCATCTTTAAAGGAACATGGAGTAACTTATTTCTTTTCACTAAGAAATAAACTACTTTATATTTACTTGGATGATCAGAACACTTCCGAACAAACATCTTGGAAAAATTGACTGGCAGTAACTTATGCCACTGCCCATGGATGTGTTCTGCACTCAGCACAAGGCAATTCAAAATATTTGAAGCTAAGTTAAAAATACATACGCTGATACAGATTGATTAAAGCATCTCTCCCAGGCCAAGATTTGATCAAGTTGAAGAACGTACAGTGTTGTTAATGTTCAGAGTAATTTAGGATTAGAAAGTGTATCGTGCATTTGTTAGTAGAATTAATCACGAGTTGACTAGTTAATTCACTCTCAGCTCTCCTGTTACTAGCAATAAAAAACAAAATAAAGGCTGTGCATTATAATCACGATCTCACAGGATCTTTTATCAGAAAAGCCACCAGCAGGTAAGCATACAATTTAGTTATATTTCATTTGATTAAGCTAGAACAGGTATTAACTTACTGACTCTATGCATAATCAATGAATAAATTGATGTTATAATTAAGAAATATACAAGAAAGTTAGACTAAACAGGTTATTGCACTAATGAAGAACAGATGGAAAACTTACCCTTACCCTGAGCTCACTAAGAAGACTCCAAAAGGAGTGCTCTCCAAAAAAGATCGTTCCCTAGTGGCAGTCAGCTCTTAAATGGGGTCTAGTAGAGGTGGAGCCAGGCTCCACCCATTCCAGTAGTGAATTGCCTTCACCTGTGCTCCTGTGGCTGACTCATTGCTCTCCTCAGGTGGTCAATCAGAGGTTCAGGCTGTGGTTAAGCAGTTCCCATACGCTCTTTGTACTGAGAGTTATCTAAGACAAAGCTATAAGTAATAGTAATAATATAATAGTAATAATATAGATCACACAGACAGAAAAAGACAAAACAAAATCAAATTAAACCAAACCAAAACAACAACAACAAAAAAAACACAACAAACCAAGCAAACAAAATCAAAACAAAAAAGAACTGATGAACCAAATATCAGAAGATTTGTGCAGGAAATATCATGCTATATTCCCTTTACTCTTTCTTTACTCTTTCTCATTTACAACACGTAGGGCTACGTTGCTCAACCTTTCAAACCTATGCTTCCTATTGAGGGATGTTTTTTCTAACAGGGCCATAACTAATGCTTTTAGTGCTGCTAATCAGGTTACACATGTAAGGCATCAGTGTAATGATACAGGATTGAAATACGTGGACTTTGCTCTGGTCATTTGATTAGAAAGACTGACTTCTGAGTCAAATGCAAATTTTCATTTTTGTCCAGGAGATTTTCTGTAGCTTAAGCTCTTCCTGACATGTTACATATCAGCATTACTTTGGTAAAAGTAAAGCTGTCGAGTGAAGTGTGAGTTAAGATTCTTGTTGTTAAATTTTGACTCTTTAAATCAACAAAAAAACTAATTTTTCCCTTTATATTCAATTTCTGCATCTGCCAGTATTTTACTGTGTGATCCTGAGGAATCACTTAATTAATAAACAGTTGCATTTCTTTTCCATGAAATAAGTGCTGCTTACTATGTCCTATAATGCAGAAATGACACGGATCTTCAAACAATAAGCATACAGGAAAAAAAAAATGGCATGATGAGACTATTATTTTAAAACACTTCCTTAGTAAGGACAGCCTTTTCATAATGTGTTCTGTGTACGTTCGCAGAGTTTATTAGATTGTCTAGATTCTCAAGATCATGATATGAAGGATAGAACTCCTCTCTTCTACTGTTTGCAGATTTCTGCACTCTATTTTCCTAAAAGTTTCTGGAATGTCACCTGCTCTTACACACTGTAAGAACCCAGATCTGAGCATTATAAGCCCAGTCAAGAAAAAAGCTCATCAGAATTCAATTACAGAAAGTATATCTAACTTTCCCATTGCACACACAGATAAGAGCCAGTGCCCTTTCTCTCCTTTCCTAAACTTTACACTTTTCTACTGAATATGCTTGAAGAATTCTTCTCTGTGATATGTTTGAAAGAAATGAATCTTGAATATTAAACCATACCCACCACATCCCACAGATTTGGTAGAATATTAATAGTAATATTCATTTGACGGACTAGAGTGAACTTCATATAATTAAAAGCATTCTATATGAGCTATTGTAAATATAGTGTATGAAGCTACATATATAGTTTTAGATTAATGAAATGTATTTATATTAATATTTTACATAAGTTTACCAATTTGATGGCTGAAGTTGATGCCTGTATAGTCAACATATATTAGTTGACTTCTGTTAGTACACATAACATTGTGATTGTAGAATAAATGTAATGAAAATGAACTTGACAAAAATTATATGCACTAAAAACTGATAAATCTTGGACTGAAATTAAAAATGGTGTGTTTCTAATTGGATACTTCAGAAATACGTTCTTATATGCAACTTGACTACCTTCCCCAAATTACAAACAAAACAGAAGGAACTATACAAATTGCTAATGACAATGTTTGTAGGCAAATATTGAGGGAGTAATGCAGGCCAACAAGGAGAAATCATTGACTTAAGGTGATCTAGATTCATTTGTAACTAAGTAACAGCAAACAGGAGTTTACTTTGGTTGAATCTAATGTAAACCAGAAAAGATAGGCTGCAGGCCAAAGCCAGAGACTGGAAGTTTTATCCTGAAAAGATGTGATATATGTATTTTGGAAAGCTAAGCAATTCCAGGGCTTCTTCTCTGGCTTTGAGGCTAAAAAGACAATTTAGTTATATTCCTGTAATTAGGATGCCCTGATCTGAATAATAGGACAGCTTCATGCAGGCATTTTATTGGGAACAGTCTCTGGATCTGGGACCACTCTAACCATGCCATACATAGAAGGTCAAGTCAGGTTCTGGTGCACAAGCTCAAGTTTCTGTTTTTCTTGTTTTTTGTTTGTTTGTTTGTTTGCTTTGTTTGCTTTTGCAGGGTCATAACTTGGGAATCTAACAAGAATTGAAAGTTATGGCAAGTAAAAGAAGTGCTAAGTGCAGTCCTGTACCCAGAAGAGCTGCTCATCCTTACCTATAAAAAACTGAAATCTTTGCCATGTGAAAGCCACGTTACTGCAGTATTTTTCACTGACTGCTACTGAACCACAGTTGGGAAGTCCTTAAATGAAGAGGGATATTGATCAATTGAGGCAGGTTTAAGAAGAGCTAAGACAATGGCTGAAAGAGTATGAAACAAGTTTCATGGTAAATGCCCTCAGGAGTCATTTCGTTTTAAAAATAAGAAAGTTCAGGAGTGGATTTTTCAGTTTCTGAGTGCTGCAGGATTTGAGATAACGTACAGATAGTAGAGGTAAAATAAGGACATTTTCTTGCACAGGATACAAGTGCTTTAACTAGATTTTTCCAGTGTTCAACTTATGTCAGATCTCTCTGCCCTACACTGCAATTTGTAGTACAGACATGCACTTTAAGACAGATATTTGATACAGGATGGTTCTTTTGCAGACAGAGCTCAGGACAAACCCATGAACAGTCAGACTTCTCTACAGTCAATTTTTGTATACTGAATTACTGACCAATGTCTAATTGTGAAGGTGCTGATCACTCAAAGCTGCTATATTCATAACTTCATAATTTATGAAGTTGCTACATTCACTGGGCAGAGGTGTTCCGTCTATTCTTTTCTATACCCTCACCACACCAGTACTGTCTTGACTTTTATATAGTAGCTCTATGATCCGGTTTTACATATGAACTAATCAGTTACTGAATCTGAAAACATCCTTGTCTGTTCTGGTCAGCATGATGCTTGCCATGCAGCTAAGACTCTGAATATTACTATCATTTTTTTCACAATGTATGAGACAATAAGAGTTGATAAAAATCTTTGAACACAATAAACACAACAGTGAAAAAAACAGTACAAATTAAACCCTTGTTACCAGATTATGAGATACATCAAGCCAAATGAGTTAGACTATCAGTCCATTATATGACAACTGCATTCCAATGAAGTAAAGTTAAGCATGAAAATAATTCATGAGTATACTTTTAAGCCTCTGTAAATGAATAAGAAAAAATAGGTTACACATCCACTCCTCTCTTCTCAAACTCATCTTGAAAGCCGTGAAAGAATTTCATTAATATTTTAGAGCTTTTTTTCGTTTCTGAAGACATTAAGACTTGGAAACGAAGCTACATTTTGGATACTGAGTAATCAGGAGCACACTTCCCACCTACGTTCATTAAATTGGGGCTTCTTGTGAAGCCCTTGTAAAGGAAGTTATTACTCATTGCTCTTGGTTTTCATACAATGCAAACAATTGAGAAAGCCTCATTTACACCACCCAAAGGTGTGGTGCAGTATGAACGATGGGAGACTGGGAGTTGCTTGCAGGACTGGGTAAGAGCACCACAGTAAAGCAGATTGACTGCCAAATTCCTAATTTCAGAAGGTTGTTCTCATTGTATAATAACCACACTATTTAAATATATTTTGCATATTTCTCTCTTATTTAGGCTTTTCGGAGATCAGTGTGTATACTGTGACAGTGGTTGGTACTGTGAGCAGCACAAGGACTTAAGCTCCTTGCCTTAGCCACAATGTATCTACAACTGGCAGAACACTGGCCTCATGGAGTGCCCTGCATTTTGAGCTCTCTCATTTGAAAGCTGTCTGAATTGTAATAGGCATAACAATGTCGTGCTAAAGATAACCTGACAGCCTTCATCTGTGATTCCTGTGGTCTAATTGCTTTACCTATGAACACATGGGATTATTTTACTGCAACTGTCATGAGCTGCTGATAAACAAAGACGTTGTTATGGCATACCACATCACAGTAAAGCATAACATAGCAAAACATAACACAGCAAAACAGCCCAAACGATATTCGACCTTCCCAAAACAGACTAACAGAAAGTCTTGCTTGGACTTGCACTGAGCTAAAATTACAAAGCGAAGAGGCATATTCAACTGACTGTTACAGCAGGAAGCCATGATAGAGTTGTAGTCTCCTCTCACTGGCTGTATTTTCTTAGTTTCGCTCTCTCCCAGGCAGCACATACAGAGTTAGGGCTCTATAGAGTTGTCTAGCTTGTGAGCACTCCCTCATATTTCAGCAAACACGGGGCAGGCATCACTGGAGAGAAAAGCCAAGCTGCTTTAAAGAAAGCTGCTTTGGTAGCAGAAGCTGCATAGCTGTGCTAATGCATCACTCCCTAATTTACTTTCTTTCTCCCTGATGAAACTAGGCAAGTTATTTTGTATTTCTGTATGGAGGATTATGCAGCAGTTGTCTTTAAGATGTCTGAGTGTCTTTAAGCATAATTTACAGTATCTAATGCTTGGCGTTAGAATTTAAGATTTTCTTAACATTTTATTTCTTCCCTACCTGCAAGTTCCCTACATACATTTTGTCCAGCAATTTTATGATTTCTAAGAACTCGATGCCATTTGAAAATTGACACTGTATGAAAAATAGGAAGCATTTCACCCACATTTTATAAACAAGGAGTCCAAAAACAAAGCTAGCACTAAAAACATAAAGATATGATAGATTCAGTATTAAATCAGTTTGTGTCACTTTGATTTATCCTACATTTTAAAAAATTAAGCTGAGATTAATTAATATAGTAGAACAGCATAAATTACTCAAAGCACACTAGTCGTTTAAATTGGATTTTCATCTATTTTGCATCACCAGAGCAGTGCAAAGATGCTGAAGCACAACAGCATGCCCAGCCCCTACTTTGGCTTAAGGGACCTCTGTTAGCCACTGCCCGGGTTTGTGGTGGTTGGGCAGGAGCAGCAGTACAGACCACGAGATCATTGGTTGTGTGCTTTAAGTGTTCCCATAGGTCCCTGCCACAATTACACTTCCTGGCTGCTTCCTTTGTGCACATTAGAAACGGCAGCAGTGCCAAAAGAAACCTTCTGAGAGCAGACACTCAACTTTGGGTAGAGGCACCCACTTTTATCAGGCAAGAGGTCTCTGAAGCAACAGCCTGCCCATGGGATTGGCTGTCACACAGCCCCACGGCTCAGTCCCACTTGGCAGCACCTGCTGAGGTGCAGAGCTGACAGGCTCCATACCTTGGGAGAGAGGTAGCACCCTTCAGGAGCTTACAAAGCCACTCACAAAGGCCTGTTTACAGCCTGCATCATTATAGCCATTAGCTATAACCATAAATAGATAAACTTAATTACGACTTAATCTATTCATTTGTTTTTATACCCTATGCACAAGCTTTTAATTAATTAACAATATGGAAAGTCTGATCACATTATTTCATTACCAGGACTACTTAGGACAAGCAAGAGATCAATAGAAATGCTAAATTTCTAGTACAATTCCATTTTCAACTAATTTTAAGCCAAGCTAATTGGCACATTAATTTTATGTTCTTAGAGAATTCTGTATATATTCACAGAACAAGTACTACAAAACACAGTGAGGATATATTTTTCATTAAGAACACCAAACTTGAGACACTGGTACAAGTGCAAAATAAATCCATAGCTGATAGCACGGAGATGTGATCAGAAGAGAGCTAATGGGACTGCAACCAATACCTCTGTAAGAGCTGATACAGCTTTATATAGTAGACCACAGGAATCCCCACATGCTATGTATTTAAAGATGTGTGTGAAGCATACAAGTAAGAAAGTGTTTTCATTCACTCAGTACAGAAGTAGAAAAAGGTTTAATCTCATTAATCTTACTGCAATCTTTTTTCAAGCTTATGCATTTTTTAAACGATGGAAAGCTTATATACATATATATGTTTGCTGCTTATATATGCATGCATGCATAAATGTACATACACATATATGCCATTTATTAGTGGAAAACCATTCTCATACTTCATTTAAGATTGGCTAGAGTCAGACTGACTGACATCCCTTCTATACTGTCTTTGTAATAATGCCTCCTGGTCCCTTCTTCCTTCAAGCTGTTGGGATTACAGCACCTGAGGAGACCAGTGTTTTTTGTTTTTGTTTTTGTTTTGTGAAAGATTTCTCAAATTATGAGAGTTTCTACTGTTCTCCACCTGACCACAATTTGCTGTGGATCGTTCCAAGTCATGCCCATGGCTGGTTTCTGGATCTTTGGGTTCAAGTTGTGCTTCTGTAGCTCCCTAGTTTCTAATATTCCTCTTGTGATGGACTCAAGTGTGACCTGGCAGTGAGATCAGGAAGCTCTCTGCTACAACAGTCTCATCAATACCACTGCTCCACAAGCATGATTCAACCTCGGGAGCACTCCTTGTGCCACAGGTCATTCCAAATCAATTTGACTTTATGGGAGATTTAAACTTTACTTTTGAAACTATGCCCATCATTCAATACACACACTCCTTAAAATGAGCTTTTTGCAAAGGAATTACTAGTGGTGCTAATCCCAGTATACAGAGTCCCTTCACATGCTGCTTCCATTTTATATTTGGTATACTTGAAAAATGCTGTAGTTTGAAAATAGAACATTTTATCTACTGTTTATGGTAAGGAGAGACTGGATTAGGATGGGAATTTTTGCTGTCAGTCAGACTTCATTTTCAGTCAATAGTGCAGGGAGTTAATTTTCAGCAGACTGCTTTTCAGTGCCTTTTTGAAATGAGTTCGCAGGTTTGGGACAATTTTTAGTTTGTAAATGTCCATGTGGAATAACAAGAAAAATAATGACTATTCTTGTCTATATATACCAACATAAAGACCGAGGGTTTGAGATGGCCTTAGAGCCCCAGGCAGCTCTTCTCTATTCGTTTTAGATAAAGTGAAGGGACCCAAACTGCCAGTGCAGGACCTGCTTTGCTGTGAGGACACTGCCAGCACCTGCGCAGGCACAGGGCGTGCCTTTGTCACACATGAAAGCTAAGGAGCAACTAATGAAATTATCAGACAGCAGGTTCATGGCAAACGAAAGGAAGTACTTTTTCACACAAATCATAATTAAATTGTGGCGCACACTACCACAGAATGTGGTTGAGACCAAAGTATAAGTAGATTAAGAAAAGTGAGTAGAGAAAGTCAGGGGCTTATTAAATATGATGGTCTGAAATCAAGCTCCAGTTTAAGAAATCCCTGCACTACAGTTTGCTTGAACTTGAAAGCATACAGTTGGAAAAAAAAACACTGCATACCAGTTCTGTTTCTTATGTTTTTCTCCCTTTGGTATCTGCTAATGACCGCAGTCAGAGCCAGGATATTGGACTGAATGTCCAACTCACTACTGCAATTCATTTGATCGTATGCTTTTAATCAAATTATTTTCCTATTTTGGCTACTTGGAAGGATCTAAGGCCTTGATTGAGAAAGGCATTCACTGTCTGACTCTCACATACCTCGCAAGGTAAATACTTGCATCTCTCATAGCCTTCAGCTATGCACACTTACTGGGGTGGAGCATGTGCATCTTTTATTAAGACTTTGCTTATTCTGAGTACAGAATCAAATGAAAATAAATATTTGATAACGGGGATAACAGTATGTAATACCATCTCTTTATAAAGGTCAAATAATTTGTTTGCCTAACTGGCTTGGGTCGCAGGAAGATTCTCCAGTGATTTACGTAGGGACGGTGACACTCACATCCACTGATTTGAATGAGAATTATTTTCCTTTAAAGAATTCCCAAAATTTGCAATGCATGTATATATTACATTTGTGGAAAGCTACTTATCACCTGTTACCTACAATAGTATTGCCAAACGATATGTAACTCATCCACATTTACCTAGCAGGGTGTTTGAGATTTCATCCATTTTGCAAAAGCTGCAAACCTATGCCATGCATCAGCGATACAGAATCAAGGACCCCAAATATTGAAAATCCTAAATGCCTCTGACAGCTCTCAGTTAGGCAGTGTGGGTAGGGTTTCCCTAGGAATCAACAAGAGGCAGCTATAAATTGTGCAACACAGACTTGACAGACGAGCAAGCCTGGCAACCTCAGCCTTCTTAACTGCGGGCGCTTTCATCCCGGGGAGAAGTGAGGAACCGCGGGAGCAGCAGCAGCAGTAGCACACAGCGGCTTTCGGCGGCTGGAGGGATGGCAGCATCCCCCGCCCTGCCGGCAGCCGGTGTTTCCCCGGGCGCAGGGAAGCCCCGCGCTGCCGTGAGCTGTGCCGGTGCCAGCACCGGGAGCAGCTCCTGCCCCGCCGGCCGCGCCCGCCACCTGCTCCTACCGCCGTGCCGCCCCCGCCCTCCGACATTTCCCGGGGAGGAAGGAGGCTGGGGCCGGCGGATGGCGATGCCGCAGGGCAGAGCGGGCGGGGGCGGCGGGTGCCGCCCGGGTGCCGCGGAGGGCGGTGCGTCCCCGAAGGGCGGCGGCGGGGGCTCCCCAGTGCGAGACTGGGGAGAAGGAGGGGTAGGAAAGCAAGCTCTTGCGTTCGGAGCAGCCTCACGCCGGCTCCTCGGATTGAAATATTAATTGCACTAATAGGAATAATCACTCCCTCCTTCCCTCTCCCCCTGCAAGTAGACCCGCGTTACAAGAGGGAAGGTCAAGAGAAAAGACAGGAGGAGCGCTGCCTCACCGCGAGCCGGCGGCTGTCACCCCGCCAGCGCGTGCCCACGGCTTTCCCGGGGGCGGCCCGCTCCCCCCGCCCGGGGCTGGGCGGCATCGCCCGGCGCGGCGCATCCCCGCGGCATCGCCCGGCGGATCCCCGAGGCACCCCGGGCGCAGGCAGGGGACTGCGGAGGAGGGAGCGGGCAGAGCCGGCGGGTACGGCTCCCCACCTCTTTGTGCACCGCGGGCACGGAGCCGCGCACACACGCACAGAAACACCACCTTGCAGCCTCGGCGCTGCAGCCGCCCGTTGTTGCACACACGCACACGCATATTCACACTGACACGGAGCCGGTCCCCTCGCTGAACGCATTTTCGGCTGCACTCCGCCGCCCTCCATCCATCCTCTTTCCCTCCCTCCCTCTCACCTCCTTCCCTCCTCTTCAATCCCCCCAGCCCCCCCGCCGCGTTTTGTTGTTTTGTTTTCTTTTCTTTCCTCTTTTTTTCTTTTCCCCCCACTCCGCGCATCACTCCAAAGCAGACATTTTGATGCCATTTCAACGCGGTGCGGGCTCAAACACAAGCGGAGCGCCTTACCCACCCCCGCCCGGCTGCGTGCAGTTGGCGCTCAGCGATCCCGAGAAGGGCTGCGGCGGTTCGTCCCTAGCGGAGCGGGGCTGCTGCCATCCGCCCAACTTCAGCACCCACAGCCGGCACGGAGCGGAGACGGCGGCGGGCGGGGAGGAGGGCGGCTGGAGGGAGGAAGGGCGGGAGAGAAGCAGGCAGGGAGGGGAGGGTGCGAGGAGCGGAGGCTGGGAACCTCCGCACATGCGCTCTGCCACCGCAGCCCGGCGGCAGCAGGAGTTTCCCCGCTCGGCCCCGGAGGGTGAGTCACGGCCCGGTCCCTCTGCGCTCCCGCTCAGGCTCAGCTCTTGTCCCACGCTGATGTGTCCAAACAGGGAGAAAAACAAATAAGGACAAAGGTTTATGGAATGCTGTTCAAGTCTTCTAGTATAGGCGAGAACGATGCAGTGACATGGTGCCTGAATAACTTTTGGATGTCAGACACCTGAAGCACAACGCGCAAATAAAGAATCGGCGTGGATCCGTCAGTGGCGACCGCACGAATCAAGAGAAGGGTGTTGTGAAAATCCGGCTGCAAATCCCGAATCCTGCCAGATATTGCCACTTATTTTTTTTCCCTTGCTTTCCAAAATTGACTTACAAAATTTTCACTCAATGGAGAGCATGATTGAGCCTCCCTTCTACACCTCACAAATCTAGAGCCTGATATGCCTCGAAGCAACATCACTGCATTTATATTTGGCATCTGGATCCTGTCAAATCATGATACGAATCCAGAAATGTTAATATCTCAAGAGAGAATGCATTGTTGCATTTACCACCCGACAACAGCAATCTTAGGAGGTGCTACAAGAAGGCTGAGGGCTGGATTAAGGTTGCTGTGAACCTTGCTGTCAACCCTTATTAATTCTCTTTACAACACTGATCTAGACAAATGTGTATCCCATCTCAAAACAGAGTGCTTCAAGACCTGAGCTCGTAACTGCATGTATGGTAGGGCTGAAATTAAAAAGATTGGGAGCAGTCCAGAAGGGAAACCATCACTTCTATTCACTTCTATCCTGATTCTCATGGTGGTGAGGTCCAAGAACTGGAAGGCATAACTCCACTTGATACCAAAGGTTGTTAAGTGAAGACACTTACCTTATGTTTCTCTCTTTAAGTTCCCAAAGTTAATTTTTTTTCATTCTGTCTCTTCTGTAGCTTACAGGTCCTCATAGTTTGTATCCTGGCAAATAGACCTCTCTGTGCCTGGTCTATCTACAGCCTTCTCTTGAGTTATTCAGCCAATTTAAAATAACAAAAGTAAGAGCAATGAAGTTTTGCTTTTAAGCTTTTGTTTATTGCTTGAATAAGACCTTTAGGGCCTGATTTTTTTTTTTTTTTTCCCAGCTATACCAATTGTCTACCTGCACATAGAGTCTCGCTCTTGGATAATCAGACCACTCCATATAAGGATGTAGGTGTAACTTGACAATAAAGAACCATGTGAATGGCAATTTCAAAGTGTTTGTGGAAATTTTTTCTCACATTCTGTTTTGTTATAAATAGTGCTCTGGAGAGTGTTCTTTTTCAAATAATAATAATAATTATTATTATAGGAATTGTTATAGGAAGTGTTAAATGTTTTGAATGTGCTTCAAACTCATCTTTACTGTTCACAGAGAGTTAAACAAAAGTTAAAACTTCCTTGTCTTTAGGCAGTTCACACCCCAGATTGAAGTAGGATATCCCACCTGTCTAGAATATAGCAAATGTAAATTTGGTTTTCTGATTGTTTAAAAATCATGGAATATCCCAAGGTGGAAGGGATCCATAAGGATTATTGAGTCTATCTCCTGGCTCCGCATAGGGCCATCCAAAATCCAAATCTGAGGGTGGTGTCAAAGACTTCTTGAACTCTGGCACTTGGGGATGTGCCCACTGCTCTGGGCAGCCTGTTCCATGCCCACCCCCTGTGGTGAAGAACCATTTCCCTAACCCCCAGCTGCCCCTTCCCTGACAGCTCCATGTCATTCCCTCCAGCCCTGTCGCTGTCACAGAGAGCAGAGTTCAACGCTGCCCTGGGAGAAGCTGTAGGCCTCTTCTGCTGTGGGCTGAAGATAATACAGACCCTGGGAGACATTCAGAAAAGAGCATGCCTTGCTGTCAAAAATTCAGAGCATCACGGATAGATGTGCTGCCCAGTGCTTGGAAACAGTTCAGAAAAGCCACCTTTTTAGGAAATATTCCTGAGCCTTGTTTAACTTACAGCTCATATATTGAGGTTTGTTGACTTCATACTGATGGTGGTAGGCCTTCAGACCCTGCTTAATGTTGGGACAACAGTTTCGTTCTGACAAAAGCTATGAAATTCATCAAAGCAGGTGTCTTCTCCTATCGATTTATGTTCATAGGAAATTCAGAAACTCAAACTAAAAGGGTGAGTGAATAATGCATATAAATAAATGAAATAATTTTATCCACATACCAGAAAAAAATAATAATCTCAATTTTAAAATTTCATATTAGAAAATCCCATGCTTTAATTATTTAAATGAATAAAAGAGTTCAGCTTTCTGTGACTCTTTTAATATATTCCCCACAGCTCTTCCAATTTACTATAGTTTCCTGCCCTGAACCCATTCCTTGTTGTTCTTTAAACTCCTGTTTATAAAAACACTTACTTCAAAAGCTGTTCAGCCACTCAGTTCAGACCACTGGCTAATCCTTGTGCCTATTATAGACCCCTGCAATTGTGTTCAATGACTTTTTTTTTTTCAGGCCTCTCTACCTTTTCTCCCTAGCTCCTGTCTCTTGTTCCATGTTTCTTTGCATTTCTTAACCCAAACAATTTTCCAATTACCATGTATTTACTGTTTTTTTAATTAAAATCTGTTGTTGATTTTCCAGTGAATAGTCACTGACTTTTTATACAAATAGGATGAATGGAGCAGTGCATTATAGAAGAACTTGTAAAAATCTGGAACACCGTGTACACGAGAAGGCTTTCTAGTACAAAGATTGCATGTAAATAAAAAATATAAAGGTAGTAAAATACACCAGCGCTGTGATCCTTGACATCAAGACTCCTGTTACTTTAGTGGAAATCCTGATGATAATTGGTTGACAGTATAACTTCAGTGAATTTCATGTTTTACCTGTACAATACAAAATATTTATTATTTGTCACGGTTGTGAACTCTTCAAGATTACATTCTGAGGTCTCTGCACCTCTTCAACTTAAGAAAAAATCACTGGCTGTAATTAAAACAAATCATTATTCAAAGCTTAAAATTAATCAGAAATTCACGATTTATTTCCTCAGCATAGGTTCAGTGTGACACAAAATGTATTATTTAAAATGTGTCAGAGCCTCTGATAGTATATATTTTTTTCTCTGTAAAAAGCAGTATTACAACAGCTTACATAGGTCCTATCAGCTAGGCAATGAACTGGAAAAATGCGTTTTAATGTCAGAGGTGACTGGATATTTATGGATTGCCACATACAAAATACTAACTTGGATCTTTCTTATCCATGCCTATGCAACACCATAATTTTTTACAGCCATGGCTGTTCTGAACCACAATGGTTTCTAATGCTTTTTGGTACTATTCAAGTTCAAAGAATTAAATAGTCCCAGCTTCTCCTTCTGGCCAGAAGCACGTATGTTGAAGAAGTTGATTGTTTGGATGAAAGATGTATTGCAAAGGTGAGTAGAACTGCAGCATTTTAGTGTTACAAAGATTCATTTTTGCAGCAGTAATAGACTGAACAAACTTGGAGCCTGTTTTTGAGAGTCCAGTTCCAGATTTCCCCAAGCAATTCCTATAATCTGTCTTTTCGTATACAGAAACAAAGGCTTCAGAATTCCCCTTATTAAAGAACTGCTCTTTGCAGATGGCAGTGCACTTGTAGCTCTTAGTGCAAGACCCAGAGATAATGACATCTTGTTTTGCAGCTGTTTCTGTTAACTTTGGCTGAGCAATCAGTATTTCAAAGGCTGATATTATGTGCCAACAGCCACCAAGCCCCTAAAGTCTGTTGACTCAAATGGGAAAAAAATGTCACTGGCACTAAATCGAAGAAACCAGACTGAACTACAGCTCTGGTGTCTTAGATAACTTCCTGTGGACTTGACCTGTCATGGTGGCCCCTTCACCAAATATATTCCTCCATTACAAGCTAGACAAAGATTCCTTGCACTATTCCTTGAGAAAAATGCATGTTATCCCCCTTCTGCATGTGCTAGAGTGAATGGATTTTAAAAGGTTTCTTTGCACAGAAGCGGGATTGCTGATTTATATCAGTAATCAAGTGATCTGAGCAGTTTACAGTGAAACAATTCTGCTTTTTAAAGGGAAGTGAACAGAAAGGACCAAGAGACAGTACGTAATTTTTTTAATGCTAGTAGTCACAAAGTCACTTTATCTCCCAAGAAATGACACTTGGGTGGCAAGAATTATGTACTATTTTGAATCTATCTGTTTTTAGCAAATATTAAGCCCAGAGTTATGAATTTTGATAGGTGCAAAGTTGATTGTCAAGATCAAGAAGGCACAGCTCATTAAGTACTGATTCTTACTTGGCTTCCTGATTCACAGACTGTGTTCCTCTACTGTGATGTGATCCTAAACCTTTGTTTCATATCAATAAAAAGAGAGTAATCAGACTTTTTTTTTTTAATTTTATCCTGAGTCAAAAAAGCCTTTGAACACATAGTATGTAGGACTTAAATATACAATTTAAGATAATTCCATAATTAAGAGATTGAGAAGTATTAAAAATACTTCATTTTTTCTCAAATGAGAATTTGTGCTTTTAGTTGTACTGTACATAGTTTATAATTTCATACAGCTTAATTAAGTAAAATGAAAGCACGAAGACATATGCTTTGTACATTCTGTTTTTACTTAGTTTATTTCATATTTCCATGGAAATCATAATTAAAATGAAGTAAAAAGTAAGAGTGCAAATAACAATTGGTAAAAAGACAGTCCCTCCATACCATAACACAACAGTGATTATATGTGTTTGTACTTTAGAAATTATTAAAAAAATAAAAAATAAAAAATAAAAAATAAAAAAACTATTGTTAGACTCAAAACCTCCAAGAATTTGAAACCAGAAAATATGAGTGATGTGAGTGAATGTAAGCAGAAATCTTCAAATCGGTAAATATTTTAGGTGGCAATATATGCATAAATATAGAATGTGGTAGATATGCTGGAATAAAACTGGGTATTTTATTTCATGGGTGGGTCTGCATAGTATCTGTTATACATCATAAGGTAGAAGCAATGTATCCAATATAACACAATAAAGTTGATTTTGTGTCCAGTAATTAAACTTGTTGATTTCTTTTGTAGCATACATAGTTTTCCTGTTTGAGTTCTTATCAACAACCAGAACTGGAATTAGAGACACATTCTCAGAGTTCCTGAGAGGACTGAGGAGAAATTTTTTTCAAATAAAACCAACCAAGAAAAGTACTGTCATGTATCTGGAAATAGAGGGTGATACTATCCCTTGTAAAGTTGCTTAATTTAAATGTGGCCTTCTCATCCGTTCCTACTACATCTGGCAGGAGTTTACTAACTCAGCCCAAAGCCCAAGTTTCCTGCCTCAGGAAACATCAGCCACAGGCTGGTGTTTGTGGCTTGTATATTTCTATGGACCCAATGAATATGCAGAGGTCTTGGACAGCAGGGTATTTCTACATGCTTGAGACCCAAGGCTGCACCACAGCCCACCAACAGTGACTCAGCTTTGATTCTTTTCCTGCTGACCTTGTTTACTTCAGCTGTCAGCACCACAACCCCCAGCGAGAGCACATCGGTATCATTGTTTCACTCTTTGTCATTTCATATTGAAGAATGCCCTCAAAGTTGGATTTTCTTGTCTAGAAATCAGCATCTGACAGCTGTTTGGATAGATTACAAACCACAAACTAGATAACTTTTTTTGTCTTTTGCCCATATAAGCTGTGGATGCCCCATCCCTGGAGGCATTCAGAGTCAGGTTGGATGGGGCCTTGGGAAGCCTGATCTGGTGGGGGGCAATGGGGTTGGAACTAGATGAGCTTTAAGGTCCCTTCCAAGCCATTCGGTGATTCTAGGATTCTTTTTCTTGGATCACTTCTACAAGCTGTACACTTCACAGGTACCTGTGGTAGTGATGACTCTCAAGGCAGTGGTAGGGACACTGTGAGAGAAGCTGATGTGAACAGATTGCCTTTGCCTGTTCCCCCTGCCTGCCGTAACACAGCTGTCCTCCTCCTCTGAGACATCTGTTCCTCTGGATGAAAATCAAATTTCAGCTGACTGCCCTTCCTCTCGTTAGCCAACAGATGGAAGCAGAGTACTCCCTCTCTGGTGTCAGAACTCTAGCTGTGCCGCTCAGAGCACTTCAGGTGGGAAAAACTTATGGTGATGCCATTTGGTATGGCTGATTACTCAGCATTCACAAACACACTCCTGTTTGGAGAATGTCTAGTCTCTCCACCACCATTTGTATTTGCATGTAGGCAGCACTATTCCCTTGTTGGTATTTGATATTCCTCTTTGCAATATAATAAGCAGAAACTTTCTGAAGTGAAGCTTGTATACAGTCACAGAGAGGCAACCACCGAGGTAGGTAATCAGTAGCAGATGTCTCAAAGAGTGGCTAAATTTTCCTTGTGAAAGATGCCTCAAATGTTCTGCAACAAATTATTTTTCTGTACCTGTTTTCAAATGGATAATAACTAGAAACATGAACTTCATTCGTTGTCTGATAAGCTCATCAACAAATAATTTCAGATATTTACTGTGTTCAGAGTACTTGCCAACAAGTTCTGCAAAGTCTATCTGTCTGCTCTAACTGCCAGGAAAACCAAAATTGAACAGGGATTTGTCAAAGCAATACTAAAATTACCATTTTGCTTCAGTTTAAATTTTCTGCAGGAAAATGGAACATTCTTCTGTAAATCAAGGAACGATTTTCCTGTCAGATTTTCCTATGTGATCAGTTTAGCCTTTGGTCTGCAAACAAGTAGCTGGATACAAACAATGGAAGAAGAGGATATCTGTGACTTCCACTTCTTTCTTACAGTGCGGCTCAACCTCTTCTACCAGATACATCATCTGATAATTTCTGATAACACTCCAGTGGCTGTCTGTACAGTATTGGTACACTCAGCTCAGAACCAGCATAAATTCTCAGCATAAATTCTGAATTCTCTTGCTAGCTTGCATTTTCCCATTTCTGCTCCTTTTCTCAATTGCAGATGTCAGGGTTTGTAGGATCTGTTCTGCTTCCTTTTCCTTGCAGTCCTTTTTGAGGCATCCCCAGGCTGAGAAGCATGGATGTACATGTGTTCCACTCACAAATGTAGGTTGCATCAGTCCCAGTTCAGAAGAGCCACTGAGGCTTTGAGACAGGCAAAAGAAAGTGTGTGCAGGTCTGGTGATTTGCAAAACGCTGACTTGAAAATATGCTGTTTCATGCAAAATGACTCTTTTATAGCTCCATTCGGACTTGCTTAGCTTTTTGTTTTTGCTATTATCTCTCACAGTTTTACTGTTTTGTAGCTTTATGGCTCCTGCACTCTAACTAACAAGAGAGAGTGGTGGTAATTTATTTCAACTATGTATGGTTTTAAATGTAGCCAAGGCATGAAGGAAAGGTGTATCAACCACCCATTCTACATTTTTAGGGCAATCTCACATCCTAAACTTACAGTTCATTTAGAAGAGAATAAGAGGAAAACTTCTGCTTTTTTTTTTTTTTTTTTTAACTGAAAATATTAACATTTGAGTATGCCACAATTATGCCACCAGTAAAAATATTTTATGAACTGTGAATTTGTCACTCAGCTAGGCATTGTGATTTAATGGGCTGAGCACAACTGGAAACTGAGGTGCTGTGTGTAGCTACTATTCATATATGGTGATTATGTACCTGTCAAAACTCACTTCCCTAAGTAGACTCCTGGATTTGCCTTTATTTATTTAAAGACTTTTAGAGTAGTCTACATTTATTTAAACATGATAAAGCAATTCTCAAATTATACTGAGGCAGCCTCCTAAGCTCATTATTTTATCCTTAGTCTCCCCCTCAAAATTTTTCCTATATTTATTATCTTCTTTGGTTGCTTTTGTGTTAAATTACCATTTTTCAAGCAGGACTCTTGTCTTTATTTTCTGAAGTACAACACATGTCTACATCATTAAAGGGAAAGTACTTGTTATTGCATCATTTGTTTAATATTTCATGGTCTGAAAGGTACAGTCCATAAACACAGCTACAATAATATCATACAGAGAAATGTGAACTGGTACTATTTGTTCTGGAGAAACCACGGTGAGCATTTGAAATGAAATCAGCCAAAAACCTCTTTCCCTTTTGAAACTGTTGGCTAGAATAGACCCTAGGGTACACTACTCTAAGTCCTGAGTTATTCTATTTAACACATTTCAGTGGTCATTTCAGTTTGATGATACCACGTAATAAAAGATAATTGGCAATCTTAAGGAAATTTATGTTCATGTGAACTCATAATCTGCCCACCAGTTTCTTTTCCTTTCTCTCCATGAAACACAACACCTTGTCAAGCTTAGTTTGTCTCAAAACTAAAAAGATAGCATTATGAACAACATAATTGCCTGCATATTTAAAAGCCCAGCTTTTTAAGATTAGTTTCATGTTAGCTAAACCTGTCAGAAGCCTCATAATTCAGTAACTAGCTTGTAACTAATATTACCTTATAAAATACTGGGGCCCAATAAACAAGATGAAACAGAGGCTTTTTGAGGAGAATGATATCATTGTTTTCAAGAGTGTTTTAATGCCTGTCACAATCCAGAAAGCAGCAGACCAGAACTTGAACAGCAAGCTTAGTCTGAAAAATGAATGTTTAAAAATGGCACTCTCTAACGAAAATCTGTTTCTCAGATATAATCAGAGGTATAGTGGTGGGAAAGCATCTGGAAATTTAATCACTCTAAGGAAAACTACAAAGAATTCCTAGAAACTACTTTATGAATCAAATCAAAGGGCTTAAAATGAAGTAACATCAAAGCATCTTAAATGCTCTTTTTTGCTAACTAACTGCTATGTACAAGATTCAGGCAATGCTTATGACCCGTGTGTTGTCAGAGGCAGGTAGACAAGGTTACCAATTAAACAAGGTTACCAGTTAAATGAAATCACTTTTCAGAAATGACTCATTTTTCTCAGCTGAGATACTTCAAGCGTCTAATTTTTAGAGAAAAGCTAATTGTTTGCTCATGAGTTTTTTAAAGGCCAGCCTTCTTGTAACATGTTAAATTGGTCACTCTAACTCATTCATCATTTTTTAAAAAATTGTTTAAGGTTTTATCTCAGTTGCAATGCTATAAATTCAAAAAGCTCACACCAATTTTAATATAATTGACTGAGCAGCTGGACTATTAAAATTTACATAAGGACAGAGTTTGAGGGACACCTTAGGTCCCGTAGGCAGAAATTTGAAAATATATCTTTTTTTTGTATAAATCCTTCAGTAGAAGATGACATGATCTGAGAAAGGTGAGATAAATGACTCACAAAAGTGGTCAGGCCATTCTTTTAATAGCCCTTCACAAATTAAAACCTTGGGTAAAGTTCTCCTTGAAGTTATACAAGCTCACAAAACTTCAGTTTCAAAGGCACTCCTCGAGCAAATTTCTGGCTCACGGCAGAGTAGATGAAGATGCAGTTTAGCCCACTGGGACTGGGAAGGCCCAGTTATCATTACTCTTTTTCTTCTGAGAGCACAGTAAGATCTACTCAAATTAGAAGTTGAGCTGCATTTCAAGGCTCTTCTGTTCATTGATGAGCACCATCTCTCTAACTATGAACAAGCTTGATCTTGCTTGATGGCATCTTTTACAGGCTGATAGGCCACATACTATTTTTCAAGTTAATGCAAGGAAGTGCATCTGACTTTTCTAGTGATGCTGGTAGCTAGAATAGCATTTGTCTACACAGCAAATCTGCAGCAGCAGATACTGTGCTTGTGCATGCAGAAAATGTCAGGGAAGTTTTTAATTACCTGGCCCATCTATCAATATGCTGTGAGCCTGAGTCCAATGTTGAGTAATACCAGAAAATCCTGATAGCAGAGCAACAGCTATTGGATATGATTTTTTAATAACATTTATATGGAAAGCACAGTAGTAATTTTGCTATTAAGTTATTCCAGTCTTTCATTCCTTACCCACTAAAAGCTCCTTTCACCTTTGCTATAGAGAGCTATTGTGTCAAAATTGGAAATGGGGTTTGCATTTCAAAGTAAATAACAAGGGAACAGTTGAGAACATCCAATTTAGGAGAATAGCAACATGACCAATATAAAATAAATGCAACTGTAGGAGTGAAGCAATTTTTCAAAATGAGAAAGAAAGAAGTAGAGGAGAAAAACATTAAGGAAAATATCTGAAGTGGCTTAAAATTTATCAACCTGAGCATTTTCTTAACAACATTCCCAAACAAATATATAATTTGGTTGTTTCCCTCCTCCACTCCAGCACTGGGTTTTTGAAATCAGAAGACTTAGAGAAATTTACATCTGCAGAAGATTTGGACCTTAGAATGTGCAAGTATAAGCACTGGGATGGATAACAAGAATCACAATTGCTAGGATTTGCATTTGTGTTATCGTTGATGACCAAAAAAATTAACTGATGCTCCAGTGCTCCCCCATTCCATACATGATTATTACTTGTCCTTTATAAAAAATATTGTTTCTAGAAATCCTAGTAAATAATGCAATTTTTTTTCAAAGATGTCATTCATTTTTTTCTCTTCTGAGTACATTAATGATACTTTTCACTGACACTTGCACGTCTTGTCTCATTTAGGCTCCAGTGTTCATTCCTGAAAGTTTGATGAATAAAAATTGTGGGTAAGGTTTGAAAGATCTGTCTCAAGGAGCAGTGTGTCAACAAACCTGAAGCTTTTACAGTGCAACTATAAAGCTAATTTATTTAACCTTTTTTTCTTTTTTTTTCCCAATAGACTGTCTGCTTTACTTTTTTATGTGAATATCACAACATCCCTCCCACGTATCATTCACATATCTTTTCTCTGTGGGAGAGGAACAGAAAGGAAATTTCATGATAGACATTTATATTCTTTGCTTAAATTTTAATTTGAGAAAGTGCTCTGATACTGTGATGATTAGCTCAGCATGAATACAGACGGAGTAATGCTGCTTCTTGTGCCACCTTCCTCCTCCCACAGAAATGCATAAGGTCTGAGGGCAAAATTTGTCCAGTCTTTCCTGAAATGAACTTTGATATTCCTCCTGCTGGACCTGACTGAAGTAAGATTGAGGAATAAGGACCTTATAGGATACAATGCAAGGATATTAGTGCTGTTTCCACTTTACAAACCTTGAAGGTTGCTTACTGAAGAACACACCTCAGATCAAGAGGCATATTCAATCTATTACACCATAACTTTTGCACCTTTCCTTCAATTCCACTCTTAGTTTTCAATAAGTTTCAATTTAATTTTGAAATCCTGAGTTCCTATATGTTGCATTTATGAAAAAAAAAAGACAAAAAAATATGGCTTAAATATCCTTCCTCCTTATATGGAGAGAGAAATGTCAATTGTTCTCTAAGACGGTAATGATCTTAACAGCCCTATGCAAACTCTGAAAGTTTACAATAAAACACTTTTAAAAAACAAATCTTGATGACTACATAGAATGCATTGGATCATGTAAGTCAAAAAGTTTTGAATAACCCATGTACGTTTAGTGCTGATGTCAGGTTTGCCATTCACATCTTTTTCTCCTTGGACCATGAAACTGAGTATGATTCCCTACAGTTTTGCTAATAGTTGTATTTCTACGGTATTTGCTGCAAGGTATTTGACATCTAGTAGCTTGGTCCTGCGAGGCACCAAATCCCTCCTCTACAGCAGTCAACTCCTTAAACTCCCGCAGTAATTTGAGGGAGAAAGTGGAGAAGATGGGAAAAAAAAAATAAAATTCACTGTCTTATTAAAGTTGATTTATTTAAGCATTAAATATGGGAGACTGTATGAGATATAGTCCACACTGTGCATCCAGAGGTTGTGCATGCTAATAAATGAATAAAGCTTTAACATTTAGGAGTTAGTGAAAAAGTGAAGTGGGAGAAACATGCCCTCCCTGTTAAAGCTTTGTCCCTAACAGAGGCCCAGTACCTTCAGAAACTCAGCCAAAAAGCACACAGAGAAAAATGAGTGAAAGCAGCAGGAATTTAAAAAGCAAATGCTACATCAAAGGGACAGGAAGGAACTGCAATAACACTGCTGTGATTGCAACTGGGCACAGTCCCAGGAGCTTGGAGAACAAGCACCTCCAATAAACAGAGCTGTTTCTGTACCAAAATGCTTATGAAGGCTTGGTGAAACATGAAAATATGTTCAGTAAAAGGTGAATATGCTGATCTTTTATCTTCACATTCATTTACTTCTCAATCATGAGCAAATATAAAGCCCAATAAGGACACATCCTGCTGCCAGCATGCGAGGTCTCTGTGAACCTCAGTGCCCTCATGAATTCTCACTCCCAAAGCTAACCAGGCAATGGCATTCAGATGTGCCAGCAGGCACCATGTAAGAGCTCAAGGGTTAGAAACGGATTAGGAAAATGGGGGAAAAAAAAAGAGAAGAAAAAGCATTAGGCCTTTTTTTGTATTGCGTTTTATTGTAACCCTTCCCAGCTGAATGAAACGACAATTCCAAAAGTGTTTACTTTATTCGCTTATTCTATTTATTCTCTTTTGAGTACCCCAACAACCATAGAATCATAGAATCACAAGGTTGGAAAGGACCTACAAGATCATTTAGTCCAACTGCCCTCCCTATTACCATTGCTACCACAAGCATATCTCGTAGTGCCTCATCCAGACACCTCCTGAACACTGCCAGGGACTGTGATTCCAGCAGCATCTTGGGCAGGCCATTCCAATGTTGGAGAACTCCCTGAGAGAAAAAGTTTTTTCTTATGTCTAACCTAAACCTCCTCTGGTACAACTTGTAGCCATTTCCTCAGGTACTGTTTGTTGACTGGGAGAAGGAAAGAAAAGGAGAGTATTTAATTCTGAAAGTCAGCGTCCAGTCTTGCTTTGCACGCTGATGACCATGACTAAAATAACCTCTGTGCATCTGGCTTCTGTCACTTGTGCCTCTGTATGCACTCTCCAGCCTAGTATGAGAAATACAAACAGAGGAAGTAATGTCTGTTTTCTTATTTTTTTTTAAACCAAACAGGTATGTGCCTTGGGATGTGGAACAACTCCCAAGACATAAGAAAGGAGTTTCCAAGGGCTCCTTATGTGCCAACTTATATGGCTGCCCATCAGGTTCCACTGGCAAGTGCCTGTTTGGATTTATGACGTGCTCACTAAGCCCTGATCCTGCAAACAATTATGCATGTCCTTTATTCAAGTAGGCTGTTTTCTGTGTTTAACTTTATGTATGAGAGGACCATCTGTGACTGTAAAGTTTAAAATGTGTGAAAGAGAAAGAGAAATAAAGCACAGGATTATTAAACAGAAACAAAAAGTTAAAGCCAAAAACCCTTAGTGAATGATAATAAAAATACAAAATGCAGCATAAAAGGAAGCTTCAAATGACTTGGAGAAAACTGAACAGAATACGAGAACCATTTCTGTAATTTTCAGAAGGGCAACAAAAGGATTAATTGCTATTTGACAGCTGTGTGGGAGGAACAAACTTATAGAATAATGGAATGGTTTGTGTTGGAATGGATCGTTAAGATCATCTAGTTCCAATCCCCCTGCCATAGGCAGAGTCACCTCCCTCTAGAGGAGGCAGCTCAAGGCCCCATTCAGCCTGGCCTTGAACAGCTCCAGGGTAGTGAAAAAGTGACTTGCAGATACATCAGTAATTAGAGTTCCAAATGCGAACTAATATTGCATCCCTGCATAGCACAGCACACCTTGTGGAGAGAAAAGAGCTAAAAGAAGCTTCGTGCTGATCTTATGCTTTACATCCTCAAATTTCCCATCTGTGAAGGAAACAGCATAACTTCCCTGTCTTACCAGAGGGATTAGTGCTAGCTCTCTGACTTAAGCACCACAGCAGTGAAAGCCTCTAGAAGCGACTAGTGGAATGAGAAATGAGTTCTGTGACCCAAGACACAATGAAGGCTTCCTTTGTTCCTTATATGGGTTCATATTTTAATTTCTCAACAGCCATTTTGTGATTTAGAAAATACAGACAATAAAGATAGATTTCTGAGTAGCCAGCAGATGAAACTGATGAGGAAAAAAATGCGAGTTTTCCTACAGGAGCTCAATGAGTCAGCCTGTTTACAGAAGCCATGTTAGCTAAAGACATAGAGAAGTAATATGCTACAAAGCCAGACCAATCAGCCAAAAAATAACATTCTCTTTGATCTGTACTTGAAATATTTTACGTGCCATTTGGATATCGATTTACAGCACACAATGGACTTTCAGTCGTAGAATATGCAATGTACTGTAATTTGTGTTGTTGATCAAAGGGATTGCTTTGATTGGGATGATTAAAGTAGGAAAGCAGATCCATGTGTGTGCTCTTGTGCAAAAGAGAAACAAGGGACAGAAATTAATCAAAGCAATGTCAGGAGCTGAAGAAGCCTTGTACCACATGCTCCTTCTTGTCTACAAGACTCATGTTGAAAAGATTTTTGAAAAAGAATACGCCTTATGCCATTCAGGGTTATTATCAGATGCAGACACAGGCTTGCCAAACGGATCATGTAGAAGCCAAGAGGACTGGGCTGATACCTCCAGGTAGGAATACTATTGGAATGAGGAAGTGTATGATCAGTCAGTGTCTTTCAGGTAGATTGAATTAGTGATGAAATACAAATTTAGCTTTACAAATGCCCTAATGTATTTTTTTCTGTTGGAAGGAGGCTCTTTTTCTCTTAAAAAGAAAAAACGTGTTTCTTCACATGGTTGCCTGCCTTCTGTTGTATGATGGCTTCTTCAGAGAGTCAGTATCAGGACAGAAGAAAATGTTCTACAAATTTTTCTTGACATCCTACATCTCAGAGAACTTCTTGTATTATGGTTAACAAAGACTGCAGTTTTCAGGAGCTGAAAGTAACCCTTCCTACCTTCCCATCACTAAACTTACCTCTGAAAAGGCAAGCGTTCTATTGTATATCAGCATCTTATATTCTCACTCCTTTCAGGAATTTCTTTCACATCTAGATTATCTTTAAGAAAATATTTGGAGTTATCTCACCTCACTTGCAGTCAAAGTGATTACAGTGAAAACCACCAGTACTCAATCAGTTACAGAGTGCAGAAGAAGCATTCTAGTCTTTCCTACAGTGCTGTTCTCTCCCTGCTTTTTCTCCTTGATATACCATACACCACAAGTGGACATATAGGCTTATAGGCTGTGTTTAGATGTAAGTTTCCAGACGTAAGTTTTCCTATTCATTGACTCCTGTCCCCTGTAGGTACCCTCTCCCTCACCCCCCCTTTCTTTTTTTAATGACAGTGAATGTATGTGAGAATGAGTGGAACTTAATGACACCCAAATCTTGCTCTAACACCTGATAAAGCCAAGAATTCTGCATCTGGGACATAAGAGTAAATTCTGAATGTAGTGAGATGACTGTGGCCTTGCAGATTAGAAATTTATGATATATAGCTAGATTTCAGTTGAGGATCAGAAGCTCATATGAATATGACCTTATGAATTCTGAACTCTTAAAGGAACAACAGGAAAGTTTCATGAATCCTATAAATGAACAGAAAGAATTAAGAAACACTAAAACTGTAAGAAAGTCAACATTTTTGCATACATAAATTTCATTGTAAAAAGCATCTTGCAAAACATTTATTTCTTTATACAAAAAGTAAAATAAACCCCATCTAAGGAGCTTATACATAGATAAATATTTTTAAGAAAACAAAACATAGATAAAGATGTTTCATCATCTACATTAAAACCATTCATTCACTTTTAATCAAGTACTACAGGACCAATTTTTCCTCTTCAAGTGCAGATAAATGATTTTCAAATATGTTAGAAAAAAATGAAAATTTTAAATCTAAATTAATTATTTTGAGTAAGTTATAAAAAAAAAACTACCATTTAAATCTAGACTCTACTTAGTACTATGTACTTCCTACATTTTAAGCACATAGCAAAATATTTTCTTAATTTTATATCAATACAGTCAGTGCTTAAAAGTGAGCAAGTGCATAAATCAGTAGAGACATTTAGTCACATCAGGTAAAATCTGCTTTAGAATAGAAATATTATCATTTGGAGGTTGCGCTTAGCGTCAAGACTTTGAAAAAATAGATTTTCATAGAAAAACAAATTGAGCAAATTTAACTGACACTGAAAAAAACGCATTCATTTCTTTACTGCATGAAAGCAACAGCAATTTTCTTTCCTCTTTGCATCCTGTCACATTTTATTTTTACCCCTAAATCTCATGGATGTTTTTTTCAATGAAACATGAATATTTTACAGTAATTTTTCAGAAGAACATGACATTTCAGAAAATTCTGACCCTCTTAAAAAAATAAGGAAAGCAAGATAGCATAAGCATCTTCCTCTCCACTACACAAAGGTAATACTATAATTGTATAATTAAAGTTTTGAAAGTCCCTTCATACCACAAAGCACTCAAAGATTATTAAGGCTTGCAGCCAAATGATAGTATCTCCACATTACATTTCTTGGCATCTTAATAGTAATGAACATGTAGAAAGAAAGTCACAGCAAGAGCTATACTCTTTCTCTGAGACATTTTGACTGTTTGTTAGGAACAGCAGCCATTGTCTGACTACTGCTCAGCAGAATATCCTCTCAGATTAACACATCCTGATTACAGTTTTCTTCTCCATCATTTAGTGGGACAGAATTCTAGGGAATTCCACATGGAGAAAATTCCATGGTGTGAAGCACTTGCTTTTAAAATTGAATGGCTTGGAAAGCTCACTCATCCAAGCACATTAATTGGTTGAACGCTCTTGAGTGCTTTATCGCATTACTTCCAAGGGCTGCCCTAAATGCTAGGAAGCAAGCCTTAGTTCCGGTGATTAGTGCCAGAAAGCTGAATGTAAATTATTGCTAGGCTACATTAATATAGCAATAGATCATCTGTAACAAACTTCAGAAATAGATTGTTGAATGAACTTATTAAAATCTAATCATTTATATTATGAATTTCTGATTAGTTCAGTAGAAAGGTTGATCATATGTTCTTCTATAATTGATCAGGAAAGCATGGAAAATTACCAACTTACTATTAATATACTACAAATGCAATAGAAAATTTTGTTGCAATGGCATTACTTAGGATAGGAAAAATAATTTTTAGTCAGCAAGCATTAATATTGATGCTGTGACAGCACAAATTTCAGAAGAAATTTACTTTTCACTTGCTGTGAGACCAAGCTTTTTGGCAGGTCATTCTATTCTGGCACAAGCAATCTAAATATTTTTGTATATTTCTTTCTTTTAAATTGAATTTTTACAAATTTACCACATTATTACTACAAATTAATATATATGTATATTGGCAAAGATATTCAGCTATCTCTGTTTATATTGAATATGAATATGGTCTAGGATTGCTTAAACAATCATACTTCTAAAAGAAATCAATGATAAAAAAAAGAAAAGAGGTATAGATTATCAGCATTTGCTGTTATCTTTGCATTGGGAAATAAACACGTTACACATATACTGCAAAAATCACAGAATCACAGAATCACAGAATCGTAGGGGTTGGAAGGGACCTCCAGAGATCATCGAGTCCACCCCCCCCTGCCAAAGCAGGATCCCTACACCAGGTCAAAAATGTTGCTGTAAGGGCCCCACTCATCATATCATGCCAAAACATTACTGGATTGAGTGGTCTCCTAAAACCTGTGTGGGAGATGATGGAATTAAGGACAGAAATTACCTGAGCATAGCAAGTTTCTATCTGTACTAAAATGATGCAGATTCACATGAAATTTACTTTCTCTGGATAACTGCTTTATCAGACAGATTTCTGGTGAGGCACAATGGATGAAATAGACCCATACTGACTTCTGTAGAGTGACACTAACAATGTGAGATCATAAGACTATTGCCAATAAAACAGCTTCTCTTTTGGCAATGTTATTCTCTCTGAACATGTTTCAAATAAATCTAGTAAAGCAATCTACAGTGACCATGACTTCTTCGTTTATTCCTTTTTTCCTTTCCACCAGAAAATATGAATTTTAATGTGGTATTTAATAACAAAGACTCTTGCACTTTTTTTCCCCTGCAATACTATAACGTACTTAAATTTTAAGTCTATTGATTAACCAAATCCAAAGGGCAGACTTCAGAATTCAGTCTTTCCTCTTTTGTTATTTGGAAGTGAAACTAAGACAGCCAACAATTTGTTTGTAAGTGGGTTTCATTCCTAGGTGATAGGAACAGGAATATCACAGTGTATGTCTGTCTAATAGGAAATCTGAGTCAGTTTAGGTTTGTGAACCTTGGTCCCTTATAGATAAAAAATATGGCTCTGCATTGCATCAGGTAATCATATCTTAAAGCTTCAGTAAATAAAGTTCCCAAGCTTTAGAAAGCTGTTTTTAAACTACATATAAGCTTTTACGTAGTTTGACAAATAGATTAATGACAAAAGTACTGTTACTGAAGATAACATAAATAATCTTCAGTTTCAAAAGTTCATCATTAGACTGAAGACAATTACTTTGAATTCATAGTGAGAAAGTTTAAAATGGATGCAATCTGGAAGCATTACTTATACAAATAGGAATAACTCCAAGTAAGTAGAGATATGAGTAAACTCGAGCATCTACTAAACTGATTAATCCACCAGGATGAAGATAGAAGAATTAAGTTCTTATCCTTTATGAAAAAGAAAGAAATTAATGTCTGGAAAGGAGAGGAAGCAAATTCCCTATGGAGATTATTTTAATGATAATAAGCAGAAGGAAGAAAATATTTTTCGTTTAGAATAGCTCTGAACAAAGAAAAAGTGATCTTAGATCAATATAAATTATTTATTTTGTAATTTGATAGCTAAAATTTGTAGTAGAAATAGTTTAATTATTAACATTCTGAGCTTTAGAGAACACTTGTTAAATATGAAAAAAAGAATAAACTATAAACAAGATATGCTCTAAGAAATACATTTTAAATTGTTTGCTTAGAAAAGAACCCTGGTGTCAAGCCTTCTGTATTTTCAACTCTTTCTTTATAAAGCCATGGTAAACAACTTCTAATGCATACAAATGCTGCAATTCTCTTCAATCTGAAATTTCTGTTGAAGAAATGTTTTCAATGGAATGTTTCACTCATTTGGCTTAATATTTCTGGCACAGGATTTTCAAAGCAAAGGAAATTAAATTCAGGTTATGTAGCTATTCAACTTATACCTTTTTCCTGACATAAACACCAACAAGCATTTCTACTTAACCGAACATTTTAAAGAGAAAATCCTAGCGAAATGTATGTCTTCTATGCCATTTGGCATGGGTTTTTTTTTGCAGCAATGGTGAGGAGTGGGAGTATATCATCCAGTGGAGCACTATTTTCTCCCCTTAAGTCATATAGAATTTCCAGTTATTATTAATTATAATTTCCTCATGATTTAAAAAGAATCCCTTTTGATTCTAACCTAAGGATTAAAGGTAGAATATGAGTTATTAACACTAAGTAATTCACTCAAATATTTAATGCAGGTTAATTTTCAATTTACATGTACTGGTGTTTGGGTAAGCAGGGTTTGCTAAGGAAATTTTAACATCCCTGCTAAGAGAGTCTGCTTGCCTTTGGAACAGAAATTAAACTTGGTGGAAACAGACTTTTTGCAGAGCAGCCTGAAGTACAATGTATGTTGTCATGTGATGCATGAGAAAGCGAAGATGCACTCAATCTGGGAGGGCTGGCCCTCTCCTAAGGTGGAGTGGAAAGAAGTAGGTAGTGGTATACTGGTAATTAATAGAACCCTCAGCCCACTCACACAAATTCAGCTCTCTACAATTTTTCACCTTGTGCAGTTTATTGGATTCAGACTGATGCAGAACAGAATTTAAGATCATTATTTGCATATGCTTGGTATTGCCTAAGTGGCTATTTTCTACAGTGATGTAAGGTAATTCATTTACCAAGCAAAATTATTCCATTTCATCCCTATCATATTAATAATTGTTAGACTTAAATTCCTGTGAGATTTAGAGAACAACTTGGAGTATATAAAAAAACAAATTATTAAAATTAGTGAATTGGCCCATACAACTTCAGAATAAATAAATATGACTACTGTGCAGGTGAATAGCTTATTCATAAAATTTATATTCATCCATTTTTCCAAATGAGTCATTCAACAAACTCAACTGAATAGTTAGTTACCTGCTATTTTCCAAGGACTATTTTTGGGGTCTAAAATGGGGCAGACATCAGTGCTTCCACTGCACAAGGTTTAGTGACAGGAGTCAGTAGTTCAGGTTGGTGGTTGTACTTGGTGATCCTGAAGGCCTTTGCCAACCTAAATAAGTCATTTTCTGTGTTTCTATGACTGTATATATGAAGACTGAGTGCACAAAGGTAAAAGAAATAAATTAAAATATGACTACAACTTAAAGAGACTACTACTGTTAAGAAATTCCTTTATCAGCATTTTTTGTATTTCTGAATCACTGTCTTTCATCCTCAAAAGTTTTTTTTAATACCTTCTTCTGCTGTTGAAAATGTTTATTGCTAGAAGTATTTAAGCAATTATTATAAAATATTGATAGGAAATTTTACTTTGTGATAATATTACATGTCCTAATGCATCTCTTCCTAAAGCTTGATGGAAGTGTATATTTTCCAGTCTTTTAATCACCCTTGTGAATTTTTCTGTCAGTTTTTACTGAAGTAGCAACATTCTTCCCTTGCACTGTGACTTGATAGTAAGCACAACATCTGTATTACAGCCACTTCATTGCTAAATACAGACTGAATATCTTTTATACTTTTGTCTCCTTTTCTCCAAAATTCACTGAAAAGTATTTTAAACCTACAACAGAATTCACATGAAAAATACAGTTGAAAAAAAAAATAAATCTGTAAAGCATAACTTCAGAAAACGTCCTTCATTTTTCTTGGGTATAAACAAATCCTCAGATGAAGGAAAAAGTTTAGCAAGGAGAGGGCAATGGATTTTTTTGTTGATGTGATGTCAGAGGCCAGCCACTTTGTCCAGTCCTTGCTGACCATCCAGGCTACCATGTCAGCTCAGGGAGCTTAGACCACCCAGCAGAACCAGGAACCGTGTCTGAGTTCCCCAGCCCACAGGAAGGGAAAGGAAGCAGCTCAGAAATCTCAACATTTGGAGTGGGCAATGGAGTTTTGATGTGGCAGTCTAATAGAGATTCTCCACCAGTACTTCAACGTAATTGTTTGTTTGCCCCCTTGTCTATCCATCTAATCTATCCATCTCCTTTTCATACTCCTTTTCTCATCATTTATTGTTTTGAGTTATCCTAACATCAGCATTTATTTCTTGCAGCTGCATTCACAGTCAGCATAAGCTTAGTCCCCAATTATTCTAACACACAGAGCGTTGACCCTATTAGTGATAATGCTGTTCTGAAAGCTCATCTTTATTTGATTACCTTTGATAAACCCCAAATCATATATTAAAATTGCTGCATCTACAAAGTATGAATTATCTACTTTATTCTCAGATATGTGAATTTTCAATTGGCTAAACCAAAAGCACATTTAGCTGTTTTGCAGCTTTCCCAGACAGTTTAGTTCACTCTTAGCTGGGGATTCCCTCACCACTGATTTCAGTTGCACAGTTAATTAATAATATCTCTATTCTATCAGTTCACAGTAGAAACGTTCACCTCATTAAGATCAAGGTCTAGTCCCTCCAGAAGAGGTGACAATCATCTACTTTTCTGGAGGTTATGATCTATGAACATATTTCAAAATAATAATAATAATAATAAAAAAAAACAGTAAACCTATCAATTTTAATGAATTAAATGTTTTCAGTATTTAACGGTCCAACATAGTTTAATAAAATATCTCCCCAAAATTGAAATATGAAACAGCTCCAAATGTAATGCCTCCCATTTTATTATGCTGGCCCATTATATCAGAAGCAGATGGTGGTACGAAAGTAGAGGTTGATCTTTTCCACAAATATTGCTACACTTTGTGTAACAATACACACCACGTGACAGATGGCAAAAGAGGAGCAGTCTGACAAATGACATCTGACATAGAAGTGTGGATGAAGCAACAGTGTGGAACTGAATTCCTCAATGTGGAAAAAAAAAAAAGAAAAAAAAAATGCACAATTGACATTCAGTGACTCTTGTTGGACGTTGATGGAGACCAAACAGTGAATGTGAGCACAGAGAGGCAGCAGGTAGTGTGTTTCAGCAGTGACAACAACAATGTGAAAGACAAGAAACATTCTTCACAGCCATACAGGTTCTACAAGCATGGCATTCAGGCTCTTGTTCATTCTTGGTAAAAAAGCATAGTTACTAGTAGTAACTATGTTGAAAAATTTTGTTTTGTAGCTGAGAATTTTCCCTATCTGATAGTGTTATTGTGCTCTTCGTATCTGTTACAGTTTCCAGAGAAATAAATAAGAAACATTACTTTCAGAGCAACCTCCATATATTTTCAATTGCTATCTACTGGTACAATAAAACTTGTGATTTTCTTTGGTTTGTTTATTTTTTATGATCTCTCTTGATTAAACTGTTGACATTTATTTTTCATTAACTGCATCCATACTGAACCACTCCGCTATTTTTCTTGGGAACAAATTCAGACTGATAGAACTATCACTAACTGCCTCATTTCTATTTACACATTCCAAGTATTAGCACAATATTATTTTTGTTCCAAATCTTGGAAAGGCCTAGAATTTCAGGGATACTCTTACTGTTACTCTTGAAGATTTGGAAATACATGTTTTCTCATAGGACTCAAAGTGACAGTATTATTAATATAATTAATTATTAATTATTATTATAATTATTAATATTATAATTATTATAAGCCTATTAGCAGAAAACCAAGTAAATTATTCTATTTGCAGGTTTTTGTTTTGTTGGTTTTCCTGAGAGTGAGATCTAAGCGAATACATAAAAATCAGTAAAATATCAAGCTGCTTTCTAAAAATCAATTATTGTAAGAAGATAATCTATCAGAATTGTGAAAATGATATCGTAATTCCCTAGCTGAAACATTTAGTCACAGAAATGATTCAAAACTTGTTGAAAAGCAGACATAAGATTTTATCTGGAAAAAATAAAATAAAACCAAGACTCTGAGTCAGGCATTTAACAAAACGTGTAATTACTAAACTGCAACTTAACATATCCATGGACATCAAGAATTGTCACAGAAAAATATGGCCTCCTAGTTTCTCATTATTTGTGACCAAAAGTATTTAATGCCAAACCTACAATTTCTTAGCCAGAGTTGAGGCAAATAGGATCAGGTATTTGTCACATACCAAGCAACGCTGAAATTAAACAGTTAAACAGTGTGTCTTAGAAACTTTGTCGTGTTCACATCTAACTGAATATGTTTAAGTAAAAGAATATGCCAAATAAAACTATTTCATACCATAATTTGTAATGCTCCAAAGATCTTAGCTGGCCAGCTAACTATAAACGCCATGAAGATGCTCTTGAAATCCAGCCCTGGTTACCCTATAACTCAAGAATCAAGATTTGTAACTGTTCCTTATTCATTCTTATTTTGTTACTCTCAAGTACTGGAAAAGTTTTTGCAGAAGAACCTTTTAGATACTAGACCAGAGTAAGTTTAGCTTAATTCAACAAATAGAAGACATTTACTAGAATCCAGAATCAATATTCACAACTATCATAATGTGTATATATCTTCTGTTGTAACTATTAATAGGGACTTACTAGTTATCTCTTACACAAGTATATGTGCATAGCATTAATCTTCCCTAGTAATTCAATGTGAAAAGGGTTATGAGTAACATACTAGTTGATATCTTTTCAGCAATACCCACTTCCGATCTTTCCATTTTAAAAACCTGGGCTAGAAGACAGAAAAGAATGTCACATCTAGTCAACTAATAAAAATTATTAGTGATTCATGCTGAGCACTTGAGAGTCATAGTCTACCTAAATCAAGTTCCTTCAACTTAATAAAATTCAGTTATTATACAGGCTCATACAGTTACTGGAGTACCAGAATATGCAGATATGTACCCATTGGGATTTTCAAGAAAATAAGAGTTAATTGCATGGAGTCTCCTGCAAATACCAATATCAGAATATTTTCAAGGAAGGCAAGCAAATTTAATATAGCATTTAGCTCTAATTGCTGAAATATCTTGCAAAGCTACAACTAAAGCTGAACAATATATTCAAAACCATTAAAACTCAGGCTTATGAGTGGAATAGTAAATAGACCCAGTTCAAACCACTTCAGATCTCATCCTGCATGTATATTAACCCATTTCCTAACAGTGAAACATACTCAGAGGTGCTGCTATTCTCGATACATTTCACTGACTTTAATTCAGTAACATCAAATTCATATAGCAATGAGGATTCCTGTCCGTGTTGTCCTTGAAGTGGAGTGGCCTCAGTCAATACAGCATTTCTCCTGAGAGAAAAAGTGACATTTTACTTCATATAGAAAAATAATCAATTTTGATCAGTGTGCAAAGAAATCAGACTGTGTCGAAACTGAAGATTAAGGCCTTCCCTCTCTCCCATTACTGCTTTTCTCTCTCTTTTATAATTAATCACACTGAACTTTTTTTTTTTTTTTTCTTCAAATGTAGATAACATACAGTCTTCATATCTACAAAAATATCAGGAGTCCACTTTTCAGAAGCCTTACTCAACTATATCATCACTGAGCAGGTTCAGGACTTTAACATACGGGACTTAGCTCCATAGAATGGGCAATAGGCTTAATTGTAGTTATCTTTAGATAACAGAACTCATAGATGGAATGACGATTCCATTAAGACACTCAGGATCACGTAGAAGCAGGGTCAGCTTCTGAAAGTACTTCATGCCTCAGCTGCTACCTGCATTAGGACATAGCATAACTCATAAGTCATCCCATGTTTGTCATTTCTCTCTACCCATTTAAAAAGACATAATCTGAAAAGATCAAGATTATTTTGACCTTTTAAGATCTGGCCTCAGAGTTGGTTGAAGTTCAAAATGGAGCAGAGCATGCATGTCTGTAACTGTTTCAAAACATGACCTTTATCCCACTCAAGCTATGTTCAGACGATACACTATTTAATCTTCCTTTTCTGAGCCAGATACATAGTAATGGCAGCCAAAATAAAGGGTTAAAAGCAGGTAGCTATAGAAACCTGTTTCATGAAATTGTTTTGCAGGTCTAATTAATAGAGCGTAACATTAAAAATAGGTTTATGTTCTGCTTATGAAGAAACAAAATTGCTTTTATCACATTCTTGGTGATATCAGGTAAAGTATTCAAAGGTAGACACTCCCTTCCCCACAAACACACCTCACTCAACACTTGAAGGAAAACCCTGGATATATAGCACTTCCCAGGAAATAGCTGAGGCCCAAGAGATGCTCTTCCTTTAGCAGCTGAACCTCATAAGAGCCCAGGCTGGCTCCTCCCTAGGCCCATCCCTTCTGGTCATGTGGGGAACAAAGGTGCAAACAATTTGCCTTTACATCTAAAGCAACCACAGCCCTTCATCAGGTACTCAACCACAAGTTCAAGCTGTGGCCTAACAGTTCCCCTATGCTTTGTAAACAAAAGAAAGCTAGTGCAACACAAAGGCATGTCCTTTGTGCACAGATGGAGTTTTTCCTGCCACTCCACTACAGCCTTTATATTTTTACTCTTTCTGGTGATTGCCATTGATTGGGTTGTTATCATCTCTACATCATTGTTCCACTTATTGTTTTGCCTCTCCTTGAAATTTGCAGTCAGCTGCTTTCATTGCTGTGGTTTACAGAAGATCCTGATAATAGGACCTGTTTATACTCCTTAGCATCAGAGGGAAATGGAAAGGCTAGATCTCAAATGGCAACAACAACAACAAAAAAATGATACCATGACAGCATGAGTTAGAGCATTAGCAAGGAAAATGAGAAAGCTGTGCAGAAAATGATCTAACTCCAGCAAAAAAGGAAGTCAAAACACAACAGACTAAATTAGATCACAAAATTTACACATATAACCAGCACTATGTCTGGCATGAATGCAAGCTATGCCAAATAGTTGAGCAATGTCAAATTTACTATATCAACTTTAACAAGTAGAAGTACCAATACCTAGTTAGTTACAAGAAGCTCTAGTCTAAGAGATGTTTTGCACATAGAGTACAATTTTAGGGTTGTGCATTCTTTTCCTTTAAGGTTCAGTGATAAGGGTTTAGTTTTTATTATCACAGGCAGAACATTACCGTGGTTGAGAGAGTATGTCAAGTTACCTGTGCCTGGTCTTGTGTAGTCATACGTCCCTCTTCTTTTCTATTTAATTTCTGATATTTCAAATGTTTTTCTGTTGAATGAATGTCAGAGAAGCAATGTATGAACAGAAATATTTATTTATGTTATGTTTACTGAGTAAACAGCATACCTAGAGAATCTGTTTGGGAACCTAACAGAATGTATGAATTATGGCTGTCACAAGCACTGATAATTATTTCCCAGCACTAATGGATTACACGCTCTGTTGAAGTCATGGTAAAAAACAAGGAACAAACTTCTAGAGTATTCTTGCAAGGAAAAGATTAAATTCAAGTTCCTGCTGGCAACCAGGGATCAGAATACAACTACAGATGATTCAATCTTACTTTGGTTTATACATACAACTAATGCAAGTAATTGTGCATATACACATAAATCACTTAGCATCTTCAATATCACGCTCCATAATGTTCTTCTATCTTCCTTCACCAATTTATACAGGCTCCAGGTGAAATGTCACTGTGTTGGTGCTGGATCTGTCACTTAGAGGAACTGCTTGATGTACAGCTTGGAAGCCTTGTCACATAAACTACTACTTGGTTTACAAATGGACTTGTGTCTATATGTCTAAGCTTTTAAAGCAGCAAAAGAAGGCAGTGACTTCTACTGGGATACAAATGCTTTGGAGCAATAGAATACACCAAAGAAGAAAAAGCAAACCTGGCAATTTGACTGCAAATGCTGTTTATGAATATTAAGATGAACAGGGTGAGTGTAAGAGATTATTATTTTATGCCATTGCCTTGTGTCATGGTTTTATGATTTTTGGTCATCAGTATTCCACACCATAACATCATGTAACGCATTGGGGGTGGGGTTTGATTTCTGCTGAATGTTCGTCTGTCGGAGAAGAACTACATTTCCCCAGGAGACTTTGCGGTCAGCAAGGGGATATAACTCCAAGCAAGGTCACCTGATCCTTCTTCTTCGCCTGCTCTTCGCTGTCTGCGCTTCGCTGCTATCTGTGCTTTGCCGTCTGTACTTCAGTCACCCAACTGGACTGCACTTCTCACCCCAGCATTGTGGTGAGGTCTATACAATTCAAACAGACTCTCTCTCTCTCTCTCTCTACTATATTTAGTAAAATCATTTGTTCCACCTCAGATCAGTGCTGTTGTTTTCAAGTATTTTGGGGTCCCCTGCTTCCCCTTTCCCAGAGGCGCGGATCCGCAGATCCCTCCGCCCTGCTGGTCACGGAACTGGGCCGGACCAGCCCATAAACCGTTGACACCTTGCAGATGAACAAGTCCAAGCAAGTTCTTGACCAGGGTTGAGAAATCCTTTGTCTGGAGAAAAGGTTGCAAAACCCTTTCTCTGAGGGACACAGACAGACAATGCCAGGAGCAATGAGAGAGAGAGAAGCCCCAGAGAAATGGCCAGGAAGCAGTCTTTTGTGTGGGCTTATCTCGAGGAAGATGGCCATCTCAGGAGGTGCTGCACATGACTCTTACCAAGCGTCCAGGAATGCCATGTTGGCAGAAGAAGGATAAAAAGGGGACTTACAACCATGAGATTAGGTTTCTGGCAACAGATTCCTCATGAAGAAGAAGAGGAGTTTCTGACATAAGAAGCTTCACAACCTCCCTTCTCCTTCCTGGACTTCCTCTGCACTCTACCTGCTTGCTGTCTAAGCCCAGCCATGCTACTGCTGCTCTCCCCAAAAAGGTTTCTGACAATAGATTCCTCATAAAGAAGAAGAAAGGTTTTCTGACAACAGATTCCTCGCAACGTGATGCCTGCATGCTGAAGAAGAACAAAGGCAGATGCCATCAGAAGCCTCATGAGCTCACGCCTACATGCTGACAGACTCCCTTCTTTGGCCTGCCACCTGAGACTTGCTGCTCCCTCTCGACTTTCCCTGCCATTTCTTCCTGCTACCTGCTTGCTGTACAAGGCTGGCCACACTGCTGCTGCCCCCCCCCTGCGCTTTTGCCTCAGACCACTGGAACAGCGTGCAATGGTACTGCTGATGGATCTGGTGGTGACTATCCCTGCTTTATGCAATTCTAGCTTCTTTCCTGTCTTTTCTATCACCCCCCTTCCCTTCCCCATCACCCTAATTCATAATAGTTGCCATTCTTCCCTTGCCTATCTCCCTAATTAAGATTTGTAATAAACTGGTCGGACCAACATTTGATCCGTTGTTTCTTAATCTCACACCAGGTATACAGACATCAAAGAACCTCCTCTTCCTCCTATAAATTGGAGCAGGACAATGAGTAAAGAAATGTAAGTAACTGGTGTATATGAAGGTAAGTGCAGTCTTGACTGTTGGGTAGTCAGTCCGTGACTCACAATACCTAGCATGTAAACTTATCTCTTCAGCAGATCTGCTGCACAACCCTTCAGAAATCTCCATTCACCTGATCCCTAATGTTTTTATAGCTTGTCTATCCAGACTGAGCTGCTGCATTTTTTCTTTTTTTTTCTTTATTTTTGGTAGTGCAATGGCATGCATCTCGCAGATTGAACTTAGCATGCCAACGGTAATAGCATTCCATGTTACCACACCCACTTTATTACAGCCTATTGTTTTTCTGAATGTATATATATATTTTAAATAAGATTTTCCAAGTGGTATCTGAGAAGCTATTGCTGTAACTTGTAAAGAAAACACAACTGGATGCTTACCTAAATCCATGTTCACCTAAATAAATTTTATAAAACCACTTTCAGTGTGAATATTAACTGGCCTCCAAGTTAAGCTTGAATTCAAGAAATAGCAAATTTTAAAAGCAGTGCATCTCAAAAGTAGCTTTCCGATGGAATACTGGGGAAAATAATTGATGCGCTTTTACTAACAAAATATTCTGCCCTTATAGAGCACCTCAAAGTGAATTCACTGAGTGAAGGGGACACATTGGGATGAAGACAATGGGATGCAGTTCAGCAAGACCGAGTGCCAGGTCCTGCACTTCAGCCACAGCAACCCCAGGCAGCTTTACAGGGGCAGAGTGGTACCAGGGAAGACTCAGGCTGGACATTAGGAAATACTACTTTTCTGAAAGAGTGATCAGGCACTGGAATGGGCTGCCTAAAGACAGGGTGGAGTCACTGACATTCAAGAAATTTTAAGACACTGTGTTGAGGGACATGGTTTAGTAAGAACTATTGGTGATAGGTAGACCATTGACTTGATGATCCTGTAGGTCTTTTCCAACCTTGCTGATTCTATGATTCTATGTAACTTTATGGATATGATTAGTCTCCTTTAGAATTCTATTGTCTGAAGTACCTCTAGCTTTCCTTATAGCATACAGAGAAATTTAGGCATATTCTGAAAGGCATTGCTTGAATTTAGATACCTATGTTAGGACTGCATGAGTATTTCTGCCTATTGGTTTTCACTGACAGTTTGAGAGCAAGTACTGATTTATACTAACAGCTAACAAATGTCTAAAATTAGAGGAGATAAACTCCTCTGAATATCTTGAATAGTAAACATTCAGCATTCCAAAACTTTTTTTTTTTCATATATGAATAATACCACCGCCTGCAACACAGACAGAGCCATAAACAAATGAAAAAAGAGAATAGACACAAAGATACCTGTCTTTTCATCCCCAATTTCTCTAAGCCCAATATTCCACTGTCTGGGTGGACAAAGGCTCCAGATATTTATAAAAACATTTATTTTTGTGTTTAATTGTGTTATCTGGTGTTACAGAAGGAATTATCTTCATAAATGTAGCTGATCTTTGTTACTTTGCATTTTGAAGACTGATAGAAGTAATCTTATCCATGTTACTCATACCAGACTAAACAGCAAAGCTTATCTTTTTTAGAGAACATTTTCTTCTACCATGAAGAATTTTTGAACGTACTAGTCAGCAGCAGTAATTTCCTTGGGTTAATTGTATTTCATGAAGTTACAGTAAACCAAATTTTTTCCCTTTCTCCTTAAAAAGAAAAAAATGTGTTTCCCCAAGGACTGATTAATAAGCCTTTCCTGTTATAATTAATTCTTTTTATTGCTTATCTCAGCATTCAAACACTCTCTAAAATAGTGTTAACTAAAGGGGCATCATATAATTTGCTACTCTTTACATCTTCTGTCTTCTCCTCCTCTGTTTTCCTTTGCTTTTTCCTATCAGGTTCAGGTTCTCCAACTCCTGCGATCAAGTCCCCCTCTCCATTTTTTTTTGGCCCACAGTAGCTCTTGCTCTCGTGGCCTCTGAATATTAACAACAACGGACTTTACCCAGACACAAATTTTAAATATATTTTACATCTTGCGCAGGGAGGTGGAGTCACCAACCTTGGAGGTGTTAAAGGAACATTTGGATTTTGTGTTGAGGAACATGGTTTAATGAGAACTATTAGTGATAGGTGGATGGCTGGACTAGGTGATCTTGCAGGTCTTTCCCAACCTTGGTGATTCTGTGATCTATTCTTTCTAATTCTGTTGAATGAATTCAGACTCCAGCTATTATTAAACTAAAGCATATGCATTTTTATATGTCTACTGATTATCATTCCACCTTGCCATGTTTTGGATGTTTCATATAGCAGGTATTCCAGCTGATCTTTAAGATCAAACCACTCTGCATACTATAGCTTGTTCAGTTTTTACTGCCATATGTCAATGGATGTGACTTATTCCGTTATGCTATCTCCCTTTTCCCAGTTTGTTTCTTAATATATGCTATCTCCCTTTTCCCAGTTTGTTTCTTAATATATGCACATTCTCATTTCTCTGGAATTCAGTGAGATCTGGAAGATGTTGAAAGACCATGACTTATAATTTTGCATTTGCAGTGTTATTGCTTTGTATTAAGCGCTAAAGACAGACATTCTATAAATCTAGAGGTAAAAGTCTATTGTAGACATATATTAGTCAACTCAAAAACTTTTATGAGATCAGAAAATGTCCCACATCCATTCTGGATGCCATATTCAGAATGATTTTATTACAAGAAAGAGTAATAATAATTCTCTTCTTTCCTCCTTTAAAAAAATGTTTATCAAGTAATCAGATCTGACTTTGAACTTACCAAAAAAAAAAAAGATCGAACATGAAGAGATTTAGTGAATGTCATCTTCTAGTTCTCCACTTTTTTTTTAAAAAAAACCTTTTCTTTTTAATTTTTCATTAGAATACTTTGCTTAGTTGCCCCAAGAAACCATGACCATATACCTAAACCTACCAAACACACAGATTAACAACTACTGCTGATACTGGTACTAGTTTTCCCTGGATGATATCTTTAGAATATATTATCCATATGGTTAAGTAATAGTATTTGTCTTCCAAAATCACTGATAGAATATATTCCAAAATCACTAATTTTGAACATTTCTGTCTAAAGTCAAGATGTATTTACAGTATATAAAAAATCTGCTTGGACCTGGAATCAGCTATAGCAAAAGCAGTAGAAGGGACCTCAAAAGTTCACTTGTTTCCCTCTGTGCCTAAGTGGTATCCCACAGTCATTCCTACCTAGGTTGTTCCTAGAAATCTATAGCAAAATTTCTGCAACAAGGTTTTCTACTCTGATGCTGAGCTGTCCTTGCCTGAGAACAATTTATTTTGCTCTAATTTCCACCAATTGTTCAGTGTTCTAATTCAAATGCACAGGGAGAACAGTGCATTCTCTTCTTCTCTGTCATCCATTCACATAGGAGGTACTTTTTCTAGGTAACTAGCAGCTAATGATGGTGCAGGAAAACTCTGGCATTAGATAATGCATTCATTTTGATTGTATACTTCTATTGCCCTCTACTGGGTAGAAACATGAGATTAAGGTATGATTAATAGCACATCCAGTATGTACGTACATGCTACTGCAAAGGTTCCTAAAATCAGTCTTGCACAAAAGAACTGTTATTTCTCTTCTTAGTTGTAATGAGATATTGTGAAGAAATGAATCTGGAACTATTATGTGCATAATTTATCTTGCTGTTAATGTGAGAGTAGCCTGTGTTGAGAAGAGAGCCATGGTTGAATTTCCATTACAGCCATTTAGTCCCGTGATTGATCAAGGCCATATTTTGTAGCCACTTATTATCAGGTGCAAAAAAAAAAAGAAAAAGAAAAAATGCTAAGTGTATTTACAGTACTCTTTATAGTGTGCATCACTGGTAGCTAGGCATTTACTTGGTGCAAGAGGAGAACCATTTGCTTCAGAAGAATGACTCTCTTTGTTTGCTAAAAAAAAACAAAAAACAAGAAACAACCACAACTCTTTCCAAACCAACAGCAATTGATGCCTTGACCTACAGAAAGCTCTCCCCAGGATGAAAAGTATTTATGCATTTGAACAAAGCCACACCTATAGTAGTTACATTTCCCCTCCCCCACCATAGTGATTCAATATTTTTTAATTTTGTGCGTTTACTTTTAGTTGCACAGAGCGACTTTCAGCTTGCTGAAAGCCTGAAAGACTAGTGGCAAAATACTCAACTAAACGTGAGCAGCCCATGGAAGCAGTTTCTTTAAAAACATTATCTGAAATACATCTTGAACTGGTAGAGAACTTCACAGAGCAATAATAATTAGATCTGGAAATGCATATTAAGCCTTTTTGTCTGTCCTCTGTGAACACATGACTGTTTCCTGTGCTGGACTTTGGGATATTTAATTTAGAGACATTTTTAGTGGCTCGGTAAATACATAAAAACAAATTCATTTTAACCACACAAAACTGCAGTTCATCCTCTTTACTAATTTTAATGGTAAGACCAATGTTTTCTTAGCTAACTGAAAGAATAATAATAAAAAAAATATGTTCCCTGCTTTGCTATTCCCTGATGTCCAAGAAGACTGGATGTAGAGAGATTGAGCTGCAGAGCATGTTCAGCTTCATCAGAAATATTTCCATAGCCTCCAACAGCTGCACATGTGCAAAGCCAAGCAGGGGACAAAGGTATCTGAGTGGACAGAACTCACTTGGAATAGTCCTTATTGCTGATGACAGTGTGTAAAGTGGAAATAATCTAGTATGAACCTGAGCTCTCAGATTGAGTGAGGCAGGGCTGGTAGCCATAATAAACATCTTACTCAAGAGTTTAGGCCTATGATGCAGAAATAATTGAATTAAAGTAATCTTCAACATAACAGCATTATCATGATATTTTTCCAAGAGCCTCTTCCCTATAGAACAGAATAGCTGGACAGAACATTCAAAAAATCTATTCCAACTTCTTGAGGGCTAACCAGAAGTCAAATATGGTATTAATGTCATTACTCAAATAGCTCTTAAACACTGACAACCATGGGACATCAGCCACCTCTCTAGGAAGCCTATTCCAGTGTTCAACCACCCTCACAGCAAAGAAGTTTTTCCTAATATCAAGTCTGAACCTCCTCTGGTACACTTTTTTGCTGTTTCCAAACATCAAGCCAGATTCCCAGTGAAAGAAACAAGCAGGAAATGAGTACAGATGATAGAAGACAAGTCCTGCATTCCTGTTTCATGGAAGAGTCCAGCATTCCTACTTGAAAACTGAGTGACTTGCTAGTTTACCTGGAGTAACCCAGGCACTGCACAGAGAGACTTTTCCATGTAACTGTCTTTGTCTGAAAGAAGTCCCTTTATTGGGACCCGAGGGTCTAATAGCAGTGACCCCAGCATTATGTTTACCCAGGCAATGCTACTTCCTAGCATAGAATAATTTTTTGAGCCACAGCTATTTCAGTAGCCGAGTTAAGCCTGTTTCCTGTCATTGAAATAAAAAAAATATTTGCTTCTGAGAAGCCTTAAATTGTCTTGAAACATTATTAGAGAATAAATTAAAAAAATGCAGGAATTTATTCCTTTATGTCTGAGCAGACTGAAACTCATCTTCAGATAATTTCCTTTACCTGCACTTCCAAATGTTAACACAAGGCGGCACTAAAACACTGCAGTTCTACATCAGTCTGCCAGGAACGTTCATTTCTGACCTTCCACTAAAAAGACGGACCGCACAAATTGTCACGAGCAAAAGATAAGATGAGTTTTAAGCTCTTACTCACTGCATCACATTCTTCTCATTTCAATTTATGCATGCATCTCTCAATGTGTTGCTGTGTTTGGGAGGACGAGTTTTCCACATAGAACACTGAAAAACCCAGATGAAGACATCTACAGATATTTGGTCCTGCCCCTCCATGTCTGACAGAACAGGTAAGTACTTGCATAATTCAGTCATGAAGGAAAAGAAATGGGCTGTTGCCCTGAAAACAAACAAAAAACCCCAACAAAACAATATTATGGCTGCTATGGGGACTGGAAAAGGCACAAATGAAGTGAAAGATTTCTTTTGTTTGATGTAATAAAGATGTTAGATTAAGTATCCAGAAGTGAAGCAAAGAGAGGCATACGCCAGTCTTACACTCACAGGATTATTCTGAAATTATACCAATCTGCATGAGAATGCATTTTTGAGATACTAATTTCACCAGGAAGAACATATTCAGTCAAAGCCTTATGTTATAATGCTCATGATAAGAGTCATAGCAAGAAGGAAGAAAAATATTGGCTCTGCATGAGAAATAAAGAATAAACATAATAAATAGCAAGGAATAAAACTAGTTGTAGTGTTTGATTCCATTTTACATTTGCTTTACACCTCTTCTGTGTGAAGGTAAAAGTGGCTCTTTGTTTTGATGGCCAGCTTTCAATTCGAGGGGCAGCAGTTGCCAATGAGATCACACCAAAACAAGCCCATTAACACTGATAAGCCTGCAGACAGCATCTCAGATATATAGGGGGCAAGCACAGCTTGATTAGTTTTAAAGGGAAAAAAAACACAGGAATAAAAGCCCAGCTTGTGCCTTCCTGCCAAGCTAATGCTCAAGGGATATGGGGATGAAGTCATTTCCATCCACTACTTCATGTATTCAGTCCAGACTGACAAAAACTTTGAAACAAGTTTGCTCATAATGTTTGAAGACACAGGAAAATACTCTTATCTCACCAGGTATGATCCATGTTTTTTTCTAGGAAGTGTTTTCATAAAAGGTAACCCATCACACATTTAACAGGAAAAGTAGTTTAAATAAATAGGAGCTTTCAGTAGCACTTAGTTCAACATCTTTCAAGACAGCATGCAGTAATGTGCTTTCCTCCAGAAAGACTTAGATAGTAAGCTGGAGAAATCCAGACTTAATTGTACATATTTGCAATGTATTTTATCAAATTCAGAACTTCATTTTGTCCATTCCTCTACAGGAATAATCACTAGGAAATCTTCACCACTAAAAAATGCTTTACTTCAAGGTGGTCTTAGAACATGCACCATCATTAAGAAAAAACAGTTATTCCAACCACTTGTATGTGCTGTGCTTACTATATTTGACCTGTGTAAATTTAGAGAATTTGTTGAATGGTGGAACTTAATTCTGATAAGGAACTTCATTCTGGTACTGCACCATTAAATCTGACAGAAAAATTGCTGTTCAACTCAATAGGAATAGAAATAAGGTTTCTGTAATTAGAACTGGGAAGTGCGGTATTCAGAAAAATAATGAGTCTAAGAAATAAGTCTGAATTGACTTGATCACATTTCAGCCTTGAAAACTTAAATGCTGGAAATAGTTTCTGGTGATATTCAACAATTGTCAGCTTTTCTATATTCTGATGTCTAGCAATTAAAAAGTACCTACAGTTTTCCCTATGCAAAAGGCTACAATAATAAAAAACTCTAAATTGCAAATATATAACTATAAAATATAAATATGTAAATACCAAGATATGTTAAAGAAGAAAAGGCCACACTTTAAGTATATCTTTGTGCCCTAGAAATATTTACCAGGCAATAAACATCACAGCATTTTAATTATCCACACAGGATTACATGGAGGAAAACCCTTAAAGCAGAACCTGTTCATACTGTCTGGATCAGCATCATTCTTATAGCCTGAAAAAGACACTTGGCTATGATTGAAGAGTTAATATACTCATTCTTTTAGAAAGATATTTCTTGACTGTCTTGCCTTTCATAAAGATCAGTGGTGTTTGCCTTGTCTTTGAACTTTCTAGTTTGAAATTGATACTGCAAAATGCTGTTTTATGCTTTTGCCTCAGCAGTAGAACAGCAGTAGAACTGGCAGAAAAACTAGCTTGTGATTTCATTGAAGACTACTGGGGAACTTGGGAGCTGAAGGACAGTTCTTCTAAAATACATAGCTGAAAAATAAAGAGACAGAAGGTTAAAAGAAAGTGTGAAATTACCCTAATAGACTAATTTACCCTCAACTTGAAATCACTGTGAATGCCCCTCTCACACCAACTCAAACAAATTAAGTAATTGAATTAAGCCTAGAGAAGCTATAATCTAGAAAACTGCAACAGGATAGCTGCAACAGGATAGTCTAACAAGTAGACCTGTCTAAATTAGAAGTTGAGAAGAATTCCACACAGTTGTAGGGGGTGGAAAGGAACTCTAGCAATCTAGTCCAGCCCCCCGCCAAAGCAGGCTCCCTAGACCAGGTTGCATAAATAGACATCCAGATAATTTGAGGCATTATTTGAGACATTTGAGACATGATTGCTCTACAAGGCTAGTAATAAAGAGAATATAAATTTAAGAGCAGAGAATAGTCTAGATAGATGCAGATAGATATCTAAAAGATTGAATGGGTAGATAAAATATTTAAAATACACTGGATTTTCAAGGAGAATAGGAAGATAACATTTTTTCAGGAAGCTTCATCTCATTAAGGAGGACAAAAAAAGTATAGAATTTGAGACTTCCATTCCCACACTCAAACTAATTAGTCAGTTAAATCAGCTTATTTACTCAAAGCCCAGTCCTCAACTACAGCCTGGTGGCAGAGTAAGAAGTCCCTGCTGAGTTTGTGAGGAGCTGATGAAGGCTTTACAGACAGTGGACATATGTTAGCACAGTCTTGCCAAGGCACATCACAACTTCAGAGCATTATTATGTTGTGCTTCTTACTCTTCTGCTTTAGTGGATCAAAAAAAAGTCTAGTAGAAAATATTTTTGTTCCAAAAAAAAAATCTTTCTTACTCCTACAGTAGATACAAATGAGATTTTGTTGTGAGCTCTCAAAACACCTCAAAATTTATATATATAAACAACAGAGGCACACCAAGAAATTTTTATCTGCATTCATAACAATGTCTCCTGCATTGCCAGGAATCCTGCATTTGGTCTTTTGAGATACATTATTTCTACTGTTTCTTTTACTGAGTTGTTAATCATAAGCACCCTCTTGCTTCTGTCTCATACAGACATGAGCAACTTCAGGATGGAATATTTTAAAGTATTTCTGGAGGCCACCTTAGGGAAAGATTTTAGTTAAGCCAGAAGTCTAAGTATAAGATAGTCAAAGCAGCTTATCTTTGTTTAACTCTGAGTGTACAATAAGAGAGAAGAGATAGCTAAGAAGTTAGAGGCTGTAAAATTACCCCCAGTTTGTCTTGGAAATGAGATTATTTTCTGAATTACAGATTCAGAATATCATATGTAAGAAAAGCAATATCATCGGTAAATGAAAGAACAGAGCTAGAAAACTCCAAAATAGTTTGCCCCATGTAGTAAAGACTATCTCAGAGGTATAGAGTGATATCAATTGATTCTTCAGATTAGACATGAAAGAGAAAAGTAGTAACAGTACAGTTTTCACAAATCTTTTCATCACAAGGTGGATGCTTCTTATTTTATTTCCCCCAAAGAGAATCTCAGATTTTATGACGTAAGATAAAAGCTCCATAGATACAAAATTCACCATAGCTGTCTCAGTTTTAGAAGAGTGGCACAGGCCCATGCTTTGAAACTCTGTAAAAGCATGAATAAAACCACAAAACATAAACAAACAAAAAAAAAGTAGAAGGAAGCTAAAGAGCAGATTTCTGAGATGCATGCTTGAGAATTTGCAATGCTGCAATTGCTCACTTGACAAAATAAAGCATTAGAAATAGAGTTAGCAAATGAGATTTGCTCATTAATGAGATGTGTGAAAAGAATACAGAATCATCTTACAGGAAGATACCAAGAAAGGGAATAATAATCATAATTTAAAAGAAATAAATATTGTTTGTGATATTCTCTCTTAAGACTGGCTTTTGAAACATTTGTTGAGAGAGATTTTGAAGATGTTTTAGGGCAACTCTGTGTGTTCTTCAGAGAGCAGATGTGTTCCAGTGTTACTAGCTGGGTAACTTGGAATGGATTCAAGACTGATGCTTATCCAAAGCAGAACATAATATTTCCTTACTTCTGTATAAATAGGCATACATATGGGATTAAGAAAAAAAAAAGCAACATAAGTTGTTTTCTTCTTGCTTTTTACTTCAGTGAAACCCTGATCCCTCCCCTCCAATCTCCTTCCTTCATGTCTGAATTCAGGTTTTTCAATTCCATGTGTGAAAGAAGCATCTACAGATAACACCTTTGTCAGATGAGTTAACCAATGCTCAAGTCCCTCATGTGGCCAGAAGGCACAGAGGAGATGCATGGCAGCTAGCAAGTAAAATACAAAAAAGGTTTCAAGTTATGAGCAGTACACAAAAAAAAAAGTGTTGAGGACTCACCAGAGGCTGAGTTAAAGAAGGAGAACATGAGAAACTACTAAGTGCAATGGGCAACACTACTAGAGGCATCTACTGCAAAAACTGACAGATGTTGCCAGCAGCGTAGAGAAAGAGTGAATTTAATGGATGGCTAAGGGAGAGATAAGTAAGAAAGAGCCAAACTCCACAGGAACTGGAAAGCAGCAGTGGTCACTTCTCAGAGAAGAGTCTTGCCTAGCCTCAGTTGGGGTCAAGTCACTAGTTAGACTAATACCATAACACCAAGATTACCTAAGGAGTTGTGCCAAGAAAGACTGATTTGTGTACAGCTGTGGAAAAGTGGGACAAGGCAGGCTGTCCTTCTGGGAGAAGATTGCACTAAGGAAGTGAGGTGCAAGGAACATGAAACACAAGAACTGGGAAAGGGGAAATTATGGTACAAAAGTTGTGGTCTGGGGCTACCCATCAGGCAGCTTGATCCTCATAGTCAGAGCAGGACAATTAGCTAGGACTTCTCATATCCGTGTGTTCAAAAAAAGGCCCAGAGCAGGGGGAGTTGCCTTTGGCTATCAGGAAATTTGGCTCATCCCTGGAAGTGGTCAGGGCCAGATTGGATTGTGCCCTGGACAGCCTGGTCTAGTATTAAATGGGGAGGTTGGTGGCCCTGCATGTGGCGGGGGGGTGGAGATTCATGATCCTTGAGGTCCCTTCCAACCCTGGCCATTCTGTGATTCTGTGAAAACTGTGGACAGGGCTGATCAAGCAGCATGGTACTATCTTCTTGTGTCCACTACTGATGGCAGTCCCAAAATGAGTATGCTGCAGTAGGAATCTTGATATAAAAAACTAATCCTAAATAAGAATGTATATTAAAGTGTTCCTATTATATATAAAATATATGAAACAAAAAAATTAGTGTTCCCTTGTAGGAATGTGGGGGATTAGTTGTCAGGGAGAGCCTATGAATCTCTGTAGACACAGGTTCAGAATTTTCTGTGAAAATAACATTGGTCAAATCTATCTATAACAGAGACCCTACCATCATAGATGATTCAATAAGATACTTTGATAGTGTTAAGGAGGGATATGGAATTGTAGTTATGATAATCATAGGGTAACTACAAAGTTCTCGTAAGAAAACTTGCTCAGCTTACAGATGAGTTGCTTGTATTATGTTGGGTACTGCCCTTTCACTTCAAACACAGCTGCTATGTTCACTTACCTTTGGAATATGTGTTTTAAGAAATTACTTTTAATTTGTCAAAAATGAATGGTCTAAAGCTTTAACTCTATTGAAGGGGGAAACTTGTCTTTTTCAGTGAAAAGTATGTGCTATGTGAAGAGACTCCTACTTCAGTGCAGCAAACACAGGAAGAAAACAAGTGTCTCCACACATATTTGCTTTTGAATGCATGACAAAAATAGTTTTCCGTGGTTTGAATTATAAATGCAAAATTTCAAGTCAAAGGAAAGCCTTAGCTAAATATGAAACATTTTAATAGTATTTACTCCACAGCTATAACTAACTTGCAAGAAAAGGATAAATTGAAGGCCAAGTACATCAGCTTCTGCTGAGTAGATCTACCTGTTACATGAGGGATTAACCTGCATCAGCTGTCACCAGATGAGTCTGAGAAGAACTTAGCAGAGAAAGCAATGACAGCAATCAAGCATTCAACACATCACTCCATGGTAGAAACTGCTCTGCTAAGAGCTAGAATTTGCCTGTCTGCCCTAAACTGTCTTGCTCCCTCAGGAACATGCTGCACCAGCTGCTGTACCTGCTGCCTACACCACTGTGGGCAATATTCAGCTGGGAACATACTATATCCTGCAGCAGCTGTGATAAAGCCAGCTCTGATATCTGCTGATACCACCTGAAGAGGCACACTACCAAGAGCTGCTGAAATAGAGCTTGAAATCCTCAAGATTACTTCCTGGGACCTGTTTCTGCCTGAATGCTCATACAGATATTGAACAGGATTTGTACCAGCTTCACCTAGGTAGGGCCTGCTTAGACATACAATTGTAGCAATCTCTTCCTACAGATTTTTGTGCAGGCATGTGAGTGCCTGTGTGCAGATATGTTAACATTGTGTGAGATGCTTCTACCGGTGGGAGATAGACACAGGGGCACTACCCAAAACTAGTAAAGCTGTGAGTCTGCACAGTAGTTGTCTTCACAATACAAATGTCCTAGAAAAGCAAATATCACAGCAGATACATAAATGTATACATTATGTTTTTAAAGTAAAAGAAATCTCCCCATTAAAAAAAAAAGAATCTGAATCTTGTTCAAAGTCACTCAAAACAACACATTTATTCTATACCTAAGAAGATCCAGAAGAATGTGCATTTGCAGAAGTAAAAATAAAGCAACAAAATTACAAATATCCAAACAGATTTTTGTTCGTCTCACAGATAAATAAACAAGAGTCCTATTAATGATTTCACATTGTCATTTTTTCCATTTCACAAGATATGTGTCTTACAGGGTGTAACATGATAAAAAGCACAAGACAACAGAGGAACAAAGCCCCACTGCAAATGAGGATGCACTCAGATATGACAACAGCAAGCACAGACATAAGAAAAACTACTTACCTTCAGAGGGCCCATAAAGTTCTCACATGAGCAGAGAACTCTATACAAAACACTCTTGTCTTCACTGCCAACCCTTAAATAAAGATTGGGAAGGAGTGGATCCTGGTTCCACCCCTTCTGGTCACTTAGGTGTATTGTATGCACCTGAGGTCACCTGGGTTGGTCTTCCCTTCCCAACAGGTGTTCAATCACTGCTTCAAGCCATAACTTAGCATTTCTGTTACACAAAGTATATCTGCCTACACATATGTACATGAGGATGGACTGTTTGATGGATGAGGAACTGGTTGTGAGATTGTTCCCAGAGAATGGTGTTTCATGGCTCAGTGTCTAGATGGAGATCTGTGACAAGTGGTGTCAGTACTGGGACCTGTGCTCTTAACAAGTTCATCAGTGACATCAACAATAGGATTGAATATACTCTCAGCAAGTTTGTGGATGACACCAAGTGGTGAGATTGACAAGCCCAAGAGTTGGGATGCCATCCAGAGAGACCTACACTGACTTGAGCAGTGAGCCCAAGAACACCTCATGAGGTTCAACAAATACAAGTGCAAGGGGGTCATAGCAACCCCCACTATCAGTGCAAGTTGGAGGATGTAAGGGTGGAGCACAGCACTGCCAAAAAAAGCTTGAGGGCACTGGTGGATGGCAAGCTGAATATGAGTCAGCAAAGTGCCCTGGTGACCAAGAAAGACAACCATATCCTTGGATGCAACAAAAGAAGTGTGGCCAGATGTGCAAGGGAGGTAATCCTGTCCCTTTGCTCTGTGCTGTGAGACGTCATCTGGAGTACTGTGTCTGGATGTGGAGTCTTCAGTATATGAGAGTTGTAGACCTATCAGAGTGTGCCCAGCATGGAGGGCCACTTAAATGATCCAGTGGATGAAACATCTCTCCTACAAGGACGGAATGAGAGAACTGGGGCTGTCAGCATGGAGAAGAGAAGGTTCTGGGGAGACCTGAGAGCAGCCTTTTGATATCTAAAGGGTTGGGCAAGGAAGGGAACAGACCCATTAGCAGGGTCTGTTGTGATAGGACAAAAGGAAATGGTTTCAAACTGACAGAGTGGAGATTTATATTGGATATGAGAAAAAAGATTTTTAAATAAGGTGGTGAGGCACTGGAGCATTTTGCCCAGAATGGTGGTGGAGGCCTTGTCCTCAGAAACAGTCAGTGTCGGGCTGGGCAGAACTCTGAGCAACCTGATCTAATTGTAGATATCCCTGTTCATTCCAGGAGAGTTGGACTAGAAGACCTTTAAGGGTCTCTTCCAATTCAAATGATCCTATGATTCTATAATGCTATGATATGTGTTAAACTCTAATTTTGAATCCTGTAAAGCCTTCCCATATTGAACTGATCAGTCTTTATCCTTAAAGGAAGCTAGGAATTTTCCCTTTTGCAGTCATGCTGAGTCACAAATTATCTGATTTTAAAGAACAGTAGATCCAGCTCTAAAATGTAATCTGATTTATCTTCCTTTATCAGCTTTCCTTTATTGGTAAACTGAAGTTCACTGGTCTGTCTACCACCTGAATTACATTTCAATACAACCAGTGAAGTAAAAAATATATGGACCATAAATCTTTACTGCCATCCTCTCACTGCAGACTGAAAAAAAAACCAAAACCATCAGTTCTGTAACTAACAGAACTGATCATGTATAGCCTGAGACTCCCATCAGAGGAGTCCAGCTGTTATTTTTTTACAAATTTTCACTGATTTTCAGGGGTTCTGAGGGACCAGAAAAAATGTCAAATAAAGCCTAGCCTATTGCTGGTGAAAAGTCATATTGTTACTTTTGTATGTTCAGGAAATGATGTTCAACAGGATCACCTGGAACACTTGTCATTCAGCAAATGAAGCAACTCATCATCTTTCAGGATCTGCGAATGGGTTAGGACTTTAGTGGATAGGAGGTAATGACTCAGATGAGAGAATGCAATGACGTGGTAACTAACAGTACACTCAGAGAGCAGACAAATTCTCCTGTTGACTTCACTTTAGACTGTAGGTATTTAGCTGAGACATTTGTGCTAAAGCAGTCTAGAAGCAAGTTCATGAGGTACTGATACATACGATTGTGCTCCAGTATGTTGTGATTAAGTAAATATTTTTAATATCAGTTATGATTGTGGGTCAAATCCTTTAATTTTGAAAGTAGCAATAAAATAAAAGTTAGTTAGACCTGTTTAATAAATGAAGTTTCCTTGAACAGTAGATCAGTGAGCTGGCACTCAGCACTGCTGGGTTGAGGTCCTGAACCAGGTCCTACTTATCAAAGGTCAGGTCATTTCACTTCTCTTGTCATTTTTTCACTGATAAACAGGGATAGTGGTACTGATCCCTACTAATAAGAACTTGTGGAGGAAATTGATAGTTTTATCCTATATACCTCTTCCTTAATGGTGGTAGGACATTTTGCTTTGGTGTCTGTAATATTTTGTCTTGTACTCAAGATCATCCCAAAGACACAAATAAATAGTTGTTGAAAAAATAGTGTGTGGTATCCATCAAATAAGCAAAATCACCTGTTTTCGGAATAAAACACTTACTGGTTTTAAGTTTAGATCCTTCACTTTGGAGTGCATGCCAGACACTTGATTGATTGCCTGAGAGGGCAAACACAATCTCTTCATTATGCTAATAATGAAGTAATAGAATTTCAATGAAAATTTTTTGACAAATGTCAATGATTATTTAATTTTCTAGTCAGTATGATCACGCTGATAATCATTTTGAAACCAGTGTCACCATCACTTTCATACAGTTGTTCAGAGAAAAAATTGCAGATGAAATAAAATGTTGCACTGCACTGTTAGCCACCTTCTTTCAGCCTGAAAAGCCCCTTTCTAGAAAGCATATTTTAATGCTTGGATAGTGCAGGACTTCTGTGTGTAGGCCTGTAGTGGTGACAAGGCATTTCAGAAGACAGAGATGGTCTTTATTGTACTGGGGATTTGACTTTGAAGAGCTTTCTTACCTATATCAGGGGGAAGACGAGAACACTGCCAAGCATTGTCAGGTATAACAGCAAGCTCCTTGCTTCCATTAGCGAAGCACATGGTACTGCTTCACCACCCTCTCTTTGACAAAGATGTCATGGAAATGTGTCCTCAGGGAACCTAGAAAGGCTGAGAAGCAATGTAATCAGCAGCTACCCTGGAGGACAGGAACAGATATATCAATCTCATCCATCCACAAGTGTACACACCCTATTTCACTGATTGCCAGTGTTATGTGCCCAAAACAGTTATATTAAAAAAAAATCCATCAGCCAAACCAAAGCTGTGTATATGCACAGTGAAAGAAAGACACTGATGCTGCTTTTTCTTCTCGTCCCATGAGATATTCTTTGAGTGTGCTCTCCTTACCCTGGCATCCATGGGAACAGGGGTGAGTCAGCACCTTGAATCATGCTGCAATTGAGGCATTGACAAGGTGCTAAAACATCAGGATTTCTGGCTCAAAAGGATGCAGGTCTTAGGATGCCTGGGAACTTTTGTACTGGCCCTATGATAGTGCCACAGACTAGAGACAGTGGATGGCAAGAGTTTTGAGAACTATAAATTCATATTCAGTGCTAATATTCTGCTTAAGTCTATTTTACATGAACCTTTGGAACTGGGGTTTTGACATTTTCTGCAGAGGTTAACTGAACTCCTGGCCTACAGGTACAATATTTCCTTCCAGATCCATTTCTGATGACTGCTTCACAGATACAGAACAAATTATTTTTCAGAAATAATAACTTAAAAGCCAGAAATAATGTATTTCATTCTAGAAATCTGAATTGTATGAAGACTACATGAAACTTACTCTCACTGGCTTACTACACTGAAGACGGGAGTAGTTTCTTTCAAATACTGTTTTCCAGTGTGTAACAAGATGATGGAAAAAGTTTCTCATTGCATGTGCATGCAACTTCAGCAGACCTTGAATAGTTGTTCAGGACAGCCTAAGTTGTGAAAAAGAAAACACCTAAGGAGATCTGAATAACATAATGTATAAAAAAATGAACTATCATATATGTGAATACTCTGATAAAAATAACCAAATACTCAGCACTAGAGGATCTTGTCATGGGGTGTTATATATGTGGCAAAAAGCATTTAAGGTTAAAAAAACAGCCAAAAACCAAAAAACTAGAAATCATTAAGATGTGATTCAAACAACTGACAAAATAAGCCAGTGAGGGATTCAGACTTTCATTATTTTTACAAGGTGTCTCCATGTAGCCATTATGCCTGGAGAAAAAAAAAAAAAAAAAATAGATACTGAAAATAAAGATGAAACCCTATAATAAATGACTAGAGACATTTCAAAAGATTTTTTATATATATATGATATGTATTTAAAAATAAATAATCTGTGTTTAGTTTTGGTATTAAGAATTCTGTATGTACATTTATTTTAAATTTCTTTTGTTGGCAAGCATAGAGATAATGGTCTCCATTGGTCTGCAGTCCAATGGTCTCCAAATGGTCTGCAGTAGTGACATAAGGGTAAATTATGATGGCTGCTTTCAGAAGAAATATTTACAGAACACAGATACAGATACAGAAATAGATACAAATACTAAATGATCCAATTGTGTGGTTGTTACTGAATTAGAACTTAGCTCACAGCTGTGAGATATCCATGAGAAGTCAATGATAGGCTTCTGCTGACTCCCACCAGACAAAATTCAGCCTATAATTTAGCAGGTGTCCTTCACAAACATCTAGAGCTAAATCATTGGAAAATCTGGTAGTTATTCACTGTGTCATCAAAGTACACTGAACATATATTTTATTTTCCAGACTGGCCTTTCAGGACCAGGAGATTATTGATATTCAAGACAGTAGGACAAGGTAGGAGGTTATGGCTTTGTGTGATTCTTTCTGGACACTACTCTGTAATTTGGTATGGGAGATCAGAGCTGATGTCACATTTTTGTTGTGGTTTGTGTGCTTTTTTTTTTTTTTTCTCCCTGTGTTTTGCATTCTGTAGAGATGTGAATGCTGAGCCTTGGGAATGTGCCTAAGGTCATGGACATGGATAGTCCAATATTTCATCTAGTTTTCCACGAAGTAGGGAATCATCACAGTGCATTATATATATTCATCTGCCATATTACTGAAATGTACCTTGTGCTTTGAGCTTGTCTGATATATCTCATTCTATTTTTTTCAATGGCTAGGACACAATAACAGGTCATTTTGCTAGAAGAGCTGCACATCTTCATGCAAACCATTGTACTTCTAGGAATTTTCACAGAATGTATTCACTTGGAATGCAGAATTCACCATATATAGGAAACTGTGAATCATCAAATTACTTGAAGTTTCATTCTCAATTCAGATTTATTTATTTATTTATTTATTTATTTATTTATTTATCATGTTCTTTTTATGCTGTAAATACAGAGAATGTGAACATTTTTTATTTTGGAAAGATAACATTCTTTAGCTCAGAAGTCCGAATCGTTTTGCTTGGTTTGGAACATATGGCATATCTGGAGACTGGGCACATTAAATCACCAACTGGCAAACATTTGAGTACTGGCATTACTAATCCAGTCAGGAATTAATGAAAAAGGTTTCAGATCACTCAATTATAAATTTCCAAGTAACCTCAAAAATTATTACAGACTTTTACCCCTCAAACACTACTTATGTCTTTAAACATTTATTTGTTACATTTATGCAAAAGTATCAAATAGTAACTCTCATTTGTCTGGGGCTTTATCAGGGAAATATTACATTCGCTCGCAGTGTTTGGTTTTACTGATTCTTCCAGAGAGGGCCCAGTATGTTGATGGATAGCAAATTATGTATAAATGTGTCATGACCCAACTCTGGCTACCCTGGGTAAAGTTTGAGGTCCCCTTGAGTTATGACGGTACGTCCTGTGTTTTTCTCTAATATAAATTGAGAAGGGGGGGGGGGGAGGAGGGAGAGAAAGACAGAGAAAGGGAGAAGTGATAAAGATAAGACAAAGATAGAAAAGAGGGAATACTGTCTAATAGTTGTTCCAAAAGGCAGTCCCTTGAGTTTCATGTGCTTGCCAATCCCCCTCATCCCCATCCCCATGAGATCTTCTTCAGAATACTCCATAAACAAGTCTGAGGTCTTGAGTGGTTGCCAGACCCCCTCTAGTGTTATGATTATGAGAATTATTTTTCCCACAATGCTGAACTCTGCCCAGCTTCTACAGTGAGTATCACAAAGTAGGTACATATTTTAAGTTGCTTTGAAGACAAGAATTAAAGAGAAGCAAAACCATAGCTGACAGCTGAAGAGAAGCATAGAATTTACTATAAAATGCAATTCTAGATATTCAAGCAGCTGAAGATTAGATTAAATGTTACTTCTCCATTGATGACATATGAAGTACCTCCTGAGGTTTGGAAATTATATATTGCAAAGCACTGATGATGTTCCAAGTTCCAAAGTAGCAGTGATTCAACTACTATATGAAGCACATAAGACTTAACCTGATAATTTAAAATACTGCATAAATAAATAAATAAATAAATAAATCCAAGACACTTCCCCAAATCTGCAGAAAAACAGTCTTTCAATCCTTTTCGTCATCTCTGTCACACTACATTTTTTTTGGTTAAACCAGTTCAATGCCTCTGCACATCTTTATCTACCAATTTTAAAGCCTTTTTATTTATTTATTTATTTTTAAATGCTTCAAAGCTGTAGGTATGGATTGCCCTAGACAAATGTATTTACTGATGAAAAAATGTCTCTTGGCAGCCATTACTATCATAGACTTTCCACAGAGGACAGTCATTTGTCTGATCAATCTGCTGTCAGATCACTGCTCAATATAACTGCCATTTTACAGAAGATTTCTTCCTGTGGCAGTAATAGCAGAAGGCAATACCACTATTTGTTGCATCTATTAAATTTATAGGAAGGTTATTAAGGTTATTAAAAGAATTTATTCATGAATCATTTGTTTGAATTATCTCTAGTCTCATAATTGATGAGATGAAATTAAAGGAAAGGGGATGTTATGTCCATCCGATGTGCCTTGGGATAATGACTGAAAATAGATATCTTGTAGTTAAAATGCAGATTTTTGAACATGAATGTAAATCCTGGTTTCTTATATCATTATATATATATGCTTATATATATGTAGCAAACTAACAAATCAGTCCTTTGTACTATGAAATAATAATGATGATGATTATAATAAATAAATAAATAAATAATAAAACCAGTACCCTGATTTATCTTCAAATGCATTAAATGGAGTGAATTGTTACGTTTTATAAAGAAGCAACTCAATAAACTTGAATATTCAGTGTACATTACTCATGTCTGCAGCACCTTTCACAAACTCATCTAGAACAGTTTCTTGAATTGTTGCAGATTTTAAGCTCTGCAATCAAAATGATTTTCAGCTTTACTCAGGCAGTTTAACTTTTACACCTTGTAGACATGATCCATTTGTATCAAGGGACATGAAATAAAGTATTTTGTGGAAGAAACAGCTATGGAATTTCATCACTAAGGGGTCTGTGATGTGAAAAGTTCATATTTTTCATTCCTTTCTTATCCATTTTTCTACACTTTGCAAGGGCATAAATGTGGAAATTTGTAGGTAGTGTTGGTACAGTTAAAGGGACTACCTTGGCAGTATATAGATCAGGAACATTTAATTGCAATTGTGATACTGTAAGTTCTATGTCCTTTCTAAAATATCTTCTTTCCAGGGCAACATCTTCAGTCACAGGGGGTCATCTGAGATACAGCATTGTGAGAGTTTTGATGAAATAGATATAAATATTTTTAGACTACAGATTGAAGTACTTCTCTATTAAGTGCCAGTAATTGATGAACACAGAGGGCTGTGCAGAAATCTGAGGGAAAATCTACCAGTTGATGAAGTTTTTGTCCTTACGTCTTCACAAACGGTAGTTTTACTTTCTTCTGAAGTTCAGTGTTAGTAAGAGAACTACAATTGCTTCCTGAAGAACATCCTGATTTCTCAGTAGGTCAGTTCATTTGCTCTTCTCCTAGAGCATTTCTTTTTCCCTTAAGTATTATTTACATTCCATTTTTCCACTGAGTCACTTTTTCTTTTGTTGCTGATAGTGAGATCCATTTGTTGAACAAAACAGAGTGACTGAATTTCCTGCAGGTCATAGCTGCAGTAGTTTTTAATGAAGTCTTTTATTTAGGTTTCACAGCAAGAAGACAGTTAAAAGGTCAAGAACAACAAGAAAGCTCTGCATTTCACTGACATTTAAGGCCTTCCTAATTTTACACAACTGCTAATTTCAAAGCACTGCATCATTCTTCCTGAGGAGTGGAAATCACCCAGATTCTTTTCCTGTGAGCTATCATATATACGGCACCTGACAGAATGCTGGAGCATTTTCATATTTTGTGACCAGATACTTTGCAAATGAAACGAGATTTTCATGTATATTTTGATATTATTATTAGAAGAAAAGCAAGGATGATGTCTGTATTTCTCTAGGGGAATCCAGGAGTACTTCCAAGATCACACTGGCCTGGCTGCCTTGGATATCCATACTGGCAGGATACCCAAGCATGGCCAAGTTCTTTCCTCCATCTATTCTTTTCAGACAGCAGCAGTGGGCGCCTAGGCCTGTGAGGAGCCAAGACATTTCCCAGTAAGCCTAGTTTAGACATGGTCTCTGACTGTCACAGTATGGCAATAACCTGGCAAATTAATTTGGACCAGATTGTCTCAGAGGGCTGGCCAACCTTACAGACATCTCATGAATAGCCCTTGGGAAGTGAAAGGTAGATTAGAGCCTTTCTTTTCTCTCAAAGACAGGTCACAGAAGGTGCTGCACCAGATAAGGAAGATAAAGTCAGATTAAAGACTCACTGGCCACAGCTGCCTCTTTAGCTCAGTCTGAGCATAGCAATATAGAAACTGAAAAACAGGCCATTTCTTAAGTATTTTAGCCATACCTCTGGTAAAATAGCACAACAGAGGTTCTGATATTGCTGAGTTCACCTCATTTTAATTTCAGGAGCATTTTAAAATCATAGCCCTGGAGATATTTCTATTTCAAAATAAAAATGTGAATGTGTATAGATATTACTGGAGGTAATGTTATTGTCACTTAATAAAGTAGTGCTAATCTAATTCAAGTAGTATAGGAGATGATAAGCACTTGCATATGCATTGATATCACTAGAGGCAGTGTTACTGCCACTTAATAAAGCAGTGATAATTTAATCTAGGAAATATAGGAGGTGATAAGCATGAGGTTGGCTGTTTGTTTTTGTTATGATCATTTACTTTGTCAAGTAATTTAAATGGTTTAGGACCTGCAGCATGGCTAATTTGGGTATCAGCCATACATGTAGGTAATGGATGAGCTCTAGGAAGATGTTTGTAACTTTATCACAGCAGTAACATTTTCATTTTCACAGGCTAGCAACACTCCAGATATTTCAGATTTATTGACATCTCTCAACAAACTCTGTGCATCTGTGTCTGGATAATACCCCCATACAAGACCTATCATCAAAGAGGTGGAATAGAATTATGCAGTGTATTTATTCTGCTAATTGCACAGAAGTAGTACTTATATAAATTTGATTCATTTTGCTCACAAATAAAATTGTCCTTTTTTGTTGTCATACTATGCAACTAGCTAAGATGAAAAATAACAAAGTTTTTTCAGTGGAATACAGTTATACAGCTCTCTGCTTGCCAGGAGGTTGGGGTCGGTCTGTCTGATATTGATCATTGCTTTTGATAATTCTAATTTCCCATGATCAAAAAGTGATATTTTGATGTTTTGTGCTGAGCATGGGCCTGAGGCTAAAGAAAGGAGCACAGAGCAGAATGACCCCTTTCCTACGACTTCCCAGAGCTTTGCAGAGCACTCCAAGGTGCTGCTCCAGGACTCCTCTCTGGGAACCTCCCATCTCTCAGCAGGAGTTTTGAGACCGAGGTGGGCTGCAGTGGCCAAAGAATTGTGGAGCATATTACCCACTCACCTTTCCCGTGAAAAAAACCTCCTGCTATATTTAAGGCATGGGACAGCTCTCCTGAACCCATCAGACATTTGTCTTGGCACCAGCATACCTTCCATACTCAGCAACAGCAAGTTTTTCCCGCAGGTGCATGATATGTCTGGGAAAAGTTGAGCAGAGCAGACGGAGACCAGACATGTTCCTCACTGTATGTATGGTGTGTAAGAAGGAGACACTCTCAGTAGAGGATCTTTGTTCTCAGCCAAGAGGCCTGTGCATCAGAGATTATTCGTACTTTAAAAAATATCAAGCAATGCAGTTCTTTGTGCCAAAGCAAGGCTTGTGTTACCATTTGATAGCTTTCTGAGAAGGATTTGGCTGTATAAAAGTGTGGTAAACACTACAGCTAATTAGATGCCCGCATCTGCACTTTTAGTTAAATATGTAGTCAGATATTGGCTCCAGCCACAAGAATCTTGTAAACAAAGTCATTGAAGATATGTGAAGTGTTTGGGTGAAGATCCTTATATAACAAGATTACCCAACTAAAACCTCCTAAATTCTAAATGAGCAAGAAAATCAAAACAAGAAGTAAATTCTACCCGGACACCAATGACAAGGAAAATTGATTATTACAAAATAGTAGTAATTTTGCTCACTTGCCACCATTATGTGTACAAACACAACAAATCCTCCTTCAATGTAATTTGATATGAACTATGAATTTATGATCAGTGTATAATTAAACAGTGATTATGTCATACCAGTAAAGATAGTTTCTGAAAAACTTTTCAAAGTAGGATTATACTAATTGCTTTGTAATTGTGTACAAAAAAAAAAAAAGTTTGTTCTTCATTCTGCCATCCCCCCTTCTCCCAAATATCTCTCCCATTGTTAAAGGATAACAAAAATCCTTATTAACTTTTGCAGTGCAGCTTCTCATGTGTGCAGTTTTGAACTTAGCTTTCCTTTTCACAAAAACAGGGGGATGTGCAAGCTTGCATGTAACACAGTTTTGACAGTCTTTTCAAAATCTTTCTCTTTTCAACGTTTGGAAGAAAGAAGCAGAGTGTAGTTGTCCTGACAGTGTCTTATGACCCTCAATATTTGATTTCTGTGAAACAATGTGCACCAGACAGGGCCAGAACATAAGAATGGAGCACTGGATCTCCATCATCAGCTTGGGCAAATTGTTAATGATGTCCACAGCCTTGTTATGGTTTTGCCAGCTGGGATGGCTCTGGGGGCTTCCCTAGCACAGGTTGGTATTAATACAGGCTGCAGGTCACTCCCAGAATGCAGCCTGGATGAGGCCAAAACAGCTGGAGTCTGAATGAATTCACTGGTGTTAATGTGATTTGGTAGTGCTAGCTGGCTTCTGGTTCAGAGAATGAGCCTTGGTGCTATTTGCTGCTGTAAATCTATGCCATTGGAATTATCCATGTTTGGAAGAAGGATAAAACCCGTTTTCCTTTCATCATTTGTCCTAGCAAATAAGAAGGAAGTGGACCGCTAAAAAATGTTATACATAAAATGATATTGTCCAGGAAAAATGTATTATGCCTCTGCCATGCCCTTCTGGCTGTGCAAGTGTTGTGAATGGAAAACAACTACAGTATGCTACACTTTTAGGAGAGAAGCTAAAATATATTTATTGAGATAATATGGATACAATGTAATGATTTAAACAAGTGCAATTGTAACTAAGGCAGCGACATAAAATGGTTGGATATACTTGATTATTCACTGTAAGCTTAAACCCACACAAACAGGAGGCTCTCTTGTTGAGCCATGAAGTTTAGAGTGGACCCCCTTGCTTCCTAAACTTCTTGAAGGGACTGTGTGTGTACAGTCAACCTAAGATATAATCTTAGTGAAGCTAGCAAAGCTTACAATGGGTCTAAGATGTTAGTGAGGCTAACAAAGCCTAAAACAAACAATTAGTCACAAAGGAGCTGCACTGGAAAGGAGTCTTGATGCCAAGGTGCAAGAAAACTTTGCACAAGCATAACCTTGAGAGATGTCCCTGCTCTAGGAGAGATTTTGTCATGCAGTCAGCTGCTGCGCAGGAGAGCTCAAAGAGAGCTTTTGGGTTCCTCACTGTTTGTGGGAATGAGACAGTTGACTCAGTCATAGGTTGCCTTTTAGGTGCATGTTCAATTGGTCCTCAGCTGTTGAACCAGGGCTCTGCTATCAGTTCTTTCAAGTCCCTATTCGAGACAGATTTGTGGTCATTAATCCATTTTAACAAGTGTTATCAGTACTGTTGTTCACTGTCTTCCTGTACAGGCCCTGTGAGTAATGCCAGGCCAAAGGGGGTTGAGAGAAGAAACCAGTTTGGATGGGGGGAGGGAAGGAGAGCAGGGAGTACACCATCACAGCAGGTCTGAGCATGCCTCCAAAATACTTTGTGGCTGTCATCAGCTGGTCTTGTTTTTTTGGTGTTTATCTCAGAAATGCAACTGAAGAAAGAAAGATGCTTTCCTGGATGTTCAAAATACCATACAATGATAAATAGGTGAAAAAAATAAAAAGGTTTTAGGAATCTCTTTTAAGTGAACTAAAAGTACTGTTCTTCTTTTTTTTTTTCTTCTTCTTTTTTTCTTTTCCTGGTCAGTGTTACTTGATACAGCAGTTCCAAGTTTTAAAAATTCTTTATTTCTTTATTCTTCTCTTTTGAGAAGGATATTTGTCAAGCATCCATGTAATACTGAGGAAAAATACAAAAATTGGCAAGAGAAGAAAATATTCTCCTCCAAAATATAAATAAGGTTCTAGAATCAAAACTGAAGGAAAGCACTGAGGAGAAGATATCCTAATCGTAACAGACATATTCCTTTTAGGGGACAGTCCTTCTTCAGACCGCTTAATTGCCCAACAGCAAAATAATATTGAGATCATGCAATGAATGCTATATTTAATTTTACTCAAATTAATATAGCAGTAGTGGTAGAAACATGAATGACAATATGTCTCAGCTTCTACGCACTTTGTTATCTGAATATGATTTGTCTGTGCGCATACAGTCTTATATGGTTTCCTTGGATTTACATTGTAAAACATTCAAGCCAGACGAAATCATCTTCAAAGTCAGATATAATTGAATAAAAAACAGAGAATGTTATCTTTATAATGCTGGCAATACTACAGTATTTAAGATGTTTTCTTCTTCCTTAGTTGAAACTGTCCAATACCTTCTTCACTGCTTATAGAGAATTTAAACAGTACACTAACTGTATATATTGTTCCAAGTTGCTGGAGAACTGAAAAGAGAATACTTTACATTGCTGCAGAAGAACTCTTGTTTGGTTGTTGACATTTTTTTAGACTTAAATTCTTATTTCATTTGAAAGGTTTACTTCTTTCCACCATCTTACCCCTAAAAATTATGGATAACTGAATATTACTTTATAGTATATACTACATATTATATACTATATTTTTACTTTTTTTTTTTTTTCTATTAGTATACATCTATGTATTGTATATTAGACTTGAAAATTGTAGAATGAAGGACCTATATATGGTTCTGAGATAACAGCAATAGAACAAAAAATGACAGTAGAGAAGCAAATCTTGTCGAACTGGCTGGGGGTAGGAAGGCCCTTCATAAGGGTCTGGACGAGCTGGATAGCTGAGATGAGGACAATGGGATGAAGTTCAACAAGATACTGAACTTCAAAGTGCCTGCACTTTGGCTGCAATAATCCCAGGCAATGCTTCATGCTTGGGGCAGAGTGTCTGAGTGTAGAGGGAAGGGATATGGGGGTGATGGTCAGTGCTCAGCTGAACATGAGCCAGCAGTATGCCCAGGTGGCCAAGGAGGCAAGTAGCAACTCGGCTTGTTTCAGAAACAGTGTTGCCAGCAGGAACAGGGGAATGATTGTCCCACTGTACAAAGCACTGACTAGGCTGCACCTTGGGTACTGCGCTCAGTTTTGGACCCCGCACTGCAGGAAGTACACTGAGGCCCTGGAGCATGTTTAGAGAAGGGCAACAAAGCTGCTGAAGGATCTGGAGCACAAGTCTTAAGATTCAAATTAGTAAATAAGCTCTAGCTCTAACTTCTCTTGTGGTATGTTACTGAAAGAAAATAAAAACTTCTGCAAGATACGTCATCCCTCTTATTCATTCAGATCTAAAGTACTTTTCTTTGTAAATGAGGGAGTGAATCAGAAACTTGGTAAGAAGCTTCTTGGAATTTCTAATCGCTTTTCTGCAGTTGGCAGACACAATAGAAATGTAATAAATTTTATAAGTTTTGACCCTGAAGCATAAAAGAAAGAAGAGTACAGCATTGAAAAGAGTACAAAGGCACAAGTCACAGTATCCTATATCAGATCTTGAGACATGAGCTGCAGCTGATCACCAGGATGCCCAAATGTGCCAAATGAGGGATGAATGGAAATGTAAACTGTGCAATAGAAGTGTGCAGGGGAAAGGATGACAGGTCATTTTTAGTCGTGTTTCAGCCCATGATTTTTATGTAGTGGCAGATCTTTGATCCTTTCAGATTTCATGGTCATTCTATGAGCAGAGTATGCATGTCTCTGTTACTGTCTCCTACCTGAAGGCTATTTTCTTCTGGACTGAAAAATCAAAGATGTGCATCAAATACAGATGTCTCAATCTTGGAATTGAAATAAATTCAGTACTTCTGGAACAATTCAGCTAACTTGAAATATTGAGATGATTTTTCAGTGTTGTCCCACTAGATAAAGACAGTTATACTAAGGTTTTAAAAGTATTTGTGGATGACTGGACCATCATTTCAATCATTCTAACTTAGATGAACAACCACAACAGAGAAGGAGGCTATTACTGCTCTTACTGCTACTGACCTTCTGCCCACTCTCTAATTTCTCCTCATTGCTTCAATAAATGAGGACATAAAGTGATTACTCTACAATCTATCCATTAACTGCAGTTAATGGCCTTGTCCTCTTCTTCAAGAAAAAAAAGGAATGTAAAATTTACTTCATTGATTCCTTGTTATAACTATATGCAGGTTTTGTTGTTGTTGTTGTTGTTGTTTGTTTGTTTTGCTGTTTTGTCTGTAGTAAGTACTTACTGAATAATACCAGATACATAAACAAAGTTGCAATATCTTGGTTCACCATCAGCCTGGAATCTGCAGACTAGAATCCTTTCTCCTCATCAGAGCTTTTTCCCTGTGCACTACTTGAAATGATTCAAAACACAACAACTATATTTTTTCTGTGTAGACACTTATAAAAAATGAAAAAGAACCAAAATATTTATGAAAAAAAGACAGGATTATAAAGAGCTGTAATCTGAATCAAGGTTAATTGTCTGAGAATTTGTAGCTATGTTCCTACCTGCTGTGTTATTGTTGTGTTTTCCAATGCCTTTGGTGAGTTGAGAAATTGCTAAATCTGTCATAATAAAAGGTATCAAACAGTACTGTCATGGACTTCAGACAAACTTCTGCATCTTGCATCAATTTTTGTCCTGGATTATTTTTCTTTACTTGGCACAAAGACTTCTCAGAAAAAAACTTGCCAAGGACCAGCCAGTTACCAAGACTCACTTAATATATGAATGTTTCTGGCTTTTAAGCCAGAAACTGGCAAGACTGGTGGTGAAGCTATTGCTAGCTATGAATTATTTGACCTCACACATTTGAAAAAGTCTCAGCAAGTTCTGCAAGTGTGTTGGAACAGCTCAAATCAGTCAGACTCACCCTGTTGACCTGTAGTGATTTTCAAATGTTTTACTCACTTCAGTTGCTAAGAGTGGATAAGAAGATGAAGAGGAAATTCTTTGTCTGCTAACTGTGATCTAAACTGGCTTCAGCTTGACATCAAAAAGTAGCATTCAATTATCTAGAAAGAAACTGAGAGCTATAGAGGTCTACAGACTGAGAGGGAGGGAAGGAACTATGACAATAAAAGCAATCAATTATACTTAGTCCAAGTATATTTTAATTGTAATAGTGTACAATGGCAGAGTAAAATCCCAATCAGAATATTCATTTAGTTTTATAAACTGTATTTTAAATATTTTTTTTTAATTTAAAATATGCTTCATCCAGATGTTTGAGTCATCTCTGGTTTTAAGTTATATTTTGCTTTGTTTAAAACATGAAGCAGGAGAAAAAGCCAGAACAAGATGTCAGTGTTTCACAGTGCAGCTAAAACTGAAATTCGTTGCTCTAAGGATGAGAGACTAAGGTGACTGGTTTCCTATGGAAACTTGAACATCTTTCAGGATTTCTTCTCTCTTCCTGCCAACAGGAGAGTCCAGAGATAAGAGTGAAGAAGGGATAGTTTGAGAAGCAGACATATATGGCAGGTGTTTGATGAGGTAAAGAGCACAGCTGACACCTCCAGTCATGATAGCCTAGGACAGATTCTGTTCTCCAGCTCAGTGCCTGGGAGATGTGGCTTCCCTCTTTTCAGACTCAACTGGTAACAAAGCTGACACAGAGACATGTATGAAGTGAAACTTGCATCTCCTTTTAAACTATCCCACAGTCCAAGTGGGGTTCAGTCCTCAGTCTGCTACAGAAAATGTTAATTTTGATTGTTGATTTGGAATCATAAGGAAACCAAGATTCCAAGTGGATATTTATTCTCTTGATTCTGAAGGACTTGTTTTGAGAATGGAGATGTCTACTTAGATCTCTATCATCAACAAGGAAGGCATAGCAGCACATAAGCTAACAGTTAAGTCTAGAAATCTAGTAGACTATCAAAAGGAAGAGACAGAAGGTGAGATGGCTTTTTACAGCATATCAGTGATTTTGAAAGGCATGGTGTTCATGCTTCTTTTCATATGCTGTAATGCATATTCCAGGTGAAAAGCAGTAACCTAACGAAGAGGCAAACAGAAAAACCTAGACACTCACATGGTGAAAACTCATCATATATTGTTCAGATAAATGTTTAGTAGCAATCAAAGAATACCTTCCTGTACTGTCTCTACAGGCCTATTTTTAATCCCATCTAACACTGAACAATCAACACTTGTTATCATTTGTCTGCTTAATGCTCATCTTTCCCAAGCATTCAAAGTTAAATACACTCCTGTTTCTGCCACTGTCCTTAGTAATCAGACATTAACAAAGGGAAGACACAGGTGTTCCAAATAATTACCTTCTTTTATTGTTCACCCCTGATTTCGATCACTTACCATCAAACCTGTTCTTTAGGGCAGCATGGACAACCTGTAACCTACCTAAAGAAGTGATACCCACATCCCATAAAAAAGAGATGGAATGCAGAGATATTTTTACTCATGAGCTTAGAAATGGTCATCATAAAATGGAAAACATATTTTTAGAGTTGGATACCACCACTAGACTGTGTGCTAGCTAATGGAAATGACCCTTTTTAGCAGTGAAAAGTAATTGCGTAATGTAGCTACACAGTAGCTTAATTTTTTTCTCTGCTGTGCTATACTAGCTTTGCATAACAAACTTTAATGTTTCACAGTGTTTTTCAACTTGAATAATTTATGCTTTTTCTTTTTTTTTTTTCTTTTCTTTCTTTTTCACCCCCAATGAATCTAGTACTAGCAGCGCACGGATGTTGTCAAGGGATGCTTTATCCTAATGTCTCTTTTTGTTTTATTCAGTAGAATATTATTCGTCTGATATGTTCAATTACAGTAACTCAGGGAACAAATGCAACAAATACTGTTATGTGGTACACAAATAGTGTCAAGGCAGACACATAAACATGAGAAGTTTAGCTGAGTGGCCCTTGATTTCAATATTATCCATATTCTTTCATTTTTCTATGGAAATTTTTGTCTCTATTACTTTCTTTCTTCTACCCCGTGCTTGTTTTGCTACTCGTAATTCAGAACGATAATTTTTTTCTCTTGTATTCATATAAAAAGATAACATTTTCTTCATCTGGTGTTTTTCTTCCACACAATATTATTTCTTCAGCAGTATTTTCTTCATTATCTGTCTTTCTCTAATCTTTTTTTCCATCTATATGTACTCCCAGATCCTGCACCGAAGACAGTCTGATTTACTGAGCACATACCTGATTACACTGATGCTCTGATGGTAAAATGATAGGGTTTCTTTTTAGCTTTTCTTTATTTGTGGGATGAAGGAATGGAGAAAAAATGTGAAGGAAATAAGTTCAACCTGTCTTTGTTGCTATATTATCATGGAGGCCAGGCATAGGAACACCCGCATACTGAGAAGCGCTGCCCAAACTCCCCCAGCATATCTGCTTTGCCTTGCCCATCCCACAGAAGCCCCTTTCTGAGCTCCATCTCTAAATGTCTCTGTGGCTGGAAGAACAGCAGATAGCCCATGAAATTGCATCTGAATGGGCATATGAACTTTCATAAATCTGCATCTTCACATAACCTATTAAAAAAAAAGAGGCAAAAAGGGAAGAAAGGAAACGGAGGATTTTATGGAATATAATCTATAATGGTAGTGACAGATGATATACTGATGTGATGAGAGCAGGTTTTCATGGGTCAGAGGCAAAGGCCTGGAGAAAGTGAGGCCATATGTTAGAGATGCCACATATATACAGAAATTGTGGTGCTGCTTTCTATTATTGGAAGATCAAGCTGAGCATCAAAATCCAGTGGTACTTTCTGAATGCCTAAACCTTCTGTCAGAGGATGTGCATTGTTGCTCATGCATTTCTTTCAGACCTTTTCTCATTCCCTCCTCACTCTTAGATGCTGTCCTGTCCTTTCTTAGTTGGATACCTTGTGTATCTTATATGATGTCCTGTTTCTTTAAACAGGCATAAGTCAGCAGCCCTGGGAAATGCATCCACTAGCACTCTGGCAGTGAATGCTTTCAGTGACGCATCAGCCCCATTCTGATAACCATGGGGACAGTGTATTCCTGCTGTGCTTCCAGGTACTTTCACAGACTACAGACAATGCTTAATTCTGACATGTTCACAGACTGTGCTTAAAAATCTCAAGGTTTTTATATAAGTCTGAATGCAAAAACATTTGTGTGAATCAGATTTATATATATGAAAAAGAAATATTTAATTTTCTTATTCTTCCAGTTCTGAAATGCAATTCAAAATCTCACTGAACCATATGGGAACTGGGTTATGCCCCTAAGGAGAACAAAGAAGAACATAATACTAGATCACATGCAGACAATAAAAGTTTCTGAGATCTGTTTGAACACGTGGGAAATAGATCACATTGATGATAATAAACAACAACTGGAAAAAAGAAAAGGAAAGAAAAGAAAAGCATGTGAGAGAAGAAAAGCTTTTCATTTTGCTCTGGGCAAAAACTACAAAAAGATGCCTTTTCCTTTTTAGTTCAGAAGGAATAAAGTCACCAAAAAGATCAGATCAGGAAAGCATAAAAGCACAGGCTGAATCAAATACATTGAAATACAATGAATCACATGAGAATGAAATTTCCAAAACTAATACAAAATCAGACATGGAAGAAATGCACTGCTATTGTATATGAAAGTATATGTGACCCCTGTTGATTGCCAATATTTTACATGTCTGTCATACATATCATATAGACCTGCCACCCCCCCAGAAAGCTTTGCTCAATCATCTGGTGATTATATGACAACTTCCAACAGAAGACCTCAAGTGACTCAAAATGTTAAATGCATTATTTTCATCCATAAAACAAAATTAGTTATTCAGTATCATACCTCAACAAAGACAAAGCAAGAAATTAGGAGCAGAAAATAATTCTCAGCTCCAACTCTGGAAAATAGCCTTCCTGCAGAGTATTTCTTTGCTTGGAAAAAGAAGCACTGGGCATGTGAACTGGAAAGGGGTCATGTCACAGTGGACCATTAGAAGATACCATAAAGCAAAACTGCCCTTGAGGGTAACTACAGCCTTAGATTCTGTCTTTCCGCTTGGGACAGTAGTTCATTGTCTAGTGGTCATTACAGGAGAAATGTATTTTATCTCAGAATAATTTTATTAAATATGTTTCATTTAGAAGCACATGACATTTTTATATTCTGTCTTTCCCAGATGTAGAACAAAGCATAGGTTTCCTGACCAGATGGCATATTTAGGCTTGCAAAACATGGCTATGGCAGAGAAAATATGACTTCCCAAGAGCAGATGGCAATGTCAGTACTGCCCATCCCCAGTAAGAACATCTTTGTTCTGAAGGTACAAAACATTAACATTTCTCATCTGACCATCATAAGATGCACCAGCTGCAGAGAAGCTTTCCTAACTTTCAGTTACTTCTGAGTCACTCTCAGGACCCTGTGAGTGGAGAGTTCCACCCTTCTGGAGTCAGACTCCTGCACCTGGTGTTTGAGCTATGCTGCATGTATGCCTATGTTCACTTTTGTACCTTCCCAGCCTTCATCCCTTGACTTGACTTTCCAACTTGAGCAGGGATCTGGCACATCCCCATAGACTTACTTGGTAGTCTGGGCTCTCAACAGACATGTTACCTGTGCTGACTCAGCTTCGTTCTCTGCACTCTGTTTCTGCAAGGCTATGCTTTCTTGGGAGGTTGTTGCCTAGTGATCCTATTGCTCTCTGCTAGTTTATCAAAGCCAGAAGATGATGGCTTTTTAGAGAATCGTTTTTTCTGAGGTGGATATTAGACCATTACGAGCTCAGACACATGTCCATACTCTCATCAAGAGGTCATAGCAATTGGTCTTAATATACTGCATTGTTTAATTCCACTCCATGTTTTCTGCAAAATACTCTCTTTTTTCTCCCTTTTTGGATGCCTTAAAGTTGCCATGGAGACACTCTAATGTAAAAGCCTAACAAAATTATTTAGGAAAGCTGCAGGTGTATTAGCTTTATTTCTGTATTGCATAGGCAGAGGTATAAGGGTATTACCAGAGTAAATAGATGGATGCATATTGTGATGCCTATCACCTCTGAATCACTTCTTTTATACGTAGCCCAGGCTTGCTAAATCTTTATGAGAATAAATTTTGAATTAAAATAGAGACAAGAACAAGTGTGTTCAGGGTAAGAGAAAGGAACTTGAGAAGAAACTGTTACTTCAGAAAATAGAATCATGGGAAAAATATGTACTTTCCAAATATATGAGACTCTTTCCTTCAAGGGTTTCTGATTTTTTCCTAGTTATAAATTGAGTTTGAGAATTGAGAGGTTGTAAGAGTGAGTCTGAGCTAGCTATCACATTTTTATCACTGCTGAGACAGTTTAAGAACAAACTTATGATCCCTTCAACTTTGAAAATGATAGCAAATTCATTGCTGTCTGTGCCAGGAGGGAAACATGGTAAATTCTACTATGTTGATTTAGAAATAAGGCTTTATATTGTAAGATGTATTATTTTATCACAAGAAAGCACTTGCATAAATTTTGGTAAATAAGCATTTAAAGTAATTATTACATCTGAATGAATTGGAATAGGATGAAGTTAGATCTAACCTTTGTATATAGCTGGCTTGAAATGGTGAAGTGCACTTGTAACCATCAGGGACTGAAAAAAATTTCAAGTTACCTAAAATAGCCAATTGTTTCTAGGAAGATGTAAAATTTGTCATTAAAAACAAAACAAAACAAAAACAGACTCCAGATTTGACAAAGGCATTGAACTTAAGAATATTGCAGTTCTGTGAAAAGGATCTTAGTTGTTTTATTGCTATGCTTTATTACAAACAAGCTTGAAATAGTCATTGCTGGATTGTAGCATTAAACAGAAGCGAAAGCCTATTCCTTCACAGATCACTTTCTTCCTAAAACACTGGAAGGTTCTGTAGCTAAAAGAGCTGCAGAATGCAGATATTTAATCATTTTACCACATTCTGAAGTGTAGGTCACCACTGCTGAGCTGAATTGGCTTCTGAGCTGCAGGGCAGTTAGACATTAGTTAGACAATTAGACATACAGTGTTGCCTTTTTCATTCAAATTGTTGAAATAACTGTTTTTAGCAGGCTAGAAAACAATTGGACAAAGCAGTTCCCATAGATGAGTAATGGGGCCTATGAGCTAATGAACTGCTTATTACAAACACAGAAGTTACTGCAGTGACAATTACCCTTCAAGACCTCAGTAGGGAGGGAAGGAAAAGAGAAGTTAAATTAGGTAAAAGAGAATCAATTGCAGTGAACTTTGTGTCACTAAATGAAAGACTAGTTTGGGCTTGTAGAAAATTGATCAGCAGAACATATTTTTATTATCATCAGGTAATCATGGAGATGCTAGTTTGCAGGCAAATGCCACTGGATAGTAGATGAGTTTCATATAACCACATTTGGAAGAAGGACTTAGGGAGCAAATTAGTTTTTGAAAGTAAATTACCCAGACATGCTCTTAAAGCACGCACTTCTTAGCTGCAAAGCATCTTTTCTCAGGAAGGAAATAAATAATACACCTTTCTGCTATCTGGGTGAAAAAGTAAGAGGAGTTAAAACTTAGAAAATGCTGTAGGAACTATACATTTGCTCTATAGCTAGACCTGTGAGAAACAGATACTAGAATAGGAGATATGTATTGAAACCGGTTGGATTTTGAATGTCAAAGGTTCTAACTGTACTAAGGTTGTCAAAGGTTCTAACCTCTTTTTGAGGTTCAGTTCTGTGAGGCCCTTCTGTTCTGAGTCCACTCCTCAGGGGACTACAGAGGTGCCTCAAGACCCTTCTGAGAGGAGTTGCACAGTGACATCTGCCCTTGCACCAAGCCAGAGCTAACACCTGCAGCCACTCCAGAGGGCTCTTTTACTCTGGCTTAGTTTCAAGTAGCTGCATTAATGAGCCACCAGCTGTCATACAGCTAAGTTGCCACACATTTACACCTGTCCACAAGATTGACTTCAATAGCCAGACTCAGCATGTGAAGGAGCTGGACTGTTGAAGCTGGAGATGAGGAGGCTTGAGGGGATCTCATAAATCTATATAAATAACTGAAGGAAGGGTGCAATGAAGATGGACCCAAGCTCTTTTCAGTGGCAGTGACAGGACAAGAGGCAATTGGCACATTGGAGATTAAATCTGAACATCAGGAAGTACTTCTTGCTGTGTGGGTGACCAAGCACTGACACCAGTTGCCCAGAGAGTCTGTGGAGTGCCCTCCTTGGAGATATTAAAAATCCACTGAACATTGTCCTGGGACCTTCTTAGGGTGTTCCTGAGGAACAGGGTATTTCTCAGGGAATTGTCTGAGCATAGGAAATGGATCGGTTGACATCCAGAGGCCCTTTATTTAAACCATTCTGTTGTTTGGTGATTCTGTGAAACTGCATCCATTGCTGGTGTAGTGGAAGAGAAATGACAGCTAATTGGGAGGGGAGAGACTGACCTAGCTCCTCTTGTCTTCCCAATCCACCCCATTTGAATCTGTATCTGTCTTGGGCTGTGTCTCAGTGGTTTGCGTGGGGCTGTGTACTCATTCATAAAGCAATTGATGTATTTGCCTTAAGAACTTCACTGATAAAATAAATTCTTTGTATGAATATTGCCAGCTCTGCTAATAAACTGGTAGCTTATGCATTTGTAATTGTCATGCATGCTTCATTATGCTGCTGGTCTTTATCTCAAGAGGTGTGGGCAGTTCTGGAGAGGTGAACTAAATTTTATATAATTAAACCAACATTACTTGCTTCTAACCATGAAGGATTATTATGAAACTGTAAATGAAATACAGTGGACCAACTCCAAAGCAAAATAATTGCACTGTGATTTGCTGCCTTTTTCTTTTTTCTTTTTCCCCTTGCATATAATTGGATAGTGCTACTTAAGGTTGTTCATTCTAAGTACATTAGGTTATCTCCTTCAAAGGGTACCAGGGGTCTGTCTTGGAACCAGTGGTTTTCAACATCTTTATCAATGACATAGATAATGAGACTGAATGTACCTTCAAGTTTGCAGATGACACCAAGGTGTGTGGTGCAGCTGATACAGCAGAAGGAAGGCACAACACCCAGAGGTACTTGGACATCCTTGAATATTGGGCCAACATGAACCTAATGAAATTCAACATGGCCAAGTGCAAGATATGTTGCAATCTCAGGTATGTATGAAGAACAATTCATTGACAGTAGCCCTGAAGAGAAGTAGTTGGGGATCCTGATTATACTATTTCTTTTGAAAGTTATTTTTACTAAAATTGATCAATCCCAGATGGTTTCCAAAACTTTGAATAGTTTCCCTTTTCCCAGACTAGAAAACCCTGCAGAAGTTGAAACCATTGCAGAGGGCAATTTGCTATCCAAAAGTGAAATTGTTTGAGACACCAAATCAGTTAGCAGGACTGAAGTTTATATAATGGAACTATTTAATTCTCATTTCAGTGACACTAATATACAGACAAAAAGAAGCCGTGCTTATCTCTTTAATATTTTACCTTCTCTTAGAATTCGAGCTTACAAGACGCTGTGGGACAAGAGTGTGAGAGGATTGCAGAACTTCTAACACTCTTAATGATTGCAAAAATTTTGCTGCCTTTGTTTGAAAACACATATGAAGTCTCAAGACTGAAATACAAAGTACTTCCATGAGAACACTTCCCTTCTTCTTAGTTAAATTTTCATTCTAGTTACAGTATGAGGGTAGTTGCTGCCTTCAGCTTTCCTGTAGCAGTTCCTTACACTAGCAATTCACCATTTTCCATATTCCATTTGACCATGCAGTTTGCACTCTATATGTAACACAAAAACCATGACACATTAGGATGATCTCAACTAAACTAAACACAGATTTGTTAAAGTTGTTCCTTGTTCTGTATGATTTTCAAGCTGATATCCAGATTATGGTCACAATAATTTGTGCTGACATTTCTGCCAGGTGGGTCTGTGTGTGCGAAGAAGGAGGGAAAAAGAGAGAGAGGGCATATTTCCATTTGTAATGCCAATAGATACTTCATTATCTTCTGTGATCACTGCTGTGGGACATGAACAGAGTCAAATTGCAATAGAAAGGGTGTGGATCCTCCCCAAAAAAATTTTCTTCCAGGGAAAGGGATTTTCAGAAATAGTTTCATGGCTATCCCTAGAATGCCTGCCTGTCTGCAGTAGATTCAGGGCTTTTAGCAGCTTTTTGCATTTATTTTAATTAAGCATTTCTTTATTTGATTTCCCTGAGAACCATTTCTTTTGGCTGAACATGTGCACCTCAGCCCAATGTTTTGGCTGCTCTGTCCTCTACCCAACTACTTAAATTTCTTCATTCAGTCCTCAACAAGTATGCAACAGGAAACAGACACATACTTCTCAGAACAGCTCATTAGACTTGATAACTTTCCCCTTTTACAAGAAGAGTTAGTACCCCTTTGTAAGCAGAAGTGTGCACTGACTGTGTAACTACTAACAGTGGATGGAGGGAAGTGAATGGTGAATCTTGAACTTTGTCAAATGTAATGCTTGGCAGATTTATCCCGTTTACTTTTCTTCCCCTTTTTCTTCAACACTCCCTAAGTAATAGAAAGATGAAGAAAGAGAAAAACTTTTCTTGGTCTCATCATCATTAATGACAACAACTTGTTTTGCTTCCTATTTGCTGTTTGACTTTTGGCCTTCTTATACCACTGAGCCTTGAATAATAGATGTTTTCATTGTTGTTCAGGGAGGACTACTGCTATAAAGAAAATACCTGAAGGGGTAAATAAGACATCTAAATCTTATCTGATATCGTCCTCTCATCTCACACTGAAACCTGGACGCATGCAATCAGCTGTTAGGAAACTGAGCAGTAGATGAAAAATTACAAGGAAGTGGAGATACAGAATCCTACTTCTAATATTGATGGTTTAGCAATATTTCCTAGCACTGTTTCCTGCCAGGGCCATTGGGAGTGCCTTCTGAGTTGTCAGAAAGACCACATTCTGCTTAGCTTCCTTTCATGCTTTCCTAAACTTATATCCAAATATTTATGCAGGATCTGGCAGCATGTGAATAAATTAATTTCTATCTCATTTCCCCGTTACTGAAGGTCAGATTGCCCTAAAAGGAGGAATCATCGCAAGGAATATAAGTGACTGAAGTGAACAAAACACACTGACTTTAATGAAGTAGAGGTTAAAATTGTATAAAGAGAAGCAGATGAATTTTAGAGATGAACATGGTAGTGTAAGGACTTGAAAATCCTATAGGCTTTTTCCAAAGTAAATCATCTATGATTGTATGATTCTATAAACATGAAGAGGAAACTGATTACAATCAACTACTTGAAGCTACAGCACAAAGCAAATAAATAAATAACAGAATAAGTGCAGCCTCTTTTTGTGTATTTCTGGTAGCTCCTTTGTATGCTTTAGATTTTGTATGTAAGGCACAAAAACTGTGCCTTAACAAAACTGATACATTAACTTTATATAATATTTACATTTTGAATCAAATTATAATTGGAAAAAAATAGGAAGTCAATATTTCCATACAAAATGTACACATATAATCATATGGGAAAAGATATGATTCTTTTGAAGATAGTAGACTATTAGTGTAACTGGTAATTCACCAAAGAAAATAAATTATCTTGTTTTGTGTGTGTGTGCACATATAAAGGGGAGGTTCCTGATTTTTTTCTCTTAGCATCCCATTTGTAAAAACTTAAAGCTCTTGCATGGACAAAGCATATAGCTTTTACATTTGCACTTTAAGCTAATGTATAACAAAAAGTCTTGGGACATACTGAAAAATAGCCCCTTCTTTTGTGAAACACTCTAGGAGTTTGTGGCTGTGTCAATACATGTCATTTTCAATAGTAGATAAAGGAAGCTTAAAATAGGAAAGAGACATGCTATCTTTTCCACATCATGGTCTGGAAATACCAAAATGTCTCTGTCTCTTAAAAGATACTATTGTGCCTGTCCAGAAAGATTTTGAACAGTTTGAGAGTTTGTAGTTACAGTGTTAGAATGAAAAGCAATTAACTAAGGAATCACAGAATCACAGAATGGCCAGGGTTGGAAGGGACCTCAAGGATCATGAATCTCCAACCCCCCTGCCACATGCAGGGCCACCAAACTCCCCATTTAATGCTAGATCAGGCTGCCCAGGGCACCATCCAGTCTGGCCTTGAACGCCTCTAGGGATGGGGCATCTGCAACTTCTCTGGGCAGCCTATTCCTGTACCTTTTACAAAATTGTTTCATAGGCTTTTGTTAATCACTGAAATCAGAAATTTACTGGATAGTTTATTGCTATCATTTCCTGTCAGCACACATCAATCAGGATTTGACAGACAGATTTTGACCACCCTTCAACGTCCTGGCTAAAAAGGCAGTGTGACAACATGCGTAGTCTTTTCAAAGAGAAGAGATTTCAGAAATTTCAGTACAACAGACCATCAAGTAGAAACAAAATACTAAATGAGTACCTTCAAAAAATGACAGTGATTTATCAAGGTAGTCAATATACTTCTCCTGAAGCATTCCTGGTAAAGTTATTGTGATGGTGATTATTCTGTGTTTATTCTCCTGTCTTCAAGATAATTCCAGGTTTACTGGAGTTGATTTACTTAAAATTTCAGTGAACACTGAGCAGTTTTTTTTAGTGCATACAGCATTTAAGAGGTAGAAAAGCACTGAAAACTTTTTAACTTGAAAGAGCCACAGATTAACATTAACTTTTATTTCTCTTTTCATAGACCCCATATTAAAATAAAACTTTTCCAGTTCCAATGACAATGCTATCTTTCAGCGAGAAAAGGTCTCAGGTACATGTTTTCTAGACTTTCGGATAACTTAATGACTACATCTGATGAAAATATGCTGTTATACTTCTGCAAAACGCAGGAAGTTTTTAGTATAAATCAAATACAAATCAAATTGCTCATTCTTTCTTTCATTAATATTTCATAGAGTTATGAAATTGCTTTCATATGGTTTCACACTGAACATATACAAGGAGGAAATGTGATAAATTATTCAGTGTATCACAGTTACAGTGATGGAAATAGAATGAATTCCTGTAATATTAGTAGGTGCTTAACCAAAGACTACACAGCTCTCAGAAAGTTTGGAGACAATACTCCTTGTGTATTTTCCCTGCCTGGGAATATAGAGATTTATGCTTGGAAAGTCATAGAAACTTGCTGAGAAAGCAATAACCCTGAAGTTCAATGTATATTTTACTTTATTTTAATCCTCATCAGCCTTTCAGTACTATTTCCTTGAGGTCCTACAGGCTTCAGTCTTGATCTTAAAAGAAACCGCGAAAAATCTTTGAGACTGTAGTTAAAAGAACAAAAATTCTAACAAAACACCCCGAGCAACCAGTAGCAGAACTCATGTACCAATTATAAGTTGTTCATAATGATGAAAACTTTGCCCTTTGGAGAGTATCAGTTGGAGGAAGTGAGGGAAAGAAATTGATTTCTTTTTAAGAATCTTCATTTCATTTAAATTATTTTTCTCTGGAAGCTCATTTTCCATGCAGGCTCACTTTAAAGAGCAATATAATAGTATTCTAAGCTACCATGTTAAGTTTTTCAGTTCATATTGCAAGAAGTTATAGATTTGAACACTGCTACAGCAGCTAATATTTCACAGAGTAGAAAGCTATAGAGCTATATGTAAATATATATATATATACACACATATAAAATCTATATGGAGTTCTTATTGTAATACTCATAAATTTTAACAATAGTCATGTATTACCTATGCAGATATCCTAGACTGTGTAATATAAAAGGCACCATGTTAAGAAATTTATTTATTTATTTATTATGTATTTCACAGTGATCTTCCTGCGTGACTTCACATAAAACACTCTAAATCTTCCTGCATTCTTGCTTTATAGGAATTAGCTAATCAGTGAAGTAATCATCTCTGACCATTCCTTTCATCCTTTTTGATATTTTGTAACCTTTTATAGGCTTCTTCTCAGTTTTCATCTTTATAAGGCATCTCCTTGTTTGTGAAGTTATCCAGTTATTTAGATTCAACATATGACACAAGAATTGAGTTAAACGTCTATATGGCAGCAGCAGATCTTAAAGTAGGAATTTTATATTTATCTAAATGGAAATGAACATCACAATATTCTAGATTTCTGAGTCAGTATAAGTGCTTTGAGGCAAATAGTTTTACAACAAAATAAACAAACCCTCTTTTTTTTTTTTTTTTGGAAGTAGCACAATAAAAGATTTTGTACATTATTGACATTATTAGCATTAATGCCATTTTGGAAACAAGGCAACTATGTAATATAAGCACAACTGACTGCCCATCTGTTTTCAGGACTTTCCTGGCATTCACCAGTATAGTACTAATGAATTTATGTATACAAAACTGTAGGAAAAAGGTCAGTCCTTATCATACAGTTACAGATAGGAGGGGGATCAAGCAGTTGAATTGTTCACCATCTCCTAGGCAGTATGTGACAAAAATTAACCACATATACTTATGTAGCAGTGTATTTCTTAAAGCAAGAAGACTATTTTTTTTTTTCTCTCAGTCACCTTCCTGTAAAAGGACACCTTTTAAATTTAACCTTTAAAACAATTTTGAATGTAAAATGTTTCATGAGAACCAGCTTTTTATTAACCATCTTTTTAGATCCACTACTGCTTGTGTGCGAAGGAGACTTTTAAAGGAATCTAACAGTAATAGATCATATATAGTTGATTTCATAGAGAAGCCAATTTTTTTTACTATTACTCTCTTGGTTTTCATTGGATTTGAAACCTTGAAAAACAGTTTAAAAAACAGATTGGTTAGGAGAAAAAAAAATCTCAGCTGGAATGCAAACCTGGTGAGAACTTAATTGAAATCAACAGAGAATTAAATGAAGGAAGATATTTCAGTCTGAGTGAGAAATTCAGTGTTTCAAAATGGTTTTTCCACTCATAATCATTCTAGCTGTGATCCCTGAACCTAAGATATTTTCTCTGAGGATTTTATGCCTTTCAGCTATAGCAGAACACTAAGTGATAGTTTTGTGTTTATGCAAGTAGATGAAGTCAAGATCCATATGGAGATACCATTCAGCCCTCAAGCTTGCTTTCTATTATTCAGCACACTAATCTTGTGTCAAAACCATCACAAGTTGGGATCATTTCCATAGCAGCTATTCTGCTGATTAGGATTGTGTGTACCAATCACATGTATGCATATCAGTAGTAACCCACACTAAACAGGCAAAACCTTCCATGACCATAATGTTCTGGTGAGTTTCTCACCATTTCTCACAATTAATATGAAGTGACTTTAAAATAATTTGCATGGGTTGAAATGCTTCCTTCCCTCATATTCCTTGTTATAACTAAGGTATTGTATTTTATATTGCCCTGTAATAGATTTCAGATGCTATGCCGATACTGGAAAAGATAACTTAATTTCCCTACTGATATTCAGGCTCCATGGTGCTCTGATGATTCTGTATATATCATGGTAATAATAGTGAATGAAAATTGTCTGTTCGTAGACATACTGATGAAGAGACAATGAAGGAATAACCTTTCCATGCTTAAGTTTTCCTTTGAATAGATAGATGGGATGAAAATATATTTGAAAGGATGCGAAGGTAGAAATATGCAGACTAAAAAGGAGAAAAAGTTTTGGAAAATCTGGTGAAATAAAACTAGACATTTGGAACGCTTATCATGTTGGGCAATGCAGCCTGCAATTTTTTTCTATTAAATCTTAAAAGTTTTGGAATCCTTCCTTCCCTACAGTCACCTGTATAGCTACATGTCCACAGGAAAGACTGACAGTCAGTTACTGTAAAATAAAAGATGTGCATGAGAGGATGGTGAGATCTGACGGCTTACAGGCACTCATATTTCTTGATACTGCAAACAAAAGGAAGCAAAATGAGCAGACAGTTGTTGTGCTTGGTAAGTGTAAACACGGTGTGACTGTGACAGATATGCAACTTAATGAGTGCTTTGCTCTTGCTACACCACAGTGATACAGAAAGTCAGTACTGCCTTGAGCAATGGCCTGGTATCCCCGGGCTGACACTAAGCTCAAGCTGTATGTCAGAAACTGATGGTGATAAGTGAGAACAGAGCACACTAAAACACTTTGTGAAGCTTCTATTCCACCCACTTGGCCTAGCCCAGAAACAACAACATTTCCTAGTGACAAAATGTTTTTTTAGCAGTCAGACATGGTAGGCAGGATACAGAGTTTACTCTCCTTAATGAGAACTCCTGTTATTTACATTTGCCTCACAAGCCAAAAATAAAAATAAAAAAAAATGGTGCTGTTCCTTGGGATATACAGTACAGGCTACAGTACATCCCACATTTCTGTTGATGGAGCTAACATAAAATTTGTGGAGAGAGAATCAGTCAGAAGAATTACAGAAAAGGAAATCTGTGTCAGTTGTAAAACTTCTCCTGAAAGTAGAGAGGATCATTTCACTGGAGATTGTGTGACTATACCTTGAATGTTATGATTGATTTTGAAAGATCATTGTGAAAAGACAAATGACATATCTGAATACATATGTCAAGGAGTGTGTTGTTGTCATTCATTTTTTCATTTGATTTGTGACTTTTTTTTCCAAATGTTCACTGTTAGATATTCAACACAAATTCATCTTTCAGAGTCAAATTCTGAAATTGTCTCTTAGCCAAAACTACCAGAGGTGCTAATGATTGTGTTCTGTGAATAAATGGCTATGCTACTTTGCAAAGGAAATAGCTTTTTCAATATATAAAGTCAGAAAAGCATCAGTGCCACGGGCATAAGGAACATCATGTCTCTTAAAGGAACTTGTCAAAGTCAATAGATTCAAGAGCCTGAAAATAACCCTTGCTCTCCTTTGTATGTGCAATGCTTTTGTGAATGATTATGATTAAATTCATGAAGTGACATAAGGGAAGCCTGTTTTCTTTACAGAAAATGAGAAAATCTCTTTAACAGACTGACATCTACTTTAAGCTTTCAATGCATGAGAAGTTAATTTATAATAAAATAGAGCATGTACAACCAGATAAAGATGTGATGTTGATAAAAAAAATAGATAAGGCATTGGTATGAAAGTGAAATATTTGAGCTCCAAGACAAAATAAGGCATAGGTGCTAGGGTGGAATTCCTATCCCCAGGTCATATATTTAGGTCAGAAACTGTCTTCATTTATTAAAAATATATGATTTTTTTTGTGTATACAGTGACACAAATTACCATTTATTTGAGTAGAAACAGAAATTACTCTGAATACTTGTCCCTTGTGGATAAAACTAGAAGCTTAAAAATATGATTCAATTAGAGTTGATATCAGCCAGAGTCTACTGGCTGCAAAGAGAATATCCCATTCCTTTTGATACTTTTGTTTCCCTACAGACTGAGAATTCTGAGATCTTCATTTTGTATGTTTTCACTTTGATTTGTAAAGTTTTGGTGCTCATAAATTTGCAAATACAGAATAAATCAAGCTGACTATTTTAAGTAAATTTTTAAATGTGGCAGAAATAAATCAGAAGATATTTTCTATTTTAAACTTCTGAAAGGAACAGCCATTTTCTTCCATATAGAATGAAAAGTCATTAATGTGCCTATACATTCTGCTTACAAGCAATTCTTCCCATCACTGTTATGTCTGAGCAAAGTGCCTTGCAGTGATTCAAAGCAGACTTAGTGCCTACTTAGTCCACTTCTTGTTTCATTTCTCTCCAGAATCTTCCCTGGCTTTTAATGTCACCTGAACTCTCCACCTAGGTAAAATGTAGGTAAAATATAGAACCCACTTTCCACTTATCAGAGGAGGTCCCTGGGTAGATTCTTGCATGGGTTGGTGGAAATGACTATTGTTGCTGGGAGGAGTCCTTCCTTTCTTTGATATTTCAGAATTGTTGGCTTGTTCTCAGCATAGATAATGACACAGAAAAGAGAGAAGTCCCAGAATTGGGAGATAGTGACCCCAGTCTCAGGTCATTGGTTACAGGCACTAGATTTCTGTCTGAAGTCCCTAGGTTTCATAGATGTTATCCATATAGCTGATGATATAAGTATTCTTGACATAGATAATTCCTTATTACATGCATTTTCACTGTGTTTTGCTCTCTATTCTCTCTTCCTGCATTTTAATACAGATTGCAAGGGGAGATACAGCCAGATATATTTTTCCATGTTTCTGTAGCTACTCCACCATACACAGAAGAAAGCTGTCTTCTGGGAGTGAGGGGGAGGTGTGAAGTTCCCCCCACCTGTTTCTCATGATGCAACGATTGCATCCTCATATGCAGAGGAGTGGTCTGTTCTGTAGCTAAGTTTTTCTTATGGGAGTGTGTCAAGAGTAGTTAGCTTTGCCAAAGTAAGATTATAGAAGTAGAGCTAAATAACTTTTTCTTAGGTATTTCCTGGTGCTACTACCAGATAAATCAGAAATTACGTGTGGACCATAGACACAGGCAAGGCTCAGGCCAGAAGTACCTCTAGCAGTTCAGGTGCATTTTAAGAGCAGACAATGTTCCCTACTTGTTTGAATTAACTGGGGTGAGCAGTAAATAACAGTGATATAGCTATATGCAAAGACTTTTAAAAGTCTTTCATTCCCGAAGAAAGAGTTGCCAACAGATTTTCAATGCTATTAATCTTGCTAGTGGTGATTAATTTATGTGGAGATCTTGATACTCTTATTTCTTTTTGTCCTTAGAATTTAAAAGCAGCTGCTTTGTGAGAGGCTGTTGTTATTGACTTGACATCAGCTACACAGAAACATTTTAGTAGATCTTAATCAATTGACTTCCACAGAAATCAATGGTATTGTTGGTATGATTTATTTATTTATTTGTGTGTGCGTGTATATATGTCATAAAACCAGAGCTTAATAAATATCAAATGGACAGCAAAATATCATAGGAAGATTTATAATAATCAGTACTACATGATAAAAAGCCTTTCGTTTTGGAGATGCAATTCTCATTATTCAACCAAAGAAAAAGTATGCAGATTTATGCAAAGATTTAAAGAGAACTTCATAAAAATTGTGGGCGTGTATCATTTTCAGAGGACCTGAAATGTCATTAAATAGTCTAGTGAAAAATACTAGTGATCTGAACTACAAGCTGAAATATTCTCACAGTTCTTTGGACTCAGCATTGAGAAATTAATGAAGATAGAATAGTATCCACCAAACCCAAAGAGTACAAATCAGACAAAGATGATGCGGTACCTTCTTCCAAATATCATCTGTAAAGACTGCTACAGAAAATAAGCTTCTCCATAAAACTCTCTGAACCTCCAAATGCTGATTGAAACCTTGGCCATGTGGATATTTAAAATACTCTTGATTTTTTTAAAAGGTGACTTAAGATATGCTTCCTTTCTGTGACAACAAAACTATGCCTAGGTGAGATATCTGGGCACTCAAACATCAAAAAAAATAATAATGATAATAATAATAAAAGATATATTTCTTAAAGAAAGAAGAATAATTAAGTAATATTATGAGTAAGATAGTCCTGTGCATTGTACATTATGCAATGTGAAGGTATCTGGTAAGATATAGTTGAATTTACATCATTCTTTGAAAGACTTACCTAAATGTATGTAATTTCCCTGTATAACTAAAAAAAAATACTTAAATTTGAAGGAGATTTCTGATCAGTATGTTGTAATACTTATTGCAGCTCCTGTATGAAGAACATACTCAAAACTCTTCTGATGTTCTAGATAAAATCAACAGCTTTGCAGTATGTTTTAGCTCAAAATCCTATTAACAAACAAATAGCAGACTAGCACTACAGAAAAGATAAAAGCAGAAGTCCTAAAACCTGGGTTGGAGATGCTCTGGTATAGTCTGCAAATCCCCAAGCTATTGTCCATCTACTCATCAGGATAGAAAACTCACAGCTTTTTATGGCTTTAAGAAAATGATGCTCTCTTGGGTGTCTGAGTTAAAATCGATATGAAAAGGTTTCTTTCTTTTTTTTCCCACTGGAAGCTGAAAGCTGCTGGAGTTCTCACAAGAAGGAGTGCTAAGCAGTGCTTTGATCCTGCTTAAATGTGGATGTTTACTTAGTCCCCAGTCATATTTCATTAACTTAAAAATATACTGTGTCACTACAGCATTGCAGTTCAAAATCTGGCTTTCTGTCCTTTAATCACATGTCTTACTCACTTTGTCTTATCTGCAGGCTATGTAGGGTAAATATACGAAAGCCTGAGTGAAAATAGACATAAACAATCTCTCCAGTAAAAAGATTTGACTGGATAGATATGTATAAGATATTTTCCAAGCAGTATAAAGAACATCCCTGTAATGGTTTATGTCAAGAAACTAACACTAAAATGAAAACTGACCTATATGTACACATATTGAAATGAAAAAAAGTAATCATTACTACATGACTTTTTATTAAAAGACATGGAAAGGAGGACTTCTTTGCAATTATATCCCACCATGTATGTAAAAACTAATGTATAGTTGTGTATTCATAAAATATATTTTATGAAAATCTGTTTTTGTTTCATTTACTACAATGAGAAATCATTGCCTAGTGATGAAACATAATTGGAAATGGTGGTGATGTGTAGGATTTTTTTATTTTTTTTTTTTTGTTATAGAGCTTGATCCTTCAGAATTTTACATGAAGATCTTAGTAACCATTAAATTGGAAACTGAATCAGTTAACCCCTATTCTTATACCCCTGAATCTTATATTTATCAAAAGCTGGAGCTGGATAAATATGGCTGAATATATGAATGAACTTTGCATTCATATAACAACATTTATCTTCACAGTGCAGCAAGAATATTAGAAAATAAGCGAAAAACAATCTCTTTTTAGATTAAAGATGGAGTCTTTTCTTAATAGTATGTGACAATATATATTTATTTTTTATTGAGGAAAGACAAAAGCTAAGCCTAAGCAATCTGATAAAGGGAACATCTGATCAAAAAGTAGGATTTGTTATTTCTCCATATGGCATGGAAAACATTTAGCTGTGAAGTAGCCGTTTCTACTACCAACTAGCTTCTATAGCCAATATGGATGTGACATTTCCTCAAGTGACCTTTTGACCAGCTGTGCAGCTGTGGCCATCTTGCTTTTAAATGCATTTCTTTTTCGTATGTTAGGAAAAGATGAACAAGTCTCAGAAGGACTGGGGATAAGAACTAATTCAGTCCTCTGTGGATAGATTCACTGATTTTTTCATACAAGAGGTCTATTTAATTAGTATACTGGAAAGTTTTCTGCAAGCTACCTCAAGCTGATTTGAAGCTGGCTTTAGAAAGAACACAGCTCTGGGAAACTGGGTCACTCACTGGTCAGGGCTCTACCACTAAGCTCCTGGAAGAAAGAAGATGGGAAGCTCCACAGAGGCTGGTGAATATGTAAAGCATAGACTCTCATTACCAAAGGTTGTTCAAAAGCATTCCTGTCATTCCAAAAATATGGAGGTTTATACCTCAGCATCGGAAGAGTATACACAGATCACTCTAAAGAGGTTCTCAGTCTTTTCAAGGGCTAGATATCCACAGATTTAATCCACACTGTTTACTACTGAATAGATAATTACAATAGTTCCTATGTCCTTTGTGTTCTGAATCAGTTACTAGGAAGAATTAATAGCAGAGTAATTTTTAAAAGGTCCAGAAATAAAGAAGTACAGAAAATATTACAGCAAAACAACAGGTAGACTTCTAAAAGATGTCACTGGGAAACTATACTGCCAGAAGAAAATTATTATTTTTCTTGCATGTCAGGAATACCTGAAATATCAGCCTTGTTATTTATGTACTGGAAAACAAAGACATTTGAAAAATTCTTATTTATTTTCTCTACTGAAAATTGAAATTAAGTTGCACCAGGGGAGATTCAAGTTGGATGTTAGGAAAAATTTATTCTCCAAAAGAGTGGTCAGGTCTGGATGAGGAGCTGCAAGATCTGTTTTAGTAGCTTGTGGTAGCAGTGGTAATGTGAAGACGGTTGGACTAGATGACGTTATAGGTCGTTTCCAACTTTGTGATTCTATGATTCTATGATTTTATGATTCTAGGTGCTGGAACGGGCTGCCCAGGAAAGTTGTGGATTGACTGATCCTAGATGTGTTCAAGAAACACTTAGATGTTGTACTACTGAACATGGCTCATTGGGAAAATAATGGTGGTAGGTGGACATTTGGACTAGAAGATCTTGGAGGTCTTTTCCAACTTCAGTGATTTTATGATTCTGTTTTATCCTGGAAAGTAACAAAATGATATACTTAAGAATATACATGATGCACTGGTATTTTACTGCATTAATTATATGCCAGCGCATCAGTAACTACAGATGGTATAAAACAGCAATCATTAAAATGTTTCAAAATCTATAATGTCAGCTAATTTACACCTAATGATACAATAAGAATTGGAAAATAATTTTCTGTACCATAAATATTGGTTTTGAAACATATCATTATGAAATCCTGAGGGCTCTGCAGGAAAGCCACTGTCATGCAAATGCTATTTGTAAGAGTAAATAGGAAAATCTAGTCATGCCAGACTATTTATTCCTATACCAATCTGGTGAAAGGTCTTGGTACTGATTTGGATTCAATCAGGAGAGAATTCAAGATAAACAACAATTAATGCCATGGCAGCCTTTTGACTACATGAAGTTTTAATGATTTTGTTAAACAATTCCAGTATTATTTGCAATCAAAAATCTAGCTGATAAAAACAAATGATATGTAGGCATAGGGTTCTGAAACTCACTGATCTTAATGCCCTGCAGCTACAGCCAGAAATTTTCAGTTTTTTAAATTATAAAGTCACATAACTGCAAAGATTGGAAGGGACCTCAGGAGATTATCGGGTCCAATCTCGTGCTAAAACAGATTCCCTACTGCAGGTTACACAGGAGTGTCCAGGCAGATTTTGCAAATCTTCAGAGAAGGAGAATCCACAACCTTTCTGGGCAGCTTGTTACAGTGCTCTGTCACCCTCAAAGTAAATAAGTTCTTTCTCATGATTGTATGAAACTTCCTGTATTCCAGGTTGTGTCCGTTGCCCCTTGTTCTCTTGCTGGGCAGCACTGAAAGGAGCCTGGCCCCATCCTCTTGACTCCCATACTTTAGATATTTAAATGTTTTATTCCAATCAGAAACAAATTCAAATTCTAAAATTACATTTGTGAAATTGAATTTACATTTTCTGCACAGTTTTAGAGACCAGAACTTCATCTTCCTTTAGTGAGAAAAAAAGGGAAGTTCTGTTTGTGGAAAAATGTATAGGATACTCTAATATTCAGTACCTATAATTTTCTTTGGATTTCCCTAAAGATCAGACTATACTCCTGTATTTGTGTAGTTTGTGTTATACCATGAGAATTCCACTGAAATTAATGGTTTTACTTACATAATAAGTTTCTATGTGAGTTGGAATTTCCTACATCTAAAAAGTTAACTAAGTTTTACTTCCTCCACTTATTTAGATCATTAGTATATGATTTTTTAATCTTTTGGACTATATTAGATATGTTCCCATTGAATAAGTCCATATTTACAAGACTGAGGGAAGGATGCCAAGAAAGAAAAAATATATATTAATTGTATGAAACCACTACAGAAAATTTTCATTTTAGTCTTTTTATCTTTCCTATTGCTTAAAAAGGTTAACTCAGAATTACCAGGACATAAGATGAAAAAGTTCCACAGCCTGCATTTCCTGTAGAAATATGATGATCTAGACCTTCTACTGCTTGCTGATCATATTAAAAAGGCCTTATATGCATTTGCATGGAATGTAAAATATTTTGAGAGTGACAAATGTTAAATTCCCTCAACTGAAGTTCAGATAGTTTTAGCTGGAAAAACTCAGCAGAAGCTTTGTCAGTTTCATACCTGACTGCAATGCTGTGGGCCTAAGACAATTCAAACCCACAAAATTCCTTAAGTATTTGAAGTACGCATCATTTTGCATCATGGGAAGATCTGACATATCTGCACAGTTCTACACACACAATTCTTCGGATTCCCATTATCACCAATGCACATGAGAGACAATCATGAAATGTCAGTGAGTGTTGCCCCAGTTCCCTGAACTAATTAATTAAAAAAAAAATCTAATTTCCTTTGTGATTAAGCTATGCTGCCAACATGAAATTACTTGTTGTATGGGAACTGTTGATCACAGCCTGAACCTCTGATTGACCACCAGAGGCAAGCAATGAGTCAGCCATGGGAACACGGGTGAAGGCAATTCACCTGTGCTATTGGAAGGGGTGGAGCCTGGCTTCACCTCTCCCAGATCCCATTTAAGTGCTGACTACCACTGAGGAGAGATCTCTTTCTGGAGATTGCTTCTTATAGAGTTTACTATGAGCCTACAACACTGGTGAGCGTTTCTGTTTATTTTGATTATCTTTCCAAGGTGATAATCTCACTAAGCCTAACTTTTGTACACCTATTGACTGTGCACTGGTGGGTGTATTCTGTAAAATGTGTAAATCTGGGGTAATATATCACTGAGTGTAGAACTGTGACTTAATTATTTCAGGATGAAGCAGCTTTGTATTGATGTTCAATTTGGAACTGTGAAGTTACTGAAGTGTATGTGACCTAGTTGTACTAGCAAGCTCTGGAATTAATCCTGGTTAGTGGTCACACTGGTTCTTCTTTCCTTTCTACTTTAGACTTGCTATTTAATCTTGATACGTTACAGGTTAAAATAAGGATCTCTTTTCTACATGCTAGCATTATTTCTTATTTTCATTTGAAGTTTGTGATAGTTTTGTGATAGTGGCTACTTGGATGTTTCCTATGTCATTGTAGCAGTTTTGATTGATTGATTGATTATTTTTTTTTTTAATTAATTCATGTGGCTTGTTAGTAGTAGTAGTATTATTTCAGTGGAAGTTAGTAATAAGAATGAATACATATATAACATGCAAAGATATTGTATTTAAAAGATAATGCACTCAAAACTAGTCAAAGGACCAACTAAAAAAAAAAACTACCTAAAAAGCCATTTTGGCTGCTAACTAAGGGCAATATATTTCTATGCGTAATATCTGAAAGTGGAAGTTGAGAGTATTGTCGCTGATGTTTAAAAATAAACAGAATAAAATAAATGACTTCTAGTCTCTGCATACTTACTGAATGTCCTCTTAATAATATCACAGCTTATTTGGTATTTCATATTTTATATTCACGCTTATTTATATGCCTTAAGAACATCATGAATATTTCCTCCTTTAGGAAATTATAACCAGAAATGTCTTGAGATCACCTGAAAATTATTATTTGAGGACAGATAGTTATCTTACTATCCAATAGCCCTCATTTTCCTGACCAGTCTCATGTGAGTTCTCCAACCATGCATCTACTTATTGATTCACAGGCTTCATTGCAGTCAAATCCTTGTCTGAATCTCTAAAGTGTGTCTATGATTCACTTTGACTCCTTAAATGTGGTTAGATGACTTGGGCCTACATTGCAGCTCCATCTGCTTTTGCTCTTGACATATCAAATGGACGTTGGACTTGGTTCACCTTCTGCCACATCTGAGGCTGCTGAAGGAGCCTTGTTTCTGCTCTGTGTTTGGGAACCACAGGACAGGGTCTATGGCTGAGGATATGGTCTTTAGTGGGGTTATCTTTGTTCGAAGCTCATCCTCCCCTGGGAGTATTAGGACCTTGCTGTGTTGCTAATGTAGAGGTTTGAATAATTCTGCTGCAATCAGTATGCTAAGTCTTCAGTTTCCATAGCTATAAACTGCTAGGGTGTTTACTGGATTTACTGTGGCAGAGGAAATTTTGCAATAGAGTGCAGCATAGTCGTGCCTGAGCAGTTTGATCTGTACATCCTGCTCTTCATGTGATGTATTCAAGTTGCTTAAGAACATTGATTCTCCTGAGAACTATGGTAAAAACACTCTCTTAATTGAAGTATGTGGAACAAATCAGATCAATAAAGCAGTGTTTTAGTGTAAATTGGCAAGTCTGAAGATGACATTTTGTGTAACCATACAAGGAATCCTCCTATTCCTTTATGTCTTTATCTATTCTACTACTTTAAAATACAAATCCACAAATCAAAATATTATCAATTCCATGCCACTGGATAACCATAAGCTTCTTAAAAATATATATTTTAACACCACTATAATCAATTTAGACCTAGACATTAGTAAAGCAAAGTTTATCCCCATACTTGAGAAAGCACTGATTTTTAGATGAGTTAGCAAACAACAAATCTTTTATATTTCTGTAGAAATAATCTAGCTAAAAGTATTAAAATACAATTAAAAAAGCAGAAGGAGAATATAAAAATAAAATGACTTATAGTAGAAACTTGTCCCATAGCTGTTGCAGTAGCTGTGGCACTGACTGATCTGATGGAATGTAATAATTACTGCAGCCTGATTTTAGCAAAACAAACTTCTGCAACTGAAGAACGCTATAGTCAGTATTGCTTGTGTTAATGAATGGTACAAAGACAGGTTCATGAATCTTGGGGCTATTCTTGCTTGGACTGCTCAATCCTCTTTAAGTCAGGAGGTTCTGTAATTTTGCCAGGCAAAAACAGTTCATACATGAATGACTTGAGACCCAGAGCTTGAACTTTTCCCTTTCTGGAAAACTAGTCCAGTACTCAAAACTAAAAGTTTGGTGCTCAAGGTATGCAACACAAAAAGACAGAAAAGGATGTGCAGACAGAAGCTTCTGCATCTTTTTTTCATATGGAAGTCAGTTCTGGAGACCTCATTTCTATTTGTAAGTTTGTGACTTTATTAGATTAGTTAATGTATCTTCCCTATGCAGATGTGAAGATTAGTCTCTTTCAGCTATGGAGAGTATTTGTAGTTCTCATTCAATTGGTTTATCTCTAGCTCAGCAATTATGGATGATTACTTAATGTAACTGCAGATATTCAGGTTAAAAACTGAAAAGAATTTGTCTTCCAAGACCTCTCCCTTTGTTGACCTTTGAAATCATATTTTACCCTTACATAAAGCTGAAAAGAGGACTTTACGACTTGCCATTAAACTTTACTGGATGTTAATGGTCACTTTTTGCATGACCTGGAATTCTGACTTTGTAGTCTCTTTCTGAACCTGTTTATAATTCTGACATTTAAAAAAAAACAAACAGCATGAGATACTGAATGCTAGTATAATTATGCACTCTTTGAAAAATAACTCTTGCTCATTTTTAATATCACTTGCTTTATATTATCATCTTATTGCCTCAGTTCTTTAAGGTTAATTGTCCTTTCTTAGATCCCTTCTTCATGTGAATTATAACTTTACATGCTGTCATCTTAGGCTCCCTCAACTCTTTCCTTGTGAAATGAAACCGAACGTGTCCTTCATTTCACAAAGATACCATTCTACATTTCTAATTATCCTCATTGAACTTTTTTGTACACTTATTTTTCCTGCTATAACATCTTCAAATTGAGATGGTCAGAATTGCCAGCTACAGATTTAATCCCATGTTATATATTTCAAAACAGCTATTATCTCATTTATTTTGTGTGGGAATTTAATAATTGTCATTGGATGACTAATCATTCCATATCAACTAATTTTTAATCACCTGCCAACATACAGAGGCATGGATGTTAACAAGGCAAAGTCATGGATACCTATACTACAGACGAAAATTAAGTAAATTAAGACCTGTGGGAGAACACATTGGTATTCAGGTTTTACTTCCACATAGGACAGGTGTACTGTTAGGAGACTGTGGCTTTTGAGTGAGTCAGCAGTAATACTCACTAACCTTCTCTCTAGTTATGCCAATGAATTACAGAACCATGTACCTGCTGTTGACACAACTGACCACAGAAGACTCCTATAGGGCAGAGCAGGGAACTGATCAGACTATAGAATTAATATTTTTTTGTGATGAGATTAAAAAAAAAAGCTATTGTGACAGCGAGTGTAATTATTAAATTAGAGCAAAAGCATAAATAAAGGAATATGTTAAGGTTGGAAAAATCCTCTAAGATCATTTGATCTTGATCTTCCAGGAATGGTGACTACACAAATTCCCTGGGCAGCCTCCAAACAATTTTTTTATTGCTGAATCTGACAAAGTTGACAAATATTGAAAATAACAAAATCTGCATGTGATTTTTCTCCTTACAGACATCTCAGTGTTGCAGAGAGAAGGAATAAACTGTTTTTAGTTTTTAAAAATTCTTGCACCCATTTTATATACATCGTAAGTGTTAAAAGTATGCTGCTGACCTTTTAAAAATGGTTGGAATTTTCTAACATTTGACAGTTTGCTTATACTTAAGGGGATGAGCACTCCCTGTATTGATTTCTAAGTGTGCGATGCGCACTGATGGTAACTGTAAGCATTGCAGCGGACATTTATGTCCCTCCTGCTATCATTTTCCAGTTTCCTTCTCTTGTTGCAGATAGAACACAAAGCTCACGTATAGAAGAGGGACATTCTGAGCTGATCTCTGGTTTTGAGTATTGATATTACTTTGTTATGAGTAAATATGTGAAAAGCTATGAGCAAAAAGATTTACTGTATCTTCCAGAAGTGCTGTCCCACAGAAGTGACATCTATTAACTGTGGCCTGTTCATGACACTTTCAAAAAATGCTGTGTAATCCAACTCTATTTTGTGTTGGAATTTTTGTCTCCTAAAGTTTTATTCATTTTTGTCTGCTGTTACTGCTGAAAAGATAAGAAACACATGCAATGTCAATCATTCAGGAATTAAGAGGAGTTGGAATACAAATTCTCAAGGATGCATGTAGACAGTGCTTAGAGAATTAACTGTAATTTTATTGGTAAAGATGCTGCTGTACAGTGAATTTTTGTCTTGCCTGATGTACAGAATGAAAGGTCAATGAGACAGCGTTGTCAGATATGTTTCTACTTTGACATCTCAATACTGTCCTGAAAGCTAGTATCTATGCTTGCTTTTGCCATGTGAATCTGACAGTATTACTGAACAAGGAATATAAATGACACTTTTAAATGATAGTCTTGACAGATCATTAGTATGTTGCTAATTTATTGACTATCTGGAAGCTTACAGATACTGTCAGTGAGATTGGTAATTGGCGTAGATAAAATAAAATTTAAGTTGCCTGAAAAGCCAGTCTTGTCAATCACAAAATGGTCATTCTGAGTTAATGTGCACTTGTGATATTAATGTCATTTTAATGTAGTCCACTCTCTGGAGAATCAGTAATCATATCCTGGAAAGGTTAAACTCATTTTTGAATGCCATAATACTGTATGGATGATCTGTAAAGAAAAGCCTATTAATAAATTAATCATTTAATTTATTTAATACTCACAGTATAGTAGTAGTAAAGTAAAATGCAGGGAAAAAATAATAGAATTTCATGAAAAGTGGAAAATGAAAAGATAGCAAAATTATCCAAACTATGTGGAATGAGACAGGATGGTTGTATAATGCAAAAATAGCCTCCAAACTGGTACCTTGCATAAAGAGAGCATAGTTTCACAGGCTAGTATAGGAAAGCATAAAGTTGAAGTGTATAACACTAAGGTCTCTTAATATTCTTCTAATTTTATTACTGTTTACAATTATATCTGTTTTAACATAAGGATCAAGAAATTAACGGTAGGCTGAGATAGTAAAAGCTGAAGTTACATTAATTTCAAACAGAATAGGAAAAAAAAGTAATGTATTTGCCATCAAAGGTCATGTTTGCAACTGTCTGGGGATAATGTAATAAATAACACATTCATTTTTAGAGATACCTTACTGACCCATGACCAGAACTCAGGTAGTATGCACTTTAAGCAGTAGTAAGAGTTAGGTGCTACCTAACAAGGTGTTACCTTGTTCTTTTTCATTCTTGTTGTATGATTTCACTTGTCTCGTTGCTTTAAATGCAAATAAAGATAAAACTCACTTTAACTTGCTGTTTGTGTTCTTCATGCTGACCCTGACCATTGCCAAAACATTGTTGCAGGTGCACTGTTGAAGCAAATATTTCTGATAAAAATATGTTGAACTGTGATAGTAAATTTTATTGATCTTGATGAGACACTGTACTTCTGTTGAACATATTCCCACTCAAACTACAGTTGTATGCTTCTCTTGTGGTCAGTATGAAAGAGTTAGTGGTGAGCAATTTGTATTTTAAGTAGCTGACAAATTCAGGTAATAAGTGTTTTTTTTTTCCTTGATAGGCACAAGCTGTCCTCTTCATTTTGGAAATGAGGAAAGATAGAATACTGGGGGGGGGGGGGGGAGGGAAATGTATCAAGAAGTGATAAATAAAACTTTTTGCATGTTTATTCATTTCTATGGGGGAGAATGGAACTAGATTATGTTAATTGTCCCTTCCAGTGCAAATAATTCTATGATTCTACATTTTAAAATACATAGAGGAGACTCCTTTTTATTGAGCAATTAAAGCTATAAGTCAAGGTAATAATTAGTAAGATATTTAATTATGAATGATACTAATGGTCAGAAAAGAGTAATAACATGTTTATCAGTATCTTCTGTATTTCTTAGCTTTCTAACTGCTTGGTACACAGCTTCAGAGAAGGAGCTTATGTCTACTCACAGAACACTAATAAGGATATTCCTCACAAAATACTTAAAGGATCATCTTCATTGTTCATATAATTCAAGCAGTGATGTCATTGTGTTTTACTGACTTCCAAGTAGTTTTCTTACTTTGCTCAAGGTGATAGGAACAGAAGTTAAAAATAGTATTCATTTAATGACACCTTTTAAAGGGAGCCAGGTTCTTCAAGTTAGTATTTCATAGTCAGTTTTGATTCCTCATTGCAGAAGCAGTGGTTAAATGTCTTCTAAAGACATTTAAAAAGCTAGAAATATTTCTTACTTCATTTTGAAACCAGAATTATTCCCCTATTATTTCCCCTATTATGGTCTATGCAAAGAAAAATCTCCATTGGACCAAAACAGACTTGCTGCTTGTGCATCTGCCAACAAGCAGGCTCTGAAGTCTTGGAAGGCTTTGATATATCAGCATGCTGAATATTTTGTATCGTGTAATAGTAATTGCAGAGAGAGTATTTCAACATAAAGGTTAACCTGAAGAACTGACTACTTTTTGCCACTTTGTCCTTGTTATGCTAGAATTAACAGATATTTTGAATGCTTTCCTTATGACTGTAAGTGTTGTCAGAAAGGCTGCTTTCAGAACAGCACCCTATAGATCAAGGAAAAAGCCTGTATATTATTTTCTTTGACAAGAACATAAATGATATATTGTATGTTGACATCTTCCTTCCATAAGTTTCAGACTCATTTTTTATACATTTCAGAGCAAGTTTTAGTAGACTGCATAAAATAATTTGTGATCCAGGGGGAATGATTACCTGCCTTACACTGAATCAAACTGTTCATTCTTCTGTTTTAAAGGACATTTGAAGGACTTTCTTCTCTCTGAAGATGGGGGAAGGAAATCATTCTTACTAGAAACGATTGCTATTGTATTTTTATTTTTTTAAAGATAGGTTGCTTATATATCACACTCAGTTTTCTTCAGGCCAAACTGCTAGGGAATCTTTGGGTAGAGACATTTCTGTACCCCTTTCCTGTCTGCTTTAAGCAATATGGAGCACAATTAATTTTTAAAAAAATTGCAAATCCCAGCTAAAGAATTTCAGGAACATCATAATTTCTTTTGAATGCAGGTATACTCATTACTGCCCAAGGAAACTGGTATTTTATGAGAACGAGAGAGAAACAGAAGCCATAGCTGGAAAGTTTCACCCAAAAACAGATGCACATGGAAGCAAAGCTTAGACACATGAAAGATAGAAAAGAAGATGAGTGGATATATCTGAAAAAAGATCTTAGAGTGGCTTTCATAATGCTGTACTAATAAACTGACACAATCCTGCCTGTAGATTTCAAGTTGATTTTACAGGGGAGAAACTCTTACACGAAGCCTAATGTAGAACCAACAATCAGACAAAAATAAAAACAGAACAAAAACCATACTGAGGAACCTGGCTAAGTAGTGTTTGTCAGTGTAGTAATTTCTGCTTTTTCTTTCCTGTTACCACAGTTACCTGCTCAGTTTCCACTGAAGTCAGTCTATGTGGCTTTATTGACTTTGGAATCCAAAATATCTCCTCACACTTTGTACTGCCAAAATAAACATGATGAAAATGCTTGGTATTCCTTTCTGATTTGTGCCACCACAGTGATGGCCAACATGTGCTTTGAGGTTGTGTTCTCACCTTTACAGCCTCCTGCTTAATTTCAAATGAAGGTCTGTGCAAAAGCCTAATCTATATTTCAATCAGTTAACTGCTGAGATCACAAATCATGTAGATTAAGTTTCTGAATGACAGTAAACTGTGAGGTAACACCAACTTCACAACAGAAGAGGGCTTCAAGAAACTGCAATCAATACTGACCAGTTGTTAAAAAGTAAGGAGAAAGCTCTGTCTTGTGAAAATTGCATCTTGTTAAGCAAAATGTATGATTATGGAATAAGAAGATGCACTACATCTGGATCTATAATGGTAGCATATGACCTGAATATATCTCAATAATGAAATGGTAATGAGGAAAATTAGTCCTTCTACATGATGATCACTAGAAGAATATCTAATGAATAAACCTGAGGTGTTCTTCTCTTCTGGTAGTGGTGAAGCCTCAAATTTTGAACTCTTAAGCAGTATGTTCAGGTTTAAGAAAGGGTCATAAACTTTTTTTCCTGAAAAATAATTGGAATGAATCAACAATACAGCAAGAGAAAAAAAAATGACTACAAAGAGAAAGGTGTCAAACTTTTTGAAGAAAAAAAATAGGGAATAAGTTTCCTTCAAGTTATGATAGCCTGACATTTCTAACTTAACCAAATATTACTTTTCTGAAATCTCTGTTCTGAGTTCACTACTGGATGTCTGACTAAAGATTCCCATTGTCTTTAATGAGCTGGAAAGCTGCTTCTTACAGCTCACAAACATAAACAATTCCAGCTCAGTATCAGACACCTAATTATGGACACACCTAACTGTGGACTCTGCTGTTTGTTGCAATCAAAAGTTTATCTCACAGGATACTCTTATATAAGCAACAACATTCAATATTAAAACTGACATTGTGAAATACTTTGGCTACATTTAAGAGCTGCTTTGTTCCTACAGCTAATTTTACAACAGTTGCTTTAACCCTTAGTGTATATGTATTCATGAAAAATTTAAGCCAACAGCCATGCAAGAACAAAGAAAACAAAGTTTTGTACGTCTGGATTTCTGTCAAAATTTTACTCGGTTTATAGGCTAAGGACTCCAGATAGTCCTCCCTCTCAGCACAGATTCAATTTCAGGCAGAGAATCTAGTTGATCATTGCATATCTGAGTTGCCTGCCCAAATATAATATGTATTCTTTGCCCTGTTTATCTCAGGAAGATACCTCCAAACACAAATCTTATTTTATTAACAGAATAGGGACAAGAATGTCCCCTAACGTTATATTGAAGCCAAACATTTCTGGTTATTTCTCTTCCCCAAGTAGATGACTGAAGCCAGTTCACTGTTTTACCAAAGAGGCAAAAGTTAATATATTTATTGTTACTGTATTCATTTGGGTCATAGTGACTTGATTTGCTGCTATAGCACTACTGCAAAGTGTTTACAATCTGATTGAAGAGATTATTCTTCTCCACAGGAACTAAGCACAGAATGATTTTCTCTTTCTAATTCTTTCCCGCTCTGTTTCATCAGTTTGTTTTTACTCCAGTTATTTGCCTTTCAGTGCTGCTGTGAAAATTGGATGAACACACAGCTGTTCTGTGACAATAGATGCACCTCAGACATACATTCAATCTGCAAGGTTGTTACAACTAGTGAGAAACTATGTTTTAACCATGGTTGGAAATTTGCAATGAAGCAGTCTGCCTGAGGAACATAGGTCATAATACTATGAGATAAGAAGTAGCAATTAGAGTGAATTAGTTAGACAGTGATTTTGGTAAATTAGTTTTCTCTCTTTTGGTTGTATTGCCTTTACAAAAAAGCAAGTCATAGTTCTGTTTTTACTTAGAAAAATAAAGCTAGTGCAATGGAAAAAGTGAAGCAAAGAGGGAGAAGATGAAAAACCTCAAATAAAACAAACAAAAAACAAAACACAACCACCTCACTACTTTACCAGAAGAGATATCTCTATTTCTTTCAGTTATGGTCAGCAGGTATTATGAAGCAACTCGCTCTGTGGTTTCTTGCTTCTAACACTTACTGGTTACACCCATGCCACTTGTAAATCATTTGTTTTACCTGTGCAACATAACATGAAGAGAAGAGATGCTCTGAAAATTCTGGGTGTCTTTTAAGCCACAGGACTTAGAAAATGAGTTTAGTGTTTTTCATGGCTAAAACACAGTTTCTCTCACTACTTGTAACAAAAACATTCTTCAGAGAGGCAATAGAAAAGAGATTCCAGATATGCATGCCTGTCCCAGGCAAAAATCAAGTGCAGTAAGGGAAAACATTAAGATTTTGTGTCTACAAATAAGTATTTTCTCCTCAAATTTCTTTAATCACAGCACAAATCAGCGACTTCCTTGAACTGAGAAGGTTTAAGCATGTTTCAACCATAGTACTGATCCAGACATATTGAGTGGGGAATTAAGGCTTATCATAGAATTGCTCAGGCTGGAAGAGACCTTAAGATCGAGTCCAACCACAACCTAACTATACTACCCTAACAAACCTCCTCTAAATCATGTTGCTGAGCACCACATCCAGAAGGTTTTTAAACACATCCAAGGATGGCGACTCAGCCACCTCCTGGGGGAACCTATTCCAGTGCTTAACAACCCTTATCATGAAGGTAATCTGCATTCTATGACTGTGGAACACCTAAGAGATATTACACATCTAAGAAATACAGTTAATTTTATATTATTACTTATTAACTAAATCCATCCGTATGTAACCTCACTGAATCTGAGAGCTCAGTTGAGCTCATTCTAGGACTTCAATATGTAAATGCCCCCATCAAATGTTCTGCCTTTCTTTTTTCTCAGAGGCTGCTGTGAAACAACAAGCATCTTCAGATTTCTTTTGCATCTATATTTCATATTCTTCAATTTCATCTTTCAAACATTTTGTACCAAGACAAAACTTTTAGTTGCGAAGAAAAAAGGAGAATAAATAATAAATCATAAGCCTATTATAATACCTTACACCAAATATGAAGTTTTGTTCTGTATTAAATATTTTAACCCAATTACTTTTTGCATTTTTGTGGCAACAAAGAAAGCAAAGTATATTCACAAAAAAAAAAAATCTGGTGTCCAAGTGAGAAACAGGAATGGACATAAACTCAACTGGTAATGTAGAAATGTTGAGTCTTTCCTAAAATTACATCCCTAAAGAACTTGCATGCTCAACCCTTCTTTGCTGCCTATCAGAGGGTGTGGTAAATATTAAATTTAACTTATATCATTCACTGTTTTCAGCTATGTGACTGTATAATGATATGCAAGACTCGTGGCTGCCACATCCAGTCGACTCAACATGATAAAAAAAAAAATGCAGAACATAGTAACTATACCTACTGATGGTATACCACTACACTATGGTCAGTATGTCTCCCCTCTACCTCTGGAGGAAACAGGTGACTGATCTGGGGTTTCTATATTACCCTTTCTGGAAGAAGGGATTTCTCTCCTCACTCCACAGATTTTTATTTCATCAAACTGACAGAGCTCCTCATTTTCTTTTTCTGTTTATTTCTCAATGAAAATCTTTTTCCAGAACTGAACTTGGGAATTAATGGCAATTTCAGCTCCCTCTGTCTAAAAACAGCTTTATCAGACTGCTAGAAATGGCTAGCATTTTCTCTTTCATTCCTTGAAAGCCTGGTCAGCTCTGAAGTGGCTCAATTCGATACATACAAATTATGCAAGAATTACATTGCACATGTCCACTCACGTTGGAATGTGACAAGCTCAATATTTTTATGAACATAATAAGGCTTGACACATTAGGTCAGGCTAACTGCCCATCTAAGGCCATTTCTCATTGCCAGCTGTACCCAGTAACAGATGTTTCAGAAGTTGTAAAGCTCCCAGAAAATTACATAAATACATTCCTGTGGCAGGGATATTTCCACTGGTCCTCTCCCATAACTTGTCCTGTGTCTGGTATTGGGGGCTGAGTGACTGCTGCACAGCCTACTCCACAAAAGGAGGGTGAGACTTCTTGTTGCCTGGGAGCATTACTCTCTACCCTTCCTGTATGCTCTGTACCTCCAGCTAGCCTGTTGGAGCTATGATAGAAGTAGCTCTCATTTCCTTATAGATAGACTTAGCAGGAACAGGTGGATTATTATACAAAGCAAGTTGCCAGTTGAAAGTAAAGATAGCAGTGTTGGAGCTAAGCTTTTGGTCAGTATGTCTGATCTGCTGAGAAATTTAAGAGCAACTAAGAGTAGCAGAGCAGTGGATAAGATGATTTAGAATTGTGCTGTCCATATTTGAGGTTGTAGATCTCACCTGTGGTAAATCAATATACAGTGGGGAAAAAAAGAACAACTGTAGTTCAGTATTCTGTGTCACAGTTAACTTAGACACACAAAAAAAAGAATCCTGCTTTTAGTTAATGGTCATACAATTCTGCCTAAATATTGCCACACAGGAAAAAAAACCTTTCAAATTACTTTGAAGCCATTCATTTGCTTTTATTTTTTAATGCCTGATTACTCTAGTTTACTTTTACAATGAGATTTGATGATCTGAATGAGAAAACAGTCATTTTTGTAATGCTGTTACGATCAGAGAAATCACCACAAAAACATATTCACTTATGCAGTAGATATGCCATGAATATGTAAGTCACAGAAGTCCTAAACAGCAACCTGAAGTGAAGAATCTCTGATAAGCAGAAAATTTTAGTATTTCACAATTTAGATGAGTATTCAGTTTTAAATACTTCAAGCTGGACTTATGCAAAGCTGCAAGAAAAGGGACATGTCAGCATGCAGATCTTGACTTTTCTCCTGTCTGGAAGCCACAGAAACCCATCATATGGGAATGAAGCACAGGAAAACTACAACCGAAAGTGTTCCAGTACCTCCACATTACACAGTGAAACCACACATTTCCAGCAGTCCTGATCATATTTTGGTGATATTTAACTGAACCAAATGCTTTTTTTTTTTTTAATTGGTAATATTTCTAATAAAACTCAAGTAGGATCTTCATCTATAGTCTTGAGGTATACAGACAGTGCTACAAGCTGCTTCTTGGACAGCAGTGATTTCCAAAAACTAAGTGAAAGCCAGAAGTTACCTGTATCCACATTTGAAAAGAAAACTCAGTGTTTAGCTACAAAACATTTCTTTTACTAAAGTTTCTATTCCGGACAGTGGCATTTAAGTAGAGCTCAAACTGCTGTAGGAAAGGAGGCATACATCCATAGAAAAGCAAAACTCACAAATAGCTACAAAGAAGAAGAAACTGACTACCATACCGTAGCCAAACCGGAATTCAAATTAATGGCAGATTTGTGAGGAAAACAAATATTCATTTTATAACAGAGAGGAGCACAACCCTAACTTGTATCTGAGGAGAAGCAGTTTTAAAGACAAGTGAATTAGAGAACTGAACTAGAAAGTCTTGATAAAAAAAAAGACAGCAATTGTCTTGGAACCACAAATGGCAGGCTGTCAAAAGTGTGCCTGGGAAGAAATACAAGAACACAGAATGACCAGCTGATTGGTTTATAAAGAGAACAATTAGGAGGTATTAAAAGATCACATTAGCAAGGAATATCTGGAGAAAACCCAAGTTAAGAATTAATCAAGCTATTGTTAAGTGAGCTACACATGATCCTCAAAACTACAGAAAAAGGATGTCATCTTCCCAGTTCAGGGGATTCAGAAACTGGAAACAAGTTATGAAATAAGTATACTAAGAATAGTAATAATACTCTAACAACTGACAAATTCAAAATACTCTTTACAACAAACAGCTCCAGAATACAGTTTCTACACTGCACATGTGAAATATTTTTCACCATTCAATAGTAATGTCAAAGCAGAACTGAGCCTCAGATGCACTACTTTAAATTCCAGTTATTTCAGTAATTTTGCATATCATGGGGCTGAGGGGTTTGCATAAGGATGACAGTAAATTCTTTTCCCAAGAATCTCTGTACATAGACTAATTTTCTTACTGTAAAAGGGACACCATAAGATAAACAGACATAATTTCCATTCCTCTTCTGGTTGAAGTGACTATTCTGAACATTGATTTCATGTTGGATGCTGATAATGTTTACCTAATTGTCAGTTACCTCCCTTTAATGTGAATTTCAATCACATTGTATTTCTGCTTACCAATGATTTTTAAGGCATGTGAATCTCCCTTACTCTAAACCATAAACCCAGTTTTAGTTATAGTACTCATACTTTAGTTTGCACAATTGGTCTTTGTTTAGGAGGATGCATTGATTGTATTATTTGACTGATCTGAATAAATTATAATGCTGTGAATTTTTGCTTGTATTCAAAAATAAGTTTGTATGGAAATACAAGCAATGAAACTGAAAAATTAGAGCAATCATCATAATGTGGTAAAGCTTTCTATTTTATGGCAGCAAAGGTTAACAAACTCTGACAAGTAAGGACAATGCTTTGCTGTAAGACAAAATAACTTTGCTTAATCGCATCTTCCCCAACAGTAGTAGAAAAGGACAATTTCTATTTTGCAAAACAGAATATATTACATTAAGATATGAAAGGAGCATACTAAACTGCTAGCTGAAAGACCTTTTAATAGAAAAAGAAAGAATAGCTGACAAGCCACATTAATTTCTAAAAATATAGACAATATATGGCATGATATAACAAACATCATAATACCAAGTAATAATGCCGAAGCCATAGCATTACCCCACTTGTTTGCTGCAGAAACCCTTTTATAAAAGCAAAAATTAAATTTCAAAATAAGTTTTTCCACTGTTCTCCAGTTTAAATATAAGTTGCCAATCACACCGGAGATGATCATTTCCACAGTACACCATTCTCTTTCATCTTGTGTGTGCACATGCTTGGAAATTCTACAATCTTAACGCTATGATAATTTCAGGTAAAGTTTAAGGTAATATATTTAAAGACTTGCCCAGGAGAAAAAAAGAACACAATATTTTTGTAAAAAAAATTGTAACTTAATTGTACTCAATAGCTTTAATGAAGTTGCTGGCTGAAGATTTCAAAATTTCAAGTAGAGGGAGAAGAAATAGCTGAGATAATCATTGTTTGGTTAATTGCTTGAATAATAGAAGTTTTGTTCTACTTACTGGGAAGCACCCCTGATGAAAAACTGACTTCTTGTTAGTAATTAAATCAGGACTATGCACTGCAATAAAGTCACAGCAAGATTACTAATGAATTTTTGGAAGAGCAAATACTTCAAGTAATAATTAAAAAAAGTAATTAAAATGGACTTCTGGAATATTTTCAAGAAAAGTAGAACTCTAGCCAATAACTCAATGTTTTAGTAATAAAATCAACAGAAGATGTTTTCTTATGACTGCTGAATAGGTTTTGAAGACAGATATACAATGCTAAGCATTTCATAGCTAGAAAACATCTGGCTCCACAGAAGTTATCTTAATAGCAGAAGCTTCTAATGCCTAAAGTAAGGTAAACATATCTAGATACACAGATATCTAAGGAAAAGTCCTTCAACAAGGCATTCAACTCTTTTATCGAGTAAATATGAAGAGTGGGTTTCAAATCACAAATTGCAATTAAGGAGGCCTTTTTCTTCTCCCCTCCCCCCACAACTTATTTTTGTGGGAAACTCTTCTTCAAAAATACCACAACTACGAACAGGGTTCAATCTGATTTCCCATTCTCTATAATAGCAAACTTCTGCTGATGAACCATGGCTACACAAGGAGGCTGATGAGAAAGCTTCACATCACTTGCACCTCAGCATAGAGCTGAGGAGATTTTCACTGAATGTAATCCTATGTGCTACTCTATTACAAAGAGATAAGAACGATGAACAAAGGTTGCTGCATACCTGACCTGCTTGCTCTTCCAGCTTACAAAATAATTAGCTTTATAGCAAAACAAGACAAAGACAGCATCTTCAAATAGCATACAGGCACTATGTAGCAGTGGTAGGAAATAGGTGGCAAAAGGTAATAAAAAAAGTAAAACCAGCTCACCCCTTCCAACCACTAGGAACAGACCCAGAGAAGTACAATCCATACATAAAAAGATATTGCTCTAGTGGCTGCTAACCCTTAAATGAGGTCTGGGAAGGGGCGGATCCTGGCTTCACCCCTTCTGATCACTCAGGTGTATTGCTTGCACCTGAGCTTTGTGGGTTAGCCACACCTTCTCATCTGGTGCTCAACGATTTTTTCAGCCCATGACCTGGGAATTCCACTGCATTAGTAAAGACAAAAACTGATCAGTTGAATAAATTTGATTCATTCTACTTAGAATTTTCCACGTGAAAAAACTCAGGTTTGGTTGTTATTGATCAAAGTCATCAATGATCTGCAAAGACTTCTTGATACTTATCTTTCATTAAATAAATTTTAGGAGGATCCTGTAATTAATCTATTAAGGTGTTTATTCATTTCCTAGCTGACCACTGAATGAAGATGAGATTGATTTTGTGATAATGAAAAGAATAAGCAAAGTGAACTCTCATGTTCTGCATACTTTTTTTTTTAAAGTTTCTTTTTTTTTTTTTTAAATTGTGTGAAAAAGAGTGAACAGGTAAACTGTATCTTTGGGGCCATGTTTGAGGGTAATGATGATACAGTCTCAAATCTTCCAAGATGTGTCCTTCTGTAAAGCCAGATCTGGTGAAGAATAAATCAGTATGGATAAGGAAAAAAAAAAAATTTGGTTGTGATTTTCATGAAATTCTGTCTAGTACAGGGAATCAACTTATTGATAATCTCAGAATCTTTCCACAAATAAGGACTTAAAAATAAACAAGCAAACAAACAAATAATCACAGAATCACAAAATTGTAGGAGCTGGAAAGGACCTCTAGAGATCATCAAGTCCAGCCCTCTTGAAAAGCAGGCCCTACAGCAAATTGCACAGTTAGGCATCCAGGCACGTCTTGAATATCTCTGGAGAAGGAGACTCCACAGCCTTCCTGGGCAGTTTGTTCCAGTGTTTTGTCACCCTTACTGTGAAGAAGTTCCTTCGCGTATTGATGTGGAACTTTCTGTGCTCCAGTATATGGCTGTCCTCTTGTCCTCTTGTCCTGTCCCCACAGACTGCTGAAAAGAGGTTGGCCATGTCCCTTTGACTCCCACAGTTAAGATACTTATAAACATTAATCAGATTCCCTCTGAGTGTCTGAGCCTTCTCTCGAGGCTGAACAGACCCAGTTTGCTCAGCCTTTCCTTATATGGGAGATGCTCCAGGCTCTTTATCACCTTTGTGGCCCTCTGCTGGACTCTCTCCAGGAGATCCCTGTCTTTTTTGTACTGGGGAGCTCAGAACTGAATACAGTACTCCATGTGAGGCCTGACCAGAGCAGAATAGAGCCAGAGGACCACCTCCCTTGACCGGCTGGCCACACTCCTTTTAATACACCTCAGGATCCAACTGGACTTCTTGGCCACCAGGGCCCACTGCTTGCTCATCACTGACCTGTCATCTACCAGGACTCCAAGATCCTTCTCCACAGAGATCCTCTCCAGCAGGTAATTACTTACATTACATTAAAATAATGGTAATTGCCTATTGCTATGAAACTTTATGTTAAGTAACATAAAACTTGCACTGCATCTACTGGAAAGTTACTTCTAGGAAGAATCTAGGTTAGAAACACCATGATGCAAAGAGGCATCTTTCATTAGCTGCATTTGCACGTAAGGAAAAAGGAAACACTACAATGCTAACAGCAAGAAACTTTAGAATATCAGTGTCACAGCAGATCATTAAACATTGTCCTAGAGTCTACAAGAATAGTTGATGAATATTCATCTGATTTTGAAATATGTGATTGTTTTAACCCTGAGAAAATACAATATGTGGTATACCTCAAGTGTTAGGCTTATTTCATTGTTACATAGTGAAACTCAATTTCTCTTTTCCCATCTGCAAGTTGAGATATTGATTTCTAGTATAATAGGAAGCTTATACATTAATAGGAGGAAACTACTCCACAATAATAAAAGGAAAAATGACTTGGAAGTTAAAAATGTGCTACATGGTGCAGCTCTAAGTCCTCTGGGACTTAGCACAACTGTTTTCCTTTCCATAAAACATTTAAGTAATTCTGAGTAGAGTAATACAGGTAATGGCAGATAGAGTAATACTGAAAGGCAGAATTGCCTTAACAATCATATTTTGAAATATCTAATTTTACAGGATAGTTCTGAGGGATGCAGCGTACAGTGTTACAGCAGCTTCTTGCTTCTTCATTCCCAGGAAGCTAACAGAAAAAAGTCAAATGCTGTATTCTTATTCAGTGACAGCAAGATGAGTTTCCAGTGGGTACTAGTAATAAAGGAATTGACACATTTTATAGGAAATTATTTGTAATCTGAATGAATGAGTATGCTAGGATGCTAGTTTACTGTTTATTTAATTGAAAACAGTTTGTGCAGCAATGATACACTTTTTTTTTTTTTATTTCAGATGAAAGACACAATAAAATGCCAAGGCAAAAGTGAGAAGATGAAAATGCTGTATCTTATCATAGAATCATACAAATATCCTTCCACCTCAGAGCTAAAAAGCTGGTGAAAAAAATCATCAGAGGGATTTTATTTTTTTTAATGGAAAATCAGGATCAGAATTTGTCTTCATATCATGTATAGGAGAAATTCTATCTCTTCCATCTCACTGAAATAATTTCCTTCAGATTCACTCAGCTTGTAAATGTTTCCTGAATAAGGTTATGCATGTTCAAAATGATTGATGCAAAGGCCATGGTTTGCCACTGCACTCTTTACCAGCACTGAAGGACACTCTAGGATCGAGTCAAGGAGCTGTGAGTTCATCCTACAGGTTCATCTCCTGTCCCAGCTGTGGAATACATTGGTGATATCATGCCATGCACCAGCTTTACTCTTCAAAGACCTTACCTGTAGATTCCTTAAGGCATTTTGGGAAGATCTTCTCTTTTCTTTACTACTTTTTGTCATTTTTTTTTTGTTACTACATACTAGTAGGATTGAAAATCTATTTATCATGAACTATATGGAAAGGCATATGGGAATTTTCTTAATTGAGAGAACCATGGTCCTTGTCACCACATGAATAAATGCGTCTTATGCGTCTTACATTTTTATAAATCTAGATGAACTTCTTACTTTATTTGACACAGAAACTTATCTAAGTCATTAGGTAATCAGACTACTAGACTTACATGGTCTGAACAAATCTGTGTCAGAAATGCTGTTTTATGCTCTGAAGATTTTAAAAAAAAAAAAGAGAGAGAGAGAAATCTAGATACATAAGAAAATATTTGCTGAAGATTTAGAGAATTTATGCATATCTGCTCAGGGACATGGCTCAGAAGGGAGGTTGTTAGAGTTAGGGTGGTATGGTTAGGTTGCAGTTGGACTTGATGATCTTTAAGGATTTTTCCAACCTGAGCAATTCTATGACTCTGTATCCTTTTACATGTATAAAAATAGTAGAAGCACCTGAGCAAGAGGAATCTGTCACGCCAACCCCTTTTAGTAAAACCCCCAAACACTTATATGTTTTCTACAAAAAACATATGTTTGTTTTTGAAAAACTGAAAAAACCTTTCAGGTTCTTTGGGACTATTGTTCTGATTTAAGTTGAATCCTAAATCCTTGCATACAAATGATCCCAAAAGGAGAAAGAAAATGTTTCTTTTTGATGGAATTGTTTTCCCTATAGACAAATTATACGTAGGTTCAGACTTCTATTGAAATCTCACTGGCAGAAGCAGAGCCCATTTGCTTTTCAACTGTAGATCAAAACATGTTTGCTTAGAGTTTTACTTGCCTCTGCTGTTGCAAGATTAAAACAACTTTGACAGATTGCACAGTTTAGCCAAAGCAGGTAATTTCTTTGAGAAAGGAGAAGAAAAGTTCATGTAGGGAATGAAAAGGAAAGTGTATGTAAAAAAAAAAAGGAGGAGGATGAAAAGTAGTGCAGAAAATTTCTCTTCCTTGGCTGGTGAACAGCAAGATTATACTGGTTCCTGTTCTTAGCTGTCCACTCTACATTATTCTTCGAGGCTTTCTCCTCTATGTTTGGGATGTTTGAGCTATTCAGAAAGTGATGTCTGAACAAGTTACAGCTAGATGTAAGAAATGAATCAGTATTATTTAAGTTTTGCTTAGTGCCCCTGTTATTACCAGGTTCACTTAGTTCACATCTCTTGTGTTACTTTCTCTCTCACTAGCCATCTCTAATTGATGGTTTTCATTATTGCTCCTTGATTTTCAAATTGATACAAATCACAATCTATTTTACATTTATCTCTGTAGTGTTTCCATTGTTCTGCCTGAAGATGTGTGGTTGTGTGTTCGTTTAGACATTGCATTTTTGCTTCAAGGATGCTGTAATAGTTGACTGTAGTATAACATCCTATCATTACAGAGCTAGTGAAAGCAGGAACCAGTCACAAATTGTCTTGGGAAATTAAGGGAACATTCTTAAGGGATGTTTTGTTGTTTTATTTCTGTGATCAAAAAACTGCAGTGTAGGATTTCATTTAGCCCTGAATAATTTTGTGTATCTATCAGTTCACCACAATCTATTCTTAAAATCCCTATGTCGGCCTTGGGAACTTCTGGCATTCTTTTGGTGTGACCTTGCTGGCCCTGAGCACAATAGAACAACTACTGCTGGCTTTAGATGCCCAGGCAGGGCTGCCATACTGGAAGATACATGTGACACTGCTCTTTCACACAAAGATTCTTATTGAAGACCATAGACCTCTGGATGAACTCTGGTGCATCTAAACCACTCATTGGGAAGAAAATCCCAACAATCTCTTGCTCCGTTCAATTGAAGTAATAAAACTTCTACATACAGTGTTTCTCTTTGGAAATACTGAATTTGTAGAATACATTCCATAGAGTTTAAATATACAATAGCTCTTCATTTTGTAGTGTAACATACAAATCCAGACACACACACACACAAAAAAGATATAATAAAACTTATATTCCTACCGCTTTTCTTTTGCTCATTATATTGAGTAATTTTGCTACTCTTTGCTCCCTTGGGACTATTTAGGATTTTTTTTTTTTTTTTTCCATCTCTTGGGTTTTCTTCTGAAAGGCAACATTTTCATATCCCCATTTGATTATTCCCTCATTTTAAAACAAACCTCTCCTAACACTGCTCAGGTGTTTCCCATGCCTTCTTGGTAATGTACACTGTGCTTTCTGAGCGATTTCTCCCATTATCCTCAGCAGCTTTTGCAACTAGCAATACTATTTACTACAGCTGAAGCTAACTGCTCCTTCCCACAGGCAGTGAAGCTGAGCTATCATATGGCTCCCTTGTAAAGTTCAATGCTCACAATTTTCTATTATTATTGTCATAATGATAATGACAGAATTTTTATCTGCATTCATAGATTGTGAATAAAGTTCCCCAGATAATGTATAAATGGGAAAAAGTTTATTTTCTATATCTTAGTTTAATCATATTGAAAGTAGATTTTTTTTTTAGTTGTTTTTTATTTCTCCCTCCACAGCTACTATCATTGTCTGTTGGTCACTTCAACACTAGGAAGAATGGCTGCTCCAAAAGTAGCACCTTCTATATTATTATGCTGGCCAGTAATAATAGAGGCAGATGTTGGTGGTATGGCAGTAAAGACTGAAACTTCCTGCCAATATTCTGTTACATGTTGTTGACATGAGACAGATGACAGCAGAGGGGCAGTTTGACAAAATGACGTCTGACATGGAAGTGTGTATGAAGGAAAGGTGTATCACTGAATTTCACTATGGAAGAAATGGTACCCCTGACATGCTTGCTGAATGTCGATGGAGATCAAACAGTGGATGTGAGCTCAGTGTGGCAGTGGGTGGAGCGTTTCAGCAGTGGCAACAGCAATGTGAAAGAAACCCATGTGTGGAGATAGGTGCTGGCTAGGATCAGCTGACCATATTTTTTAAAATTAAAAATTCCCAAGAAAGATTTTGAAAAAGAGATATAAACTGTAACTTTTGTTTTTCTTTGTAAGATAACTTTGGAGCTATTACTCACATATCTCAGCTACTTCCACTATCAACTGAACAATGGAGGATTGGAAGCTAGTTTTAGATCACTAGTTAACTTAAGATCACACAAGTGTTTCCAATCTCTGGACACCAGTGCTGAGCAGGGACAAAGCAGCTATATAGCAAAAGTTAAACTATCTCCTCTGATTCCCTATAGACTGACCAAGTAACATCAATAATGAGCTGAAGCAGTTTGGCAGTGTAATTAACCAGGAGTAATTTGGTATTATAGTTAATGAAAAAAGGGAGAAAGAGGAAATGATTTGTCCAGGTTCATAGAGGAAGCTATTAGCATAATCTGGAGCTAAATGCAGGTATCTCGGTCTGCAGTCTAGTGCTGTCAGTGCATCATTACTATGTGCTTCATTTTTCTTCTCTGCTTGGAGAATAAACTCCCTTAAAAAAATAAAATAAAATAAAATAAAAAATAAAATAGAAAAGAAAAGAAAAGAAAAGAAAAGAAAAGAAAAGAAAAGAAAAGAAAAGAAAGAAAGAAAAGAAAAGAGAGAAAAGAAAAGAGAGAAAGGAACAAGCTGATTGCCCTAGTTTTCCGAACAGATTCTGGCACTGAGCTTTAGCATGCAATTCTTTCATAAGCAGTCAAAAATTAGTCTCCCAAAAGACAAAATATTTTACCATACTTTCTCTGAGCAGTCTTAACAGAACAAAAAGGAGGATTAGAAAATTATTCTGACAGAAAAACAAAAAGAAAAATTTATTTTAGGCAAAATACAAAATCAGAAAAAATCAGGTATACTGCTTGCCCCAAACACAGTGGTACTTCCATGTGAAATATTTGTATGGGTGGTAGCAGTATGAAAGCACAGAGACATTAAAATTTGTGGCTGATCAGAGCAGGCCATGGATATGAGAGTCTGTAAGTATTCAGTCTGAGGATGCTCACAGCAGGCACATTGCTACTGGAATCTGCACAGAGTTGATCACAACTCTTTCAGAAGGCCATACCTTTTCAGGAGACAAAGCAAGCTGATTCTGCTTTGCCACACTTCCCTTAGTCCTGTAGTCTTAGCACTGTGAGCTCTGCACTTTAAAACAGAGTACAAAGCTAAGCTCTTGCTTTTTATGTTTTTCTCTTATGAGCAAATTGTTGTTTTTGAGGCTTGTTTTCTTTTTCTTTTTTCTTTCTTTTTTTTTTTTTTTTTCCTTGAGGTTATTTTTTGGTCCCACACTGGGAATTTTTCGTTTTTATTTATTTTTTATTTTTTATTTTATTTTTTTTTTTTCTGCGAAGGCTACCTTTTCTGTCCCTAAACTAACATGTTTTCAAAACTACACATGACAGCAGTCAGAAATGTTGGCAGTTTTTTTGGAACGCCATTTGATGCTGAAAGAACACAATGTTTCTGGTTTGAGTAATATGTTCTTTCAGCTTTGCAGTGAGTGTCAATAGTTCAGTTAGGAGCTGTGTTAGAAAAGTTACTATGTGATCAGGACAGCAGTTAAGGAACATTGCAAATACCTGCTCTTGGGATGAGCTCCTACTTTTTTTGTTACATTCCAGTGTTTCTTTGTAAAATGCGAATGCTTGCAGCTGGATATCAGGATTTAGAATGGATTTAATAACTTCCAATGCTGGATATGTGAGAAGAAGGTATCTGAGACTTAAAATTTTGTGTTTGGAAACCAAGATTCTCCTGTATTTCCCATGGATTTAAAAATGTAGCCCTTCTAAGGATGATCCAATGATGTCTGAGGAGTTGGTTCTGCGGGTTCTGAGTCAGACTTAGGAGCTGTCAACATTAAGGCTTTTTCCATCCTAAATAACATATTTTCCTGATGGTAGTTCAGAAACATACCTAAGTTGAATGACAACTTTTCATATGAATACACAGGTCTACGTACCTGTAAACTGTATAAGAAGCTTCTAATGAATATTTCAAACAATCATTTCCAGAAATTAATAAACAGCATTTTAAAAATTTCTGTTCTCTTTGCTCCTTGCAGCTTAAACTAGCGGTAATGGAAGAACTTTTGAAACTTGCATTCTTTCAGGCATTTTGAAACAGGTAAACATTTTGGAATAATATTTCCAAAAATCTGTAACATGGAACTTTCAAAGTGCAGCACTTTATATGTAAATATGAAATATTTATGTGATCATGCAAAACAAGAAAATAAAACCAAAGAGTTTCTGTTTGCTCCTACTAACTCTCTTGAAACAACGAGTCGCTGCTTAAATGTCTGATTCTGTGTTAACATCCATCAATAAACATTTAGTCCTTTACACTGGTTTTGAAAACTTTAAGAGTATTCATGGTAATAAATTAAGAATTCACATAATTTCTGAAATTAAAATAGGTCTCTTTTGTATACAAGACTTAAAGTGTTACATAGGATGGCTGCAAATACAAAAGATCACATCATTTAAGTTGTAATTTTTTACCGGAAATTTATTTCCTCACAGTCTGTGCATCTCTTTATTCTGCATAGCAAGACTTCTGCAGCTGAAGCTGGATGCAGTTTTTATGTGAATATGTTATGAGGTAGGTGTTTGACATTGGAAAGAGTGTAATCAACATGGTATAAATGTTCTATTAATCTCTCATGAGGAACAACTTTTGACTCTGAGTAAGAATGCATAGTACTGTACAACACGAACTGCTTTCTTAAGGGAGCCCTGAAACTGTCAATTCACGTCTCTCCTGGGTGACAGGCAGGGGTAGCACTGAGAAGGGCCACCTATTTCCAAGTGGAGGCAGGAAGGGACATTATGCTCAATTGCTCCCAAGCAGTTAATGGGAGCTGAATAAATAGCTAGCTTAGGAAGATGCAGTAGCTCCTATCCACTTATCAGTGGAGTCTCCAGAGATGTCTGGGCAATTGGAGCAGCAGCTGCCTCTCCATCTAGAAGGAGGGAGCCTAGGGAAATTCCAACTGTTTCTTAGAAACGTCAGCTCTGATTGCCAGAGGTGTTTGTGGATGACTAACCCACTGATAATTGTACGGACATTACTACTTATCTCAGTTTTAGCTGCAGATGAAAGAAAACAATTATTTTTATAGAATGTTTATCCTGGAGGGGCCAAATATGTCTAGGTGGCTTTTTTGTTGTTGTTGTTTTCTTTTTTCTTTTTTCCTGTTTCAATCAGAGAAACTAAGTTAGTAATAAAGTTATTTCCAAATTTTTAGATGCATTATAATTACTGTGTAAACCTACACTGCATTTTCTGTAAAATGACTAAATTTGCAGATCAGATATCTAAACCTTCTGTAATCACAACATAGTTGCTCTGGACAGCACTACCATTTCAACCTAATATAACTGAGGCAGAAAGGGACCTCATGAAGAAGTATTAAATAAGGAAGGCTTCTTCTCTCTTCATCTGCTGGAAAACAGAACAAACTTAAATTCTTTGATAGCCAAATGAAATGGATTTTTTCAAATGAACTGGGTTAGTCCATTTTTTTTTATCTTTCTTCCACTGCCCTTTTTTTTTTTTTTTTTTTTTTTTTTCCCCCAGTGTTACATCAAAATCCACTCTGAGGCAGAATTTAAAAAAAAAAAAAAAAAAGCAAAACACAATCATTTCTTTTGATTCAGGAACTTTAAATGTATACCCAAATGTATTTTTAAAGTAGATAAGAACATTTTCCCAAATTGAATGATTGAATCTAATGAAATGAATCTCTTTGGAAATACAAATGAATGTGTTCTCATAGAATTCAACAACAAGCAAAGTTAGCCAAAATATGTAAATGTATTTAAGCCTGTTCTCTGATGAAAATAACATATTATTGGTATACAGGAAGGTAAAATTTTAGAAGTCTTTCTTCAGGGATTGTTGTTTTTATGTCTTTGTTATCATTCAGATTGATATATCAGATGTCTATCAGCCCAAATTAAGCCTGGTGGATAAAGAATTTTTTGTGAAGGAATCATTGCTCTATAAGATTTGACAAAAATGAAGTCAGGAGTGAAAAACTGGTAGTTCAGGAGAACAGCCTTCTAGCTTTTATTGGGAATAAAAAGGAAAAGTTCCTTTAGGTTAAGTAAACAGGATTTTGTTCTGTTATGTTATTGAAATGAGAGGAGCCAATACAATGCAACATTCAGAAGTTACTGTGGATCATTGTCTTGGTTTCAGATGGGATAAAATTAATTTTCTTCAAAGTGTCTAGTATAATGCTGTGTTTTGGATTTAGGAGAAAAAGAATGCTGATATAACATCAACGTTTTTGTTATTACAGAGCAGTGCTGCACAGAGGCTAGGACTTTTCAGCTTCTCATACAGCCTTCTCAGTGGGAAGGCTGGGGGTGCACAAGGAACTGGAAGAGGACAGAACCAGGAATCTACTTGTGGCTGCTCAGGTGATAATAGGTAATTAAAGAAATCATTTAAACTTCATTAAATTGTTGAATGAGAATACATACAGTGTGAAGAATAAATCCCAGTAAAGCTTCCAAATTTGACAGTAATGAAGTTCTTAAAAAGGACGTCCTGATCTATAGTTTTCTAAGAATAATTTTGAGAATAAAACAGATTTTGCACATGCCTGTGAAGCTTTGTTTCTATCATGCTTATATTTTAACTTTAAAAAGCTATAAATAAAATACTTTAGCAATGGCAAGGATGGAAGATAAAGGAATTGGTTCTGAGAAGTATATTCACACAAGAGCTATAGGAAAGATCAAGAAGTTTATGTAAACAACTTTAATAAGCATCAGAGTAAAAGCTTCAAATGCCGTAAAAACTAAGCAATTAATATTATTAAATGGTTTTGTCCTGTAAGTTCTTATCAGAAGAAAGAATGCAAAGAAACATTTTATATACGTCAATATCACAGGAAAGATTCTTGAAGGTAGCTAAAGACAGAGAATGATGTGATTTGGAAAGAAATGGAATTTAACAAACTGAACTGTAATATATATGACTATTGGAACCCAAATTGACTTACATATCCAAATTGTTCACCAGAATGCATGATTTAAAAAGGACTACATTAGCTTGCTAGTGTCATATGTTTTCTTCCAAAAGGCATGTCTGAGTAGATAAACTATGTTACTTCAGCAGATGAAAGCCTAGGAAAATGAACTAAGACAAAGAAGAATGATACCTCATGGACAAAAACACTACAATCATAAATGCTAAAATCTATTTTTAACGTGATAAAGTTATTTTATGGATACTATTTAATGATATGACTGTACCAAAGTCTTTTGATAAAAATCCTCTTGGGGTTATTCTACAAAGATGATGACAGCATTTTTCTGATATTTTTTACCTATAAATAGCTAATGCTCTTAACTAACAACATAAGTGTTTCCTCACTGTGGTGAGTTGATATCATAATCTTTAAGGTTAGTAAACAGATATTTGACGGGGCAATTAATGAAGTCATCAAATATGCCAGAGGAAAGAAAGAGATTTAAAAGAATCAAATCCTTGGCCATTGAGTCTAGGTAGTGGACTGATGTTTAAAACATTAAGAAAAGGAAAACAGCAAATATGGCAATATGCATAGGTAACTATTCATAACATATTGATTGGCACATACAAAATTATTTCCTTGGGTCAGGTTAAGACCTGGCAGTGTGAGTGATGAGGAAAAGATCACTTTAAATGCATTGATAAAATATTTGTGTGCCTCAGAGAAGGATAAAAATACAAGGAAAACATGCTATAAGAAGAGGTCATATGTTTTAATTTTGATACTCTCTTTAGATTTCATTTCCATCACGCTGTGTAACAGTAAACTTAACAGTGAGTACAAGAAGTAAAAAAGCACTGACATATGGAACAACGCTCTGTGTATTACATGGTACATTTTATATTTTCTCTATTCTCTTGAAAATATTTGTTCAAAATAATTCAAAATGAATGAAGCCGTGGGATGACAGAAGCTTAACTAAAGGTTGAAAGCCCATTTCCTGACACTATTCAATATTTTGAAGTCTTTTGCCATTTTGCAGTGGAATGGAAATAAAGCCCTTTACAATCTGTTCTCAAAAGCAGACTGTGCCAAAATGTCTCTCTCCAGACCCAAACATGCACTTCAGAGAAACTGCACACAGTGTACTTCCTTGTAGCTAGAACTCTGTGCTGCTAGAAAGTCCAATGCTCTCTCTACCTTATTGTTCAGGTTATTGTCACAGGCTGTTCTCAGCCATGGAGGTCAAGAGGCTAAATCTGTTTCTCACATGCTCACAAAGAAAGCAGTTCATATTAAATGAATTAGAGAAAACATGTTTCACCAAACAAAATGCAGTGAATCTTTGACACACAGTGCCTTGTGAGAATGATCTCTAGTACTCTAGCCCCATGTCCATGCTCTTAACATCTGTATAAGCAGCTAGCTTGTTCTTGAAAAAACAGCTTTCTGTCAAAGTTCTCCAGTAAAACTTGGAAACTAGCACATATTTTATTTAGTCTAACAATTTTTTCTATGAAGATAGAAAAAAAGTTAATGTCAGGCCAGCAAAGTAGCTTTATTTTGTACCCACAATACCAGGCAAATTAGATGCCAGAGTGGTCTTCAATGCAAAAGTGTGTCTGACATGAATTTTTGATTACCTGAAAGGGAGAGAAGACACTAAGCTGTTTGTTTTTTTTTCACTTGGCCTTTCCTCCAATACTAGTTAAACAAAACTTGCCTTCAGGAAGATAAAATTAGGGTTTAGTTTTTGAATTAGAAATGTAATTGGAGAGCCAGGAAAATAAGAGGTACAATCCTACTTTATACTTGGCAACATGTTGCCTCCTTAATAGTTTTACTAATTCTTCCATAGAATCTCTTTTACTTGCTAAAAGCAGGATAAAACATGTGTAGAATACAGACTTCCATATCCATAACCACGGGTACTTCCATTTTGTCCAAGTTCCCCAGGGAGGCAAGTCCAGCAGTGTTTCCTACTCTGGAAACAGAAATTTCAAGGCTTAGAAATTCAAAAAGGCAGCATCCTGTAATTTGCTATTTTGACTTTCCTCTCTGATCTTCACTTCAGCAAGAGGTGTTTTGTACCATAGTTCCTCTCCTCATCCTCAAAAGCATATTCCTCTTAGAATATAAAAAACATTTTAAATACTCTTTTCTCTTTTCACAGTTGTTATATATGAAACGTACCCAATCGTATTCTTTTTCCCTACCACATATCATAATGATACTGTAGAAAATTTTGATTGATCTTGACTTTCACTTTTGGATTTCAACATTACTATATGTTCTTTCTTTACTCTGTTAAAGGTGGGTAAGTACTCCATTGCCTTTCTGGATACTCATGTAGTTTTTCAAAATAGGCCAGGGAGAAAAAGAAATCACGTGATATGTAAGCATTTCATTAAAAAAATTATCAAATAAAAATGGTTTTACAGTATATATTCTGAAAAATGCAGTCTGAAGTAAAACATTCTCTCTCCCAGAGTATCAACAAACTGGTATCTTCTGAAATGATTATTTAGGTTCTGATGGCTAATATTCGGCTAATTTTCTACTTGAGAGCAAATGAAGTTTTGCAACCAAATTTATACATATATTATATGTATATACGAATATTTGACTTCATCAAATAGTAAGTAGGAGTAATAGTTATAATGGAAAAAATTATTCTCAAAGCTAGATTAAAGTAACTCCATTCATGTGGGCTCTGGTTAATATACTATCAGAAAAATAAGAAGATGTTCACATTTTGTACAAAAATATTTACCTAAAAAGTCACTATAGCGACACTGGAAGTATAAAACTGTTATTATCAGGGCTTTGACATCTATAAAGGCGACTCTACATGTAAACTTTTGAAGGATCAGATGTCTATTGTTTGAATGTTTTAAATAGATATATTTGAAATATATACATAAGTTAACAGCTAAATCTCTCAGATATCACGTGGAGCAGTTTCCAAATTTCTAAGCAGGAGAGATTTATTAAGATATATTAAATCTTCAGTAAGTAAAGATAACATTATTCACAGTGTATATTGACATAATCACCAAGTTCCTGTCAAGACTAATAAAAAACATGTTTTGTTTTTCCTGATAGAAAAACAAACAAACAAAACAGTCTGTAGTGCTCTTTACAACTTTTGAACTTTGATTCTTCAAAGTATGAGGTGAAACATCAAACAATGTTGCAGTAAGAAAATAAAGTTACTAGGTCAGTCAATTATTGTCTTGTAAAGTGAAAGTCTAGAGCAAGCAATGTCTGCTGGATTCTGCCACATGGAAAACAGTGAACGTTTTTCTTGTCAAAGTCGTTTTGCACTCACAAGTGACATATGATTAGCTCTTTACCCTGGCCTTCACAATACAATCATCTGATACCATGAATTCAGGTCCTTATGAGAGCAATCTTCTCAGAGTAAGCTGGAAATGGGCAACAAAAACATCTAGAAAAAATATCATACTAACATGTTATACCCTAATATTTTAGGTTTTTGATTTATTTACTCTTACTCTGTAATACTCTGTGCTCCATGAAATATTTTAAGTAATACCTGATTACTTAGTACAGTTTAACAAAGCTAGTCATTAGCTACTTTCTCAACAGAATTGACATTTAATTAAATATGTATGAAAAAATATATTTCCATTGATATGAAATGTTGATACTTAGACACTATCAATTTCTGTACTTCCATTGAAATCACAAACAACTCATTAGAGCTCTGTTGTTGTATATTGATAGTAACAATTTTGTAGTTGAATTTACATTCTGCTAATCAAGACAGTTAGACACTGTTTCTACTCAAAGGGAAATATTCTAGTAAAAAACATGCTGTGAATAATTAAGGTAGTGGAATTAATTTGATCAAAAATTCATTGGCTAATCTGTAGTCCGTATGCTTAAACCAAATACATGGTTGGATTAAATTAATTAGGACGTTTAACTTATCCATGTCCTATACTGATGAGAAACATTATGATGAGCATAAACACATACCGATAATAAAATCTAATAAAATGTTAGTAATATTCAGTGAAGTATATAAAGCCCATTCCAATAATGAATTTTAAGAAAGCAAATATATAGCCTTTCTGTCTCAGAATTGTTTTGATGCTATTATAATGACTGAACCCTAAATAATTGTTTCTCCATGTAACAATATCAATATCAGAAATTCCCATTAATAACCATTAAAACAGTTTCTAAATTTACTATCTATGTATTTCTGCATAGATACATTAGTCCAAGATGTCAGGTAGATGTTGGTGCTATGGCAGTAGAGGCTGAACCTTTCCAGCAATATTCGTTATATTTTGTTAATGTGCAATAGATGACAACAGAGGGGCAGTCTGACTAAATGGCGTCTCACACGGAAGTACATGTGTAGCAAAGGTGTGTCCGGTGAATTCCTCCATATGGAAAAAATGACAACCATTGACCATGCTTGCTGAACATTGACAAGGACCAAACAATAGATGTGAGTACAGTGAGGTGTCGAGTGGTAAGTTTCAACAGTGGCTACAGTGACATGAAAGACAAGACACATTTTGGGTAGGTAAGCTGATTTTTACAAGCACAGCACAAAGGCTTTTGTTCAGGGCTGGAGAAAATACATAACTAATGATGGTGACTGTTGAAAGACAGTGTTAGCTCTACCTAATAGTGTTTTTGTGCTTTTTGTAGATGGTTTAGTTATAATGGAAATTAATAGGAGACATTACTTACAGAATGATGGATTTAGAATTAGGTGTCTGCTATCTATTTCAACCTTCCTAGAAATTTATAAAGAATTACTGCTGGTTACCTGATATGCAAGTATCTGTAAGAGCTATCAAACTTTCCTATAGGTAGTTTTCAATAATTATTAGTGTGACAAGTTCCTTGATGAGGAGAATTGACTCTGTACCATACATAGTGGACCTGAAACACAAACCAAGAGAGCAAAAGATTGGAGTAACAATTGGAAAACTTCTCTTGGTAGCTCCCTTTTTTTATTATTTATACTTATTTATAATAGCAGAGTATGATGACTATCTTTCAGAGATGTGATAACGCTTTAGGGAGCTGTAGAAATTAGCTTCTTAGTCACAATGTTGGTTTTCCTTATTTTCACATTGAAATTGTGTAGGTTTTTCTAGTATTATCAGATTACTTAAAGTAGAGCTCTCTGCTTTAACTGAGTTGTCCTGAAGCCCTTTGCCTGGGAATATGCCTTTAGACAAGGAATATTCTTTCTTTGAGAATCTACTACTGAAAGTTGCTTATGTCATCCAGAATTAAACAGGAAGTGCTTTCATTATATTTTCTGTTTAATCTGGTTTTCTGTTTAGTCCACCAAAACAGCATTCACAAAGGATTTGCAGAATAATACTATGGAGTTACTGGAGCTTTTATTATCAAGAGAGAGAAAGGTAAATTCCAGAAAAGAATAATTGCATGTGTCCTTCAACTTCAAAGAATACTGAATATCCTTAAAAAATCTCCTCTAAATTATCTATGTTTGAGTGGAGACAAATATTCTTTTTTACCATAACTCTTCATTATTAGACAATCAGCTCTTTATAAATACTGAGTTGTGCTATTAGCTGTGAGAGCTTGTTTTCTTTAAGGAATTTATTAACTCATTAATCATTTTATAATCAAGGAAAATGTCTGTAATCACTGAAAATAGAAAAAATGGAAAAAAAGAATACAAAATAGTTACTTCTCAGTAGCTGTTCTGAGTAATGTGGGGGAATTTAGATAAGAACGGGCATACAAGAATTCAGCTCATTCAGGGAAGTTATTGACTTTGAAACCTCAGATGGAATGAAAAACACCACATACCTTGTGAGGTGCTGACAGCTCTTCTAATAGATGATACTCTTTAATAACTCTTCACAGGAAAGAAATGTGGTAGTTTGAGGGAAGAATTATAGAAAGCGTACCTTTTGTGGCCCTGGGAATGCCAAGGCTGGGCTTCTTTTACACAAGTACGATAGTGAAATACCTCCAGCCCAACTGCACACTCTCCTCTTTTGCAATGAGTATGTGGAATGTGGGGCGTTAAGAGTGAACTCGGATGCATTATGTTCATCAAGAAGTTTTTGAAGGATGTCACATTACAGTAATCTAAATAGTTGGCTTTAGAAGAGGAAACGTTTATTCAGCAGTTGTCTAAACTAAAAGACAATCACGTCCTGGACAGTTCCACTAGAACTAGATTCTTCATTCTTCCTAATGAGCCCCTCTTGTGTCTCAGATATTCTAAACAAGAAGGATTTTGTTCTCTTCCAGGGATAGGTGAGGTAGCTTTTTTTCCTAATGTGTATAAAGTTCTTGTATATTTCACTGTATACTGAAGTACATGATAAGGATGAAAGACTTTTTTTTCTGGATTAGAAATTGTATTGTTATTCCTTAAGGATAAATATCTTTAATGAGTTTAACAAGCAAATTATTGAAGATTTGTTACTGGACTTAGAGGACTGTACAAAAGCCTGGTGCACAGAACACAAAAGGAATTCCAAATGTTTGAAGGATTCTTTTAAATTTATTATATTTGAAACACTGCAACATAAATTATTCTACCGTGTTGTTATGGCAACTTTAGCAGAGCTGCCTATAAAATTGCATTCTCTGATAAAGTAGTGGAATTAATTTTTCAGATTGGATATAGGCTGCAATTTCTGCAAAAGCAAATGGATTCAAGATTTTTTTTCCACTCTTTATGTTTCTGGTTTCTTTAATCTTTATGTAGACACATCCACCTGTGCAATAAATCCTACCTGTGGTGAAATTGTACAATGAATCTGTTTATAGAATTTGATTCAGTTATAGCTTTGAATGAGGAAAATTAAGCATAAGAGAAATCTGTCAGGCATTTAATCACTGTACTTTTAAGGGATACATTCAAGAAATGCTTTTGCTGTTTCAAATGAGGAGTTCAATTACAAAATACCAATACTGCCTGAGTATAAAAGCAGAATTAACATTTTTTTAAATATATTTTTATAAATAGTTTCATAAAAATGTCATTATTCTGGAAATACAAGCATCTTTGTCCTTTTGACAGTTGCCTATATAAGCCACAAACGATTTGCTAACTGTTTATTTTGATGCCGCTGTATCGTATTTCAGAATTCTAAATATACAGTAAAGCTAATTAGCTGAGAATGCATAGAGGCACTAGCAAAATATTTTGAGGTATTTTTATTTTCACTGGCATGAAAGAATCTTAAAATGTTCTTATTAAGATTTTTCTATTAAGAAAATATTGTGTTATAATTATTTTTATAATAGTTAAAAAAATTTACGCTAACACAAGCAAGTTTGTGATATCTCAGTCTTTACTGCTAGGTGGAAAGAAAACCAACCATTTAATACTGGCAAGTACTATAAAATAGATCTCTTTTCCAGACAGAGCATCTGGTCTTTTGGTAGACACCCCCAGCAGGTCTGTTATACTGCAGACTTAGAGTTTCTTTCCCTGAGAAATTTGTTTGGATTCTTTAGCTGAGTGGGAAACAGACACTGATGTTTCTATTAAGTATGATATTTGAAAATATAAATTTGCCTGAGACCTTCAAGGGGAGACTCTGCAAGTATGGCTATTTAAGAAATTAGATTACAATATTTCTTGGGAAATCATTCTGAGTAGAGAATTGCATATAAAAAGCATCTGCCTTCTAAGGAATACATAATTTCTACTTAAGGATAAGAAAACAAACAGACAAACAAAAGCCTAGACATAGGCTTTTTCTTCAGAGGGAATTTTTTAGAAAATAAAAAGCCACAGTACTACTTAGAAGGGAGGACAACACAGATTTCTGGTTACCCTTGCTTATAGTAGTTTTTCCTTAACTGAAAACTGCTGATTGGGTTCTTTGTAACCTGGTTGGAATAAAAAAAACAATGTATTTGACTTGTAAGTTGTTCAGGTAATTTGAATTAAAATCAGCTTTTCTTCTACTCATAAAACATGACCAGTATAATATTGTTACTTATATTAGTCATGTCTTGGCCCTCAAAATGATCTCAAGAGGACCAATCATGAAATAAGGTTATAGTTTAAATGTGGAACTATCAATTCCAGTCCCTCCAAAATATTCTTAAATTTCTTAATGAAACGTTTTTACTAATTCATTTTCTCCTAAACTGATTCTCTGAGTATTTGATATTCAGACTGCATGTGTAGTTGAACCTTTTCATTAGATATGTGGCTTAGTTAGTGAAATTATGAGAACTTCCTGGAGGATAGCAGGTGCTTCCATCAGGGGTACTTAAAAGCTTTTAGGAATACAGCATGAAAGGTTGCAGACTGAAGAAATTTTATCTCTTTTTTCATCTTCTATGATGCAGCAGATAGCTTTTCAGAAACTACCAAGATCGATGTGAGTGCCCAGACTTAAATCGTAGAAATATGCTCACCTTCTGGAAATTGGACTCATGTATAGACACTGCAGGGGATAAACCAAAAGTACAAAAGTCATCAGACCACTTGAAAATCCTATTATTTTGTTATGTTTTCTATATGTCAGGCACATACAGGCACTTTTCCCACAGTTATGATTAGTACAAGATCATTGGCTGTTCAGTCCTTGTGTGGTTTTTGTTCTAGTATCTACTATATGTCTGCAATGCACTGGCTTCGTTGCCAAATATCTTGGGTAACTTTCTAAATATTTTCAGTATTTTTATAGATCTTAGAATAAAATTACCAACATTTGCATGCAAAAAGGACTCTTCACAACAGTTTTTACAAACAGAAGTTATATGAAAACTTGTGTAACTTTAAACACAGATGCAAAGGAATTCAAAGCTTGATGCACTGAACAATTTCACAGATCACTCAAACACCATTTACCCAATTGTAGAAATACCTTGCCAGAAGTAATACTTATTTCCAGGTTCCCAAGAGTTGAAGAACAGAGATGTCACCCTGACTTTCTGCCACTTAGTACCAAAATTATTTTGTCAACAAAACAGTCTCTCAAAATAGTCTGTTGTATAGAAGACTATGAAATTTTCTTGCCTTATTTTGCTAGTACACAGATACTTTTAGAAGAGCTTTTCTGCCCTTGTATTACAGATCTGTCCTGCAACAAACAATACTGCTTTTGATACTATCATGCTTACAGGAGATGTCGAAAGAAGTGCACATGCAGACTGTGTGCTATTATTTTCTCTTGTATGTTTTCCTATCTTCTGGCAATAATTTTACTTGAAACTGGAATACACAATATTAGTAATCTCTTTTCTTTCATGCATTTGCTTAATAGATCTTTTTAATCCCATTTTTTTTTTTATTTTGACATCCACAATTCCTAAGGAACACTGTATTGTGAAAATAAATACATAATTGCTTAAAAGTGTTGTCAAATGGTTTCACCTAATAGGTGTTACTCATTTGTTACAGATTTTATATCCTTTGATAAATTTACATATCACTGCCATATCACTTAGTTGTTACTTTCCCAGTCTGGCTAAAAATCTTCCAGTTTGTGCATATCTTGTGATATCTTTGCTCATAATCCATTTGCATGCCTTCTGTACTCTTATCTTCTTTTAAGATGGAGAAGAAAAGAAGAGCAAATAACTTGATTAACAGTTCAGATAGCTTCTCTTAATCTTTGGCAATCTTGTTTCCCTGACTTTGGTAAAAAAAAAAAAAAATTAAAAAAATAAAAAATTGGGGTACTCAAACTCTATTATGTTGGATGAATCATGTTTCTTGCATGTCTGTCAATTTCCTTGAAATAATGGACTTGTGATTTCATCCTGAAAAAAAAAAAAGAAATCTATCTTCCTTTTTCCTTGTTTCATTTATTAATTACATTCTTTACCATATTTCCAAGAAGAGCGAGTGGTACGTATATCAAACTTACTCAACTATTGTTCCTTATGGAGCCCATTATAAAAATGACATTGTATTTACCATGCTCTGTTACTCACATACTGACATTTATTAAGGAAAGAGGTAAGTATGAAAGATCATTTGTTGGTAATTTTTTATTAGATTTCTTCAGGACTCAGGCAAATGTGATTAGGTTGTGGCAAGTTGCTGCTATTCCCTTTTCTAATTTATTCTAAAATCTTTTCTTATCACACGTATGTTCGAGACTCACCTCTGACTCATCCTGAATAAGTAATGGTTTTAGGCTGGGATATTCCTTTGTTTGTCAACATTGAATCAAATGTTTAATTATTATCTTTTCTGTGGCTTCATCACCACTAAGTTGTCTCTTCATATTCCAATTAATATATTTACGTCTTTCACTTAGAGACAGATTCCCAACTATACAATGATCTTAGAATAAGTTATTAATACTATGTGTTTAGAAAGTTGATAATTGGAATCACATTCTTGATTTATTATACTTCTACATAGAAGCTGAAAAAAATAATCCTTCTCTGTTTCTCTTAGGAAGTCACAGATTCTGCATTTAAAGAATATTCTTTCACTAAAATGACTATATTTAGTGCATTGTACAGATCTTTAAATGCTTTGTAGAAGTTTCTCCAAGTGTCTAATGTCATGTACTTAGATAAACATCTTTGCTGCCTGCAGGTATTTTACTCTTTTGTTACTACTTATTTACAAATTTATTTGATTTTTAACAATGTTTTCCCTTTTTGAAGATCAATTCCTATAAGGACTGTTATTTCAACTGCTTTGTCTTTTATGCAGTATAACTATGCTTCTGGTTGTGGCCACTTCACTTTAAGGAGTAACATGAAAAGAACACACTCATTTTATGACTGCCATTATGACCAATCTGGACATTTTCTTACAGGTGCTTAAACACTATATCATTTCTTTCAGTTATTTCAGTTCAGTGAAAATACACATGGATTTTCAAGCCCTTTTAAAACCAAATTTTCAAGTACTCTGAAAAATCTAATGGCTGTTCTCATAATCTGTCAAGAAATAGTTTTCATTCAGGTGTGAAATTGGACCATGCAGTAGTTACTGAGATTTAAATAATTATTCTGCAAGCAAATTACTTTTCAATTGTAGATGGATAACCATTCTCACAGAACAGCTAGTTGTCCAAGGAAGATCTGCTATGTCTATTTTGACAGAGATTGGAATCAATAACTTGAGTGCAAACAACTTCTTTGCACGTCTGTTACCTGGACAGAAATTTTGACTGGGGTATACACAAGGATAATGTGATTGATATTCCTGGGTGCAGTAATACAGCATGCAGGAGTTATGGAACCTGAAATTATCAGGAAGATTGAAAACCTGAATTTACCTCTTTCCTCCACAGCATGTCTGGTTTAGTGGCCATTATTGTAGGAGACAGAAAACACAGGAAAAGCTGGGATTACGGTAAATGGTTGCACTGAGGGGACAAAGTAAATAAAATACATAGAACAAAAGATTTCAGTCAGAAGCTCATTCATCAAGGCTGAACCATGAACTGAGGAGATCAGCACACTAATTCATAAATTTAAGTAACCACAGCCAGCTACATGTGCTACTTGAATAAATATTCATATTGATTTTCTTGATTACATTCCTTAGCACCAGATAAGACTTCTCTTAGGTTTTGATGCTAAGTGCTCAAGTTGGAAAGATGATGGTTTTTATAGCAGGTCAGTAATCTTGGCTTAACAAGTGTCATTCTATGTTTCACTAACATACTACTTTTTTTTTTCCCCCTCTTATCTTGTCTTTACAGGAGGGATTTTTTTACTGCTAGACTTTCTTCTTAAGTTTGTTTCTGTTAAACGGCTTTTGGTGTGATATTGCAGTGAAGTGGCCATGTACGACAAAGAAAATGGAGTTCCTAGGTTCTGCAATGACTGAAAATTACCTAGACACTATATACATGAAAAGCTTACAGTGGTCACACTTCAAAATAGAGGAAAAATACAGTTCAGTAAATAAGCCCAGGTTTTAGGATATTTCCTGCATGAAAATAATTGAATTATAGGTTGTGTAATTAAAGTTATTTAAATTCTATAAAAAAAATATTTTGTCTAGGATCACTTCATTGTTAGAGGAGCTAGAAGACAATTGTGGCATTACCTCCTTAAAAAGAAACAGAAGTCAAGTGCATTATATACTACAAATACTGTCTTTTTTCCCCTCTATATACTGACAGTAGACAGTTCTTATTTATAAAGCTAAGAAAAGCAGCGTTGAAAATAATCAAGACCTGCGATAGAAAGGAAATTCTTTGGCTAAGACAAATATGAAAAAGTTAATGTTGGTATCCTCCCTATTGCTCAGCTTTTCTCCCCAAGAATCTGCTTTGCTGAGCTCATCTCAGAACACATGAAACTATAAACAGTTACCAGTTTGCCAGCTAAGACTGAATTGCATAAAAAAATAATTGAAATAGCATGGAGATTTGCACAAGCAATTAGTCTTTCTACTAGGAAGTCCATTTAAGATCTGCAGATGGAGCTGAAACAAATGTTTTCAGCTGTTTGCCAGTGGAAGACCTGCCAGGTTCAGCATCATGACTGAATGAAGCGCTCCAGTTAGTCACCAGTGTGCCTGAATTACCAGCAATGGCAGTGTTCAGGATAAATCCTCCTCTTCCTAAACTTGATAACATCAGAGAATTACTGTCAAATTAGATTACTTCCTAGGCTGCAACTGGTATTTAACATCTGGAAATTAAGGTAGTTAAACCATGCCAGCCTTTAACAATATCTGTTTTACCATTTTGGGACAGCAATAAATATTTTCTTTTTAAAACATTCAACAGTGCTCAACAGATATTTTTACATCTCAATCTGTCTTACCCACTTACTCTGTGGAGTCCATGGTACTTCATGTGATTTTCTGCTTTGTTTCCAGGGATAATTAAGAAAAATTTGATGTTAAGGGAACCTTGAAAATTACTTCAGTAAAAGTTGCAACTCCTTGTGCATAGCTGAGCCAGCTTTTCTCACCATTATCTGACACCTCTCAGAGGATAAGTTAAAAAAAAAAATAATTCTTGATAATTTTTTGCTTAATTCTATATCTATCCTATCTTGACTTATCCATATCATGATTGCCTATAGAAAGTTACATAGCAAATTGCTAGGTAGGAAAACCTTCCTCAAGCAAATTGCTAGAGAGGAAAATTCTCTACCAGACTACAGTTATCAAACGTGCTCCTATATTTTCTGCTACCATAAAGAGAGTCTCTGTGCAGCTGCAGCTCCAAGACCTTACACTTGGATTTGTTGAACATTATGAAGTTCTCCTGAGCCCACTGCTTGAGCCCACTTAAATCTCTTTGGATCATATACTCTTTGATCATGTTAGATAATTTTAATGTAGAGCAAATTTTTATTCTCTTTGTATTTCTGTATTTGTACAGTTTCAACACAGATCCCTTACACATTTTTAATATTTTCTTTTACTCTATTCATCATTAGGGAACATTATTATTTTTTTTATGAATGCAGTAATTGGTTGCCTTGAAAAACATTTGTTAGAGAAATATCAGTATGTTTTTTTTGTTTGTTTGTTTTGTTTTTTGTTTTGTTGTTGTTTTTGCTTTTCTATCTTCAGAGGTTACTAAGTACATTCAAGGCATTTCACCTCAGTTTGCACCAAAGCCTTAAAGTTCAGCTGTATTTGATACAGGCAAATTGCTTTGGGCACCACAGCAGCAAGACTATGCTTTGAATATTAAGATTGTTACACTTCAGAATTGTATGATATTCTTAAATAATTCTTTTTGATCTCTTAACGTCCCCACAGCTGCTGTTTCATGGGACCAGATACAAATGGGAAAAAAAGGGTAACAGAACTGGTAGTTAATTAACTCTACATAACCTCAAAACTGAACCCTGCTGGTTGATTTAGGCCCTTAGTGATTTTCCAATAAACCAGCAGCCATGCTTCAGATTAATGACAGCATTCTCTGTGCAAGCTGCCAATAACAAGATGCCTAAAATCAGATTCACTCAGAAACATGGGTTTAACAGAGCATATTACCTAAAATAGTAGCCACTGCTTCCCCCCCCCCCCCCCCCCCCCCCCCCCCCCCCCCCCCCCCCCCCCCCCCGCCGTCCGGGAACACAGAGGAATTTATTGAAAGGTCTCAGGTCCTGGAAGGAAGACTGCAGAGTTCCAAGGCAAAATTAAATAGGTTTACTTGGGCTACTCGACACTGTCGCCAGATCACTTTGCTCCCCAGGTGTTGCTCTCCTTGTTACCTAAGATATACTCTTGCTGGTAACAGTAGAAAAGACAGATGTAAGTGTGTCTCAGTTGTAATAAATTTCAGGAAGTATTAGCAGCCACTTGTGTTCCCATGGAAGTCTAAAAGCATATTCTCTTCAACTGTATCTTGTAAACAAAAATAATTTACTTCCAAAATTATAAACTGACTGAACTCTAATGTAATAAGGTTCAATCAGTGTTCACCCTGTTCAGTTTAGTCTGAATGAATTAGGGTTGTTAAAATTAACTTCAGTTAAGCCTCATTACTTATGCTGACCTGAAACTGTATTCATATTGTCCTGAAAGCTGAAGTTTAACTTTGCTCTCATATCAGTTTTATGTATTGATTGCCAGTAATGAGGAATGAAATTCATCCTTATGGAAAAACTCATACATAAGTTTCCCAACTTTTCTTCCTTTAGGCACTCTTCTGGATCTTAGCATCCACTGTTCCCCATTTTTTTCTTTTATGAGAATGTATATAGACTGTACCTGTTTACTCTCGTAACTTTCTCTTTGATTTTTTAAAAAGAATGACATTAAAACCAACCTTTTAATATAATTTTCCAAGCATTCTAGCAGTCTTCAGAACTGTTTTCTGAATCAACAAGTGTTAGTCATCTTGATTTCTTTAATTGTTCACAGCAGAATGAACACAGATTTCTAATAATGATATAATTAATGGTACATTCAATGATAGAAATTTTTTTATACATCCAAGGGTTATATTATTTCTCTTAATTATGGAACCCCAGTAAGACATTATACTCTGCTGTTAGTCTCTCATGACTTAGATAAGTTTAGCCATTAAAATCTAGAGTGCAGATTTCTATCTTATAAAAATGCAGTTTTCATTCTTAGCCACTCTGAGCTATTTTCATTCTTAGATGTGTTTTGCTGTTTCACATTCAGTTAACATATAATTATTTTTTTCCCATATTTATGAACATTTTACTTGACTTTGGTATTCTATCAAATCACATTAAGTTACACAATAATTTTACAGCTATTGGAAATGTAGGCCATAAATCCAGCTGAAATACTGTTAGTTACTGCACAACAGATGACTGTTTAATAAATGTTTGATAAATGGCTTAAAGAGATACAACACCCATTTTGTATGCATTTAGCACTGCATGATATTACAAGATAAGTTAGGTAACTTACAATAATCCATTACCTTTACTTTCGTAATCCCTACTTATACTACAACTACTATTTACTACTAAATACTAGAATTACTATTTACAAGAACATTCTGATATGAATTATCTTGACATTGCCATTTAATCTTTGATTCCTACATTATTTTTCCCATTGTTTCACCTGGGACAAGTGTTGGCTTAATAGAATCATAAAATGAGTGTGGAAAATGTTCCCAGCCCAATGTTCTAACAGCTGAAAATAAAGTATACCTATTGATTATTTTCTATTAAGAAGTCTCTCTGGAGCCCTTCATTTTCTGGTTACATAACAGGAAAGTAACACTGGTGAAATAGCTTAGGATTTATTTGAATTTTCTCTATTACACAGTCATTTATCATCAGTGACACTGACATCAACTGAAACTGAAATAAGCATTAATTTAATAAATCATTTAAAATACGCAGATGTGTCTTTTGAAAAATCATTTTTTCCTTTCTAGTCAGTCATTACACACAGTTCTGGCATTTACAGATGTGTGATGTATTTAAAGGCTAGAAAGAACTGCTACAGTGACTTCTAATACTTAACAAATCAACTAAGTATCAGCAGTTTAAAAATGTTAGACTAAACAGAGCATACATCACTTATTGCATGAGTATTCTGAATAATTCCTAACCAAAACCATAGTGACCAAAGTAAACATCTAATTATAGCAGATAATTTATCAGTGCATAAAAGCATGAACGCCAGAATAATAGCAGCTTCTTTATGCGTTCATGTATTTTAGCAATCCCATCTTCATATAAGCTTTTCTGGAAGTCTTATCTTATTTAATAATTACTTGTCTTTATTAAATAGTATTTAATAATATTTAATAACCCAAGTAGCTAATTAATATTTAATAATGTTTGGTCTCAACAACTAAAGAAAGAAAATTGTATTTATTTATTTTAAAGAATTTGACTAATTCTGAGAATATCTACTTGAGGATTTATATAAGAATGCAGAATCACTTTGAGTTTAAAAGCATCACTTGTTGCTTCCTCACCAAGTATTCAGAAGGATAACTCCTGTCAAAATCATATGGCTTAGTATGACCCATTAATTTTGTTTATTGTTTGAAGTATTTTTGGTTAAATTAAAAACCAGGGAAATAATTCCAGAATACGGAATCTTCTTTTCATTAATATATCTGATGCTACCCTCTGTTGAATCAATGACTAGATAGACTCCGGCTCTAATCTAAAATATGAATTTCAGCATCAAATAAATGGATGGTACTGAGAATGTAAATCATTTGTGTTATATTTATTTACAGCTGATAATGGAAGGGTTTCTAAATGATAAAACTAAGGAAGAGCGATGTAGCAATAGCACTTGCTCAAGGAGACAGAATAGTAGAATGTGCTACAGGGAAAGCAGATGATATTAAAGCGTATGAAACCTCAGCCTTATGCCATGTATTTTCTCTCCTCTTTCTTTTGAAAGCTAGCCTAAGTTTTTTGCCTTTTTTATCATTAGATCAAAGAACAGATAAAAAAAAATTATGTTCCCACTTTATGGCTGAGATGTAAAACCTTCTCACGCACAAAGGAAATTATGAAGATCTTCCAAGAATTCTCTTCTTTCACTTCTCCAGAGACAAGTACCAGGAAGCACTATGCGTTTGAACTTTTGTCTTAGACTCTGCTGTCTAACCCAAGAAATCTTCACCCCAGGATAAACTGTACATGCCAGAGGATCAGAAATTACCCCACAGTGCTTAGTGAAAATAAAATAAGGTAATTCTTTAGTCAATATACAGTAAAAGGGTAATGAAACATGAGTTTTATATGAAGAAGTTTTGTTTTTTTTTGTTTTGTTTGTTTCTACAAAGGTGGTGAGACATTGGAACAAGTTGCCCAGAGAAACGATGGAAGATCCATCCCCAAAGGCGTTCAAGGTCAAGCTGGATGGGGTTCTAAGCAACCTAACCTATCTGTAGATGTCCCTGTTCATTGCAGGGGAGTTGGACTAGATGACCTTTAAGTGTCCTTTCCAATACAAAATATGATTCTACAATTGTAAGTGCCTGCCTGCAAAAGAGGCCTTAACAAAGAAACTGAACATGCCTGGGACTGCTCCTAGGCATAAAGGCCAGGGTGGTCTACAAAGTCCATACCTAAACTAACAATCTTCCTTATGATCCAAAACATGGTATCCACGTGGATCTTGTACTGTATGAACAGTTGTATTGGCCAGCCTCCCCAGAAGCTGTTCATGAGGATTAATACTAGATACAGACTAGATTACGGTCAAGAAAGTTTCTAGTTTTGTATCCCAGATTCCTAACACAGAGGATTGTTGCTTGAAAGCCCAGGGGAATGCCCTGTCACATATTTGAGTTTACAGGAACAGACACAGTTTGAAAGTTTGAGAAATACTTCCAACGCTGAGGCTGTAATCAAAGGTCTGCTGTAATGCTCAAAGCTGAATGAATATGACATTAAGCTTTTAGAATAAGCCATATTTATAAGGAAATGATTGAACAATACACAAAAAATTGTCCCAGACAATGTTTTTGCATATAGAAGCCAGAATTTTGAGGGTACTCTGAACTTTATGTTCTTGTTTTATTTCTTATTTTGTTTCTGTTTGCCTTTATTTTTTACCTGTTCTGTAATTATTCATTCAATAACTATTTTAGAAGCATAGGTACACGTGTTTAGATGCATTGAGAAAAGTGAACATCAGCCTCATTTATATTAGTCCTAAAATCAAGCTTACATTTTGTCACTCAAAGTTACCTACTGGATTTTCAGTTAGACAACATATGTGATGTTCCAGAGCACCTATGCTGGCAAGCACTGTAATACTGATTACTCATTTTCTTGCATGTGTAAACCAGAAGGAATGAGGTACAAGTTAACAAATGGGACAATCTTAACGAAGGTGCTTGTGCAAGACTCCCACAACTTCAGATGGGCCAGCATCCTGAATGTGAAAGTCTGTCAAGTCTTTTGGCATTGCATCCATTTCCTGGGAAACAGCTTATTACCCTTTGACTTTTAGCAGACTGAGAGAAAACAAGTAGTCTGAACAATTTAACGCTGCAGTTACATCTTCAAGGTTGCACATCATAGAGAGATAAACACTCTTTCCTGTGCAGAGGCATTTCACGGGGAAAATACAACACAGTGCTGACTGCTTGTATTAATGAAGGGACTACTGGAGGCCTTTCGTCTCATTACTGTTCAATTAATAGCTAGCCATAATCTAGACATTAATGAGGGATGCAACTGGAACTGCAAAGAAATAACATAATTAGACCCCAAATTCAATCACTGACAAAATTACACGGAGATGCTGTATACTTTTATTTTAAATAAGGTTAATTAGATTTCTTTTCCTAATTGGATCTTTTTATAGATTGAAAGATTTACCATGTGGAAATACATCTTAGAAAATTCCCTCTGTGACTTTCTCACATGTTCTTCCAAGTGTTCATTAGAATTATTTTTTTGCTATAATATAACTTCTTAAAGCCTGTTTCACTTCATGACAGATTTCCCTGAGTATGTGTGAAGATCTAGATAAATAAAGGGATAAATAAGAAGGGTTGCCTTTAAAAAAAAGTGTAACAATCTAGACCATGCACCAAGACTTCAGTAATTAACATTCCAATAACATAAATTGGTGATAGTATTTTTAGCCTGTTTGGTATCAGTACTTAGTTTAACAGTGTCAATTTCTAGTTATAGTTTTGTGCTAATAAAGAAAACGTGAAAACATTTCAGTGAACCCAATCCCCACAAAATAACATCATTTTGCTTCTGTAATATACAATTTACAACACTCTCCCCAAAAATAACAGGCTAAGTACTCAGAAACAAGGCCTATTAACTGAAATGGGCAAAGATAAACCAGTAATCTTTCTTCCTTCACACATACTATCTTGGTACAATCAGAAAAATAAATGTAATAGAAGGACAACACAGGAGTGCAACAGCAAAGGAACTAGGGGGAATGGAATGGTATTACAGAGGAAAAGAAAATGCACTCACCTGCCTCTGAAGATCTAGGCTCACAGAGAAAAACACTACAAGGGAAAAAACTCCAACAAAAGATCCTTCCCTACTGGTTTTACAAGCTCTTAAATGAGGTCTAAAAGAGGTGCAGGTAGACTCCACCTCTTCTGGTCACACAGCTGAAATGCCTTCACCTGTGCTCCCAGGTCTGACTGGGTTCTTTCCCCCAGGTGCTCAATCAGTGGTTCAAGCCATGACTCAACAGTTACCATACATACATATTAACTATTTTAGTTACTATTTTTACTTGTAGAAACAAGTTTTACTTAGTATAATTCACCTGTTTGCACCTCTCATAATTTCCACTTTATGCAATCTATTTTATAAAATTTTAGTAATAATGTATTTTTTTGTTTGTTGTTTTTTTATTTCACTAGATACATCAGTTTATGACAAATGTCCTTCTTAAGTGAGACAGAGCAATGGTATTTTATGGGATGTGTAGGTTTTCCTGTGCCTGGACTTGTCCAGAGGAGTAGTGTGACAGGCTGTAAAAATCTCTTTTAGATTTCAGAGCATGAATGGATAGCAGCCGTCCTTCTTTTATAACCAAGAAATTAAGAATTCCAATAAAGCAAAAGAAAAATTAATCACAAAACTGAAAAGTAACATGTAAATGACTAAATTGCTTAAAATGCGTGCAAGAGAAAATAATTCTTTCTACTCAAATGTTGCTCTTCTTTGTTACTAATAATTCAGTCATTCTTTCTGAGGAAGAAAACAAAATTGTTGACAGTACCTATAAATTTGCTACAGAGCTTTAAAAGACAGAGAGCTACAAAAGACAAGGCAGTGAAGCAGAACTGAAGCCGGCTGATCTGCAAATATTTGTTTATTTTATATGCTTCTCATACATAATCTGCTAAAACAATTGATTACTAATAGGAGAATGTTTTAGGTCATTACAACAATGCCTATGTCATTATTTAATGCCTTTGAAAATTGATCTGATATTAGAATACCATTTTTAAGCTGCACCAGGGAATTCATTCCTACCTGGAAGATAAAATTTTTGTACTAAAAAGGTTGCTAAAAAGGTTGGGAAATAAAATTACTCAAAATATTGAAGATAGAAGCTGATAAGAAACATTTCAACCTGACTACTTTCCTGGAGTGGTGTTACTATTTAATTCTCATTTTGAAAACTATCTGCACGATGTTTTTAACTAAATAATAAAAATCATTTTAAAAAAATAGAATGTAAGGTAAAAAAAGTAGTTAAAATAAACGTTTTATCAAAAGTATTCAGAGATCAACAGAAAGGTTTTCAAACTTAAAGAAACAAACTATTTTTATTGGCCTTATCTGAGTGCTCTTAACTATGATTTTTTTGGAGGAGGATGTAATGAATTAAAATATAAAAATAGTCTATTTTCAAGATCTCATAAAAAGCCTCAGCTTCTATTCTAAGAGGTTATGGAAATATGTTTTTATTTTCAAAGCCATTAAAATTTGAATTAGCCAGTTACAACTCGTTAACATGGTAAATTTTAATCCTGAAAGTATGTAAGGGGAGATAAGCCTGTGATCATTCACTACATTTCAAAAGCAGCAACACTAATGACTGGAATATAGTCTGCTATTACACTCTTTTCAACACATTAGAGTCCAGAAATCCAGAAAGAAACAGGGTATGGAAACCTAATCAAGCCCAAGTGCAAGTTGCAGATATAGATCAGGTTGTAAAACAAAATAGGAAGCCACTATTCTGCCAGGTCACTTTTTCTCAGACATGTATTTCTTTTGAGACAGCAAAGGTCAAATCATTTTGAAAGTACTTACAACACTAGCAACTTTGCTACCTGCTCCTCCTATACTGAAGACAGATGATCTGAAATGAGCCTAATAAGGCACAGAGTTAATGGTAAAATGGGTTCCTGGTGACTTGTGATTTGAAAGCCATAATCAGCACAGCGTGGGCTGATAGAAACTATGCTGGAAGACAAGATAGATGTGAAAAGAGTGTGGCATTAGCAGGGACAGTCATACACCCATCCAGTCCTCAGCCTGTTGAAATCAATTCTAGCTACATCAGAGGAAGGTGGATTAGTACAGCTTCCACTTGCAATGTCTCGGCAAAACTGACTGTATCGTGGGCTTGGAGGAAGAGTACACAGCAGTAACCACAAGTGCTGCAACATTGCCTGCTGCTCTGACCTGCTACCTTACCTCTAAAACAGTCTGGCACCCCAGCTGAGCCCAGAGTACTCACTATGAGAGAGCCGAGAAGCAGAAATGTCTCAGGTGATTTTAAAGAATAATGGTTATGAAATGAGAGCACTCTGAATAACTCAGTGCAAAACTGTTTCTTGTGGCATATTTTGGATGGTTCACAAGAGCTGGGGTGAGAGTTTGCCTGTGCTGAGATTGAATAATTTAATTGCACTTATGCAGAGTTCTGGAAAGTAAGCAGATAACAGAATTCATGTGTTGTGTTTCTGAATTCTCTAACGGTATACTATGCTGCAATTTATCTGCTACTTTAATATATATCAGGGCTTTTTTGTTGTTGTTGTTTTATTATGGTGGGGGCTTTTTGCTTATATCCAGAAGTATGACTTTATAGAAGCAAAGTTCTAATACACATACACCAGGGAAAAATATGTAGGGCACTTTATCTAGTGCATAGTTTTTCTTCTGTGAATACTCCTGCTTTATATCTACAGTAAAAAGGAAGATCTCTTTGTGTTATGAAGGTATTTTCTGTATTGCATAACAGTCCTAGAATTTCCTGAAATGTACCTTGAACAGGGTACATATTATTACCATTGATTTTTTTTTAATTACTTCAGCATATGACAAAAATATATATATATATACTAGAGAGAAATTATTTGTGAGTATGACTAGGGGGAAAAGAACCATAATGTTTTAAAATTGACTATTTATTTTGATTTAAAAACCTATCATTTTCCCAGTGTATTTAACTACAAAAAAAAAAAAACAACACACGGAATTTGCACTGTGTGTTATTCTTTTTCCTTTCATTGCTGCAGCAGCTACATAAAACAGAATCATTCAGTTGCACAACACTCATTGGCTAATCATTTGAACTACTCCAGAGTAGCTGCTAATAAATTGTTTTCTTTTGACTGTACACATAAATACTCTGATTACATTTACACAGATGTGTAATTCTGAGATGCATCAAAAGAAGTGTGACCAGCAGCGCAAGGGATGCTGCACCTCAAGTCTGTGCTGGTGAGACCTCACCTGGAGTACTGTGTTCAGATGTGGGGTCCTCAGTACATGAGAGATATAGACCTGTTTGAGGGTGTCCAGAGAAGGGCCACAAAAATGATCCAAGGGATAGAACATCTCTCCCATGAGGACAGGCTGAGAGAGCTGGGGCTGTTCAGCACAAAGAAGAGAAGGCTCCAGGGAGATCTGAGAGTGGCCTTTCAGTATCTAAAGGGGATCTGTAAGGAGGAAGGTGACAGACTCTTTTGCAGGATCTGTGGTGATAATACAAGGGGAAATGGTTTCAAACTGAAAGAGACGAGATTTAGACTGGATATAAGCAAAAGGTTTTTTATGATAAGGGTAATGAGGCACAGGTACAGATTGCCCAGGGAGGTGGAGGATGCCCCATCCCTAAAGACATTCAAGACCACACTGGATGGGACTCCGAGCCACCTGATCTAACTGCAGGTGTTCCTGTTCACTGCAGTGGATTTGGACCTGATGACCTTTAACCATCCATTTTAGTTGGAACTAAAAGAATTCTACGATTCTACAACAGAATGAATGAGGCCAATACTTTGTATGTATCTGTCAACAGTTTACGGGCTGGTTCAGTCCAGTTCCATGACTAGCAGGGCAGAGGGATCCACAGATCCATGCCTCCAGAAAAGGGAAACAGGGGACCCCAAAATAATTGAAGACAGCAGCAATGATCTGAGGTGAAACAAACTAATTTACTAAATATAGTATCAGCAAAATATAATGAGTGTGTGTGAAAGGTGGATAGGCCTCATCACAACACTGAGGTGAGAAGTCCAGTCCAGTTGAGCTGATGAAGAAAAGTAGATGGAGAAGAGCAGACGGAGAAGCGCAGGCAAAGAAGAGAACATCGGGTGACCTTGCCAGGAGTTACATCCCGCCGACCGCAAAGCCCCCTGGGGAATGTAGTTCTTCTCCTCCTGACAGGCACCTGGAACTTGAACATCAACAGTTAAACCCCCAGTGCATTACATGATGTTATGATGTGGAATATTGATAAACAAATTCATAAAACCATGACAGCATCAAGAACTTTGGATTTGAGTTTAGATTTCACGTCTTTTTAAGACTCAAACTTAGAAAGTACAAACTTTTCCTATTGCTAATAATACATTTTTGTCCGTCTTATATTTGAGAATTAAATTCCTGCTGGGTGTTTCATGTGACTATGCTGGGTGTTTCAGAACTATGAGAATTTACTGAATGCACTTTCCAGCTGGGTGCAGTTTCATCAGTGGTTTATTTTTTTGATTCTGATTTTTTTTGTCTCTGTCTTCTTAGCTTTGGAGAGAGAGAGAAGGGTAGTAATGGAAGATACTTTCCAGTTGTTTAATATTTTATTTTTTTTAAGAGAAAGGAGTGAAGGTAGCTATTTTCCTGTTTGATTTTCACATGACTGAAGACAATCAAGACACAACATTACTCGTGTCTTGAACATTACCTGCATTTTACATCATGTGCCACTATGGGGACGCCAGGGTCCTAGTGCTTCACTCTGGTCCACAGTTTCCTTATCAGAACTCAAAATTTAGAATTTGAGACTTTTGTATGTGAAAAGTTGGTTTATCTAAAGTTCTGGGATTGACTCAACTGTTGCATAGGCAAAAGTACAGCTTACTTTTCTTGAATTGGGTCTGACTCTGTGCTATACGAAATATTCCATCATTTTCTGGTCATATTTTCCAAGAAACAATTTGGCAGCAATTTGTCCGTTACTTTTTGAGGAACCTTTATTTTGTTGTACTTGTCAGAAACAAATCAATAGTTACCTCTTATATGCACCCTGTTGTGTACCAGCTTCCTAAAATATTTCAAAACTTCCTCCTTTTAAGCATGTTTTTTTTTTTTTTTGCAATTTTCTTTTGCCTTTTTTTATTTTTCTTGAAAAGTTATTAATGTTGAAAAAAACTAAACCAAAACAAAAAAAAAAAGTAGAAGAAAGATCTATCAAAGGCAAGGAAAGTCGCTCCTGCATAACTAAAAGATTGACAGTAGATGAACTCGGGTAACCCTCATAATGAATTTACATGATCTCCCTACATCTGTGGACTGAGTAATTAGCCCTAGAATATTTCAATACATATCACTTGTCATATTGAAATTTCAGGGTCCTCTCCTGTCTTCCTCTCCCCTCCCCTTTATTTTACGTGTTCTAAAATTGGGTATTACGTTAGTGAGGAATACTTTTGCTGTAGTATAGGACTTCTTGCGGAGGTTACATTTTAGGATAAAAGATATTACTTTGCTTTTGTTTTATCTGACATCACTTTGCACCTTGCTGCCTTGTATTCAGTGCTCTAGCTGTAGGAGAGGCAAGAGCTTGTTACTGCTCCCTAATTATTGCTTATTACCAGAAGGAATACAATACAGGAAACATTCCCTGTACTGTTTTGATTATTTGAATTCAGGAACAAAGTAGATCAGAGGAAAACATATCTGAAGTTATGTTTCCATGAGTACAGCTGTTGTGTCTGAATCATTGTTACCAGGAGGATAGAACATTTAGAGTTCATCAGGTCCAACAGCATGAAAACATAGTCAATATATACTATATATATTATGTTAATATTTTATATTATTCCCACCTGTGGAGTTGAAAGGTAGAAAAGTAAAAATGTGTTTCATGGGCACGATCATTGTTTTCATACAAGCTTTTTTACTCTGCTCTTACTGCACTTTGGAGAAGAACTGCTAAGGTCTACTCTGAGATACGCCTCAGTATGATTTTTGTTATCTTTATATACCCAATTATTTAATTCAGTAGCTCACCTAAAGTTCTTTGTTCAGGATCAGGGTCTGTTTTCAATTTAAATAAACTATAAACAGAGAAAACAAAGTAATGAGATCTCTGAAGAAAGGATTGTTTCACAGCTATCTGAACACTTGAATGAGAAAGAGGATGAAAATGGAAGAATTTTCAAAAGAAATTGTCCTTAGCAATTGCTTCTGTACCTTCTTACCTTCTGATCCAGTACATGGGTTTTATTGTGTTTAATGAGATTAGATAGGCACAATGCAGACCACAGATAATCCCTGAGCTATCAAAAGCGTTTTCTGTATTCCCATCCCTAGATCTTTCCTTTACTGACTTTAACGGACATCTCTTTCTTCTTTCAACCTTTCTTTTGGCACTATCTGCTCTTAGGATAATCTCAGATCTGTAACACCTGGTATTCATGCCAAAACCCACTTATTTGCCAGGATGAGCTCTACTTTAATCTTGTTTTCCTTGAGCATTTTTCTTTCTCTGATTCTCCTGTGATCTATCTGTCCCTGGCTTTGGTGGTTTGTTGCTGTTGTCTTTTTGTTTGTCTTTCCTGTGATCCCTGACTCTAAACAAGGTAAGGAGAAACATTAGAAAAAACTGAAAATAAACCTAGAAGACATAAAGAAAAAAATGCAAGCCTTGTCTTCTGGAGTGGTAAAGAATGAATTTTGTAGAATGAAGAAAAAATATTCTAAGAAAATTCTGCAGAAATATTATTAGTGGCATGAAATTACCAAAGCAGGAAACATGATTATGATGAATCAAATACACAGATTGCTCCTCGTAAGCTTTACCCACTCAAAAAAAAATTTGACTGATTTAGTTCCAAAAAATAAGGAAGTTGTGTTTAGGAACAAGTAGTTTAAGTTATAAAAAGGAAGAAAAAAGAAACTTGAAAAGAGAATCTGATTAGCATTCTGGGATCATAAAAGACATGCCAGTAAATAAGCTTCAGATGCAAAAGGAATAAATTATATTATATTATTATATTATATTATTCTCTATACAAACAGGAATGTTTTGATTAAAAGTATGCATAGCTTGTCTGTATTGTTTTGATTAGACTAACTCTGGAATAGTGCATTCAGTATGGAAGCCCACATTTTTAAAGGGACATATAAAAGAAGAGAAGAAATAACTTAGAATTTGTTATTGCAAGAATTAATGAGTTTGGGCTAATTTAGATTATCAGATGAAAGATTAATGAGACATAGTTACATTGTATTCATTTCCTCAAAGGGAGAAATTAAAAAAATCATGAACAACGGTTTATTCTGCTAAGGAACCATTAGATAGAAGTTAAAGCCAAAGGCATTTGAATAGAAATTAAAGTTCTTGGTGCAAAGGAGGGATTCTCCATCTTCATGGGTAGTTGTGTGCTAAAGAAAACATTTTAAAAATATGCCATGTCTGTTTTATTAGCTGTTTCAATCCCAGATTCTTAGAAAAAATTTAAGATATTTTTTCTCTCAACCTATTTGTGTGGGTTTTTTTTGTGTCATGGTTTTATGTTTTTTGGTTTTCAGTATTCCACATCAAAACATCATGTAGTGTACTGAAATTAAAGTGTTAGTGCTCCAATTCCATGTACCTATCCCTGTACATGACGGAAGTCATGGGATCTGCCCCTTCTGGGTGGGGCGGTCTCTTTCTGCCTGGCAGTGGGTGCTGGAGATGCTTTCCTAGCTGTTCCAATTTTTCAGGTTTTGACTCAGTCTCAGGAACTCTCTCTCCTATCTTATTTGATTTATTAGTCTCAACTTCAATTAGATTGTATTATATTGTGTTATTTTGCATTCCAATATCATAGTTAGTAAATTAACAATGTCATTTTGTTTGTTTGTTTTATTTTGTTTGTTTTGTTTTTGAGATACAGGAGGGATTCTTAGGAATTACCTCAAGGCTACCTAGATGGCAGCAAATGAATGGTTGCTAGATGAAAATACATAATTTGATTTTAAGATATTTGGAATCAGTGTAGAGTGAAATGCTGCATGGATTTATTGATCCTTTACATTTGTATTTTTCAAAGGAGCCTGGAATAGGCTTTTAAAGCAGAAGTTTTGGAAGATGGCTTTGGAGGCTTTGATCATGGTTTGCCTGTGACGGATTTTCATATTTCAAATTTGTTATTCACTGACTGGTGGAAGTTGAAAAGTTTCATAAAGAGAGATCTCTGCTTTTAAGCAAAAGTATGGGATTCTTGCAGTTTCATCAAAGAGTTATCACAAGAGCCCCACATTCAACGACAGCTCAACGCTGAAAGGATTTTCTTGCACTGCTGGATTCTGTGCTAGCTGGATGGAGAAGTCCCACAACTCTGACCCGATCCTTCTGGCCCAGGATCTCCAGCTGAACAAAATTGTAGCTGTTATATAAAGTGAGTTAAAAAGTCTGTGTCAGTATCTTCTTTCAATATGAAAGCAGTATGGATGCTCTACAGTACCCTTGTTAGGATAATGATCAGATCAGTGGGATCTGGGGAAGCAGGCTGTATAGCATTCCACTGTAAACTGACAGAATAGAAACAAAACTTGCCTCACTGTGAGAGCTCTAATACAGGAGATGGTATATGTGTCAGTGACACACCACAATTAAGCAAAACATTTCCCTGAAATATTCATAAATCTACATAAGAATACAAATACTGTGCATGAATTGTGGCATAAAAACCCATTTAAAAATGCTAGATCCCAGTAGCATATTTCAGTCAACTGGTATAGTATTTAGAAATATGCAAAGGGTTTCAAAAGTTCAAAATATGACAGTGATATTCATTCTCTCTACATGCTCAATTACACATAAAGTCATAGGAATAATGTTTGCCAGTTTTAATGAATATGCCTTCATCCGGCTAATAGTGGGTGGGTGTTTGGATTTTTTGCTTGATTTGTTTTTTTTGTTTTCCATGCGGCTTCAGAAGCTTTTCATAACTTGTTTTTTGTTTTTTTTGTTTTTTTGTTTTTTTACTTTATTTATGCTTGAAGGCAAAGAATCTAAAAATATGTGGAGAAATTATATTTCATTCCTTTGCCACATCCTAACATAAAGAGGGTAGAAATTAACACACACATGACACTCATATTTGCTGGCCAAAACTTCTGTTGTCAGAATTGCATTGCATTTCACTGGCTTTTGATATGTTGTACATTTATTCTGTGTTGCTTTCTTTCTGGGGTATATGACTAAGTGACTAGGAAGTAGCCAGTGTTCTGATAGCTCATGTCTCCTCTAACCTTGATCAGTACCTCAGTTCCAACAGAGCTATTTATTACTGAATATGTCAAATCCAAAATGCAGAGCTCAATGAAGTGATAATTGTGATGTCAGTCATGAGATATTCAATTTGAAAAAAAAAAAAAAAAAAAAAGCAAAAAAACAACAGTTCTGAAGACATTTAATACTTGCTCAGAATTAGTGTGGTAAATAATTCCTAGAAAACATCAAGGAACATATTTGTTATGAGTCAGATAATAAGGAAGTATTTTTGAATACAGTGACAAGTTAGCCATGCCTGGTGTTTTGTGCCCGTTCGAGAGCCTGACTCTAAGAGGGGCAGATTTGTATTCTGGATTTTGAATCATTTAGAGCAGATTAATCTGTAATATTGTTCTAATATGGTTCAAACAAATCTTCAATAAAAACGGCAAACATAAATTTGGCAATATGTCTGCAAATCAAACCAATTTTTCTAAGCTTTTGCTCGTTTACCAGTAATATTTTGATCAGCTTTAGCAGCTGTAGGTGTGAAACCATTTATTTTTCTTTGATTGAAAGGAAAATAAATTTCTCTCCATGGCTAGATTTAAAATACTATGCAGTTCCTCATATCTCAAATTAATCTCAAGCAAACACAAATTCATTTCTTGTGAATAGCTAAAATTAAACAATCTTCGCTAAGAATCTTCGCAAACAATATTTCCATTGTTTTCCATAGGAATATTTTCCTCAGAATGAGATTTCAAATTTGGAATTAGTAGGGACTGGTAGTGTCCACTTGGATTTATTTTCTGTTCTTTATATTTTTAATAAATGATGACAGCTTAATATTTGTTCTGTAAGATCTACTCTGATATCCTTAAGCTCACTGTCAATATACTCGACACTCTAAACTGTCTGTAAACATAGGCCCCAGGTAGTTGAATTCTGTTCCTCAATCATGCTATAAGTGGAATTAAGATGGAAAAACACATTCTCCAAACATTTCCTTCTGTGGTGTAACTGAAATGAAAAATAGAGAGTATTTAGGTGAATGTGTGTTATGATTTGATTTTTAGTCTAGAGGGTGGATGAATAATTTTATGAATCATTAATTTTTAATTCTAAAATATTGTGGTTGCACAAGCCACAACATTTCCTTCTTTAAAACATTTCCTTCTTTAAAAGGAAAACATGTTTTAATGCTCATTTCAGAAACTAATTTTTTTTAAGAAGAAAATTATTTTATTCTATAAATACTGTTCTGTGGTACTAAGCAAAGTTGAGGTAATCAGCAATGGCTAGACTAGCTTGAGAATTGTTCTTTAAAATTATTAGAAATTTTGAAATATTATTTCTACTTTAAAGTTTAGTTTAATTCCAGAATGAGTGCCACATCCATCTCTGAGAAACTTCTGAGTGCTCTGAACATTTAGAAACAGTGCTAAATTTGTTTTTTTCAGTACTGGGAGGCAGAATCCATTCTAAAAACTGCTAACATATACAGCTTCCAAGAAAACGTGATTACTGGATTACAGTGAAATAGCTTTCAACTACTTTGCATTTCTCCTGTGGAAGAACACAGCAAGCCTCTATGGCTGTGGCACTGTGAAGAGAAGCAATTGTTTTGCAGAAGGAGCAGCAGTTGTCAAAGTTGGTTTAGTCTATGTCTGTCCGTGATGGCAGAGCAGAACCACTGTTCCACACATTTCAGCTCCATGTCCTCCTATGACCCACTGCCACTCTGGGCTGCGGCCTTGTGGTTGTTACCTAATCTTGCTCTTACAACCTTGGGGCAACAGTGTTCTGCCTACATACCAGGAAACTCAGAGCTAGTTTCACTGGGAGAGTATCTCTGACATTATCCATTACTTAACTTTGGATGCTTAACAAAGATCAGGAATTATCTGAGTAGTTATTCGGGTGCAAGAAAGAGATAAAACTATACCTAGATTTTGATGAATAAAAAGCATAGCTGAAGAGTAAAATTTCAGAAAAGAAAATGCAAGAACATCAGAACATCTTCAGCCTACATACCAGTGCACGCTTAAATGCTCTTTTATACATTAACACCAAATTGTTCAATTGTATTAATGGCAACAGCTAAACTAAACTTCATTTAAAGTCCCAACACAAAGTCAACAGCTGATACATGTTTAAAAAATAGGACTATCTACTAAAGGGCTAATAGTAAATATGCATGAATAAAATAAGTTTTATTTTAAATATTCAGTACTTCCCCTTGAAATACATTAAAATTAAAGTCTCATCAACAAAAGAACTTTCATCTGTGCCTCAGTGTAAAATAATATATGCTCCAATTTCCTTGAATGGCTCCTTAGAAAAAGAATTGTCTTCACTGATTGATTTTTCAACATTTTTTCAGCACTGGCTTAGTTTATATGCACTTTATGTTCCTTCCCCTCTCTTGATTGTGCCTTTGACAGGAATGGTCCAAATATACATGTTAAAATTCTGGCTCACATAAAATAAAAGCCTACTATGAGTTTAAGTGCTGTCACAAAAAGAGAAAACTACCTTTTTTTGAATAGGCAGGGGGGTGTGAGGAAGGTTCATTAAGCATGAAGAGCTTCTAATAAAAATGAATCAGAAATGGTGTATTGTTTTATTTTCACGTTAAAATTATTTCTGTGCACTGACGAGGAGTAGGTATAAAATTGAATTTTAAAATAATGAAAAAATAAGTTAAATTTAGAGTCACGTTCATAACTGTTCCTTATTTCTCCCCTCAAGGGATTTCTTAAACATGAATGAATATTACATCTAATAATTTGATAGACAATCCTGACTAGAAAAGAAAGATTCTTCCAGGTTTGAAGACTGATTTTTCTAACAGTTGCAAGTAGCCTCAAACAGGATCATAAACAGTTCTGTTTTCCGAATGGACTGTCCTATTTGTTCCCAGGGCACATTTACCTAAGATAAGATACGTCATTTTAACAGCAAATGTAAAAATTGTGCATTGATCTCATGTGCTGTCAAGGAAATCACGGAGTCACAGAATCATAGAGGTTAGAAGACACCTCTAGAAATCACCTAGTCCAATGTCTCTGCTAAAGCATGTTCCCAAGGTACTGTTTGTTCCTTGTTTCTCTCTAATACCATTTTTAAGACCAGTTTCAGGTGATGCAACTTCTGAAAGTTAGTCTTATGAGTGAATTTCCACTTTAATTACAACAATAATAACAAGCCAAACTGTCTTTCTTTTAGGAGAAAGTTGAATGATGCTATACCTGAAGTTGAGAGTAATGCTTTTGTGCTTTCTGAACATTTCTTTTTTTGTAAACTCATCATTTCAATAACACGTCTAGATGTCTTTTTTTTTTTTTAATCTACTGCATCTTGAAATATAAGGAGGATTAATTCTTCACCATTTTATTATTTATTCATAAACAATAAATTTTCTATTGAAAAATAAACACCTGTTTTGACAATGGAAATACTTAAAAAATAAATGCTATAACATTTACTGCATATTTAATGAAATTTTAAAATTATATGATCATAAGACTATATTTTGAATAATTAATTCATTTGTTCTGAATTGTTTATTTCAGAATAGTGCTATAGATTTCATTTATCACTGGACCGGGGAATGATGGTCCTGGACTGATCTTGGAATCTGAGCCTAGAATGTGGGCAAGGTAAGGCAGGGCTGGTAGTGCCCTGGACCATCATCCTTGCCATCCTGATTATCCAAACACCTATGAAAAAAAACCTGAATTTTAAAATACATATTTTCAGAGGATAAAAATATGTTTACAAACTTTTGTTCTGTTAATAATGCTGTCCCTGCTTCCTAATTTTTCTGATATACACAGTAACAGATTACTTTGACAGGTGAAAAAATAACATCTGCAATTATGATAATGAGAGAATTCATTTACTCTGAAGAACTAACAAATTGTGATAGATTATTTCAACTTATCATTCTTCAGGAGAGAATGAAATAGGCTGACTAAAGAGCTGCAGAGACACCTGTACACAGATTATTATGTTAGAGTCAATGTTACTTTTCTGCTAAACCTATTTTTTTTCATGAGCAAATTTCTATCTGTTAAATTCTTGGTGGTCTCTCTTTGCAGGAGATGAGTCTCAGACTCAAGCTATTGTTATGCAGATAGCTTTCTTCTACTATAAATTACACTCTTTCTCCTTGGAGATGAGAACTGATTCCTTTTAAATCAGTCTGTATTGGTTTACTATCATCATAACAGTATTGTCCAAGTACCTGTCTGTGTCACCTTAGATATAGTAATCAACATCTTCCAAATAACATACACTTTACTGTAACTGAAGACATTTTTCTCATCTACATTTACATAAAAAACTCCTTAGTCTTCTCAGTTTCTAGCCATCCCTGATCAAATATTTTTATCAATTATAATTATCAATTATATAATTAATTATCAATTATCAATTATCAATAATTATCAAATATTATTATGAAAAGCAGAGCTCTAGCAGCCTAAGTTGTATTTCCAAATTCTATTAACTTATTGCCAGAGTACTGTCATTATCAAGGGTCTACACCCTGGTGGACAACTTTTCATTCCATTAGCCAAAACATACAGGCTGTTTTGCAGCTCAATTCTATTTCTAAAATATTATCTAAATCCATCTGATCACCTAGAAGTACTGCTTCCCTGCCATTGTTTTTTTCTTCTCACAATTTTTCCTTGTTCTTTTTCTTCCTCCATATTCACTAATATTTACCTTAATATCTTTTCTTGTGAAATCTTGAGCTTGAACAAATTCAGTTATCCTCACACTGCTCAACATAGCAGATATATACACTGTTTTCCTCCTCACTTTCAGCTCAGAGAGTTCTTTGATGATCTTCTTTCCCTCAATTTCTCCGAGGGTGAGATCTCCACTCATAAATATATTGACTGTGCACAGCCTGAGTCTTAAAGATAATTACTATTTCACAATACAGCGTTTCCACTATGTGATGAAGATGATGAATGCAAAGTGAATCTTGGTGGGACACTGAAAGTAGAACGAAACTTGGAGGCAGCAGCACCAAGAGATAGGTATACTATTTTTTTTCAAGTCATTTGCCATCTGCAGTCTTCTGTCTATACAGATATTGAAAGAAGAGAAAGATCATAAATTTTCCTGTAAACTTTTCCCTTTCTGACCTGTAAGGCTGTCATTGGAAGAAATGCCTCAATTTACTTTGACAGCAACATTACTCAATTATGTCTCACTTCTTTGTCTGTCAAAGAGGTTAAAACTTTCTCCGCTTGTTGTTCAGTTTGAATTCTTAAGAGTAGCTGTCAAAACACTGTTTTACTTCATTTCCATTGCAGACAGTGTAATCTTGAATATGACAAGGTGGAAAAGGCTTTGACAATATTTTAGATAAGTTGCCTCTCAGTCTTTTCTGGCAGCATTAAACTCAAGAACATGTCATTCACATTACCCTGAAAGAAATAAAAAATATTCCAGGTAAGGCAAACTTTGTTCATTTATTTTTTCTGCCTATTTTAGATAGCTTATTGTCCAGTCTGGAAACAGTTTCATTCATTTGGAACAATGTAGTTTGCTCCTTCATTTGTGGTCTTGGTAACTGAAAGAATACTCCACAGCACAGAACATAATTACTATGCTCCTGCATTAGCAAAGAAAACAGTAACAGCTTATAGAATAAGGTTACCATATTTCTCCAATATTGACAAATTTAACTTTGCTCTCATGGTTTGTCATTTATCAAGTCACTCGGTAAGCAGATTTGGGTTTTTAAAACAGAAGCTCCCTTAAGTAATATAGAAAAACAAACAAACAAAATGTTTGTCTTATATCTTAAATGAAATTCATTTCAGAGAACAAAGTGACTAGTACATTTACAGACTGATAAGCAGCTATGTTTACAGATTTATTTATTTAAGGAAAGTAGGACATAACAATTACAAAGGTCTATGAGGTTACCATGGAACAGGTATCTTCAGGGGGTGTTTGGAACATGAGGAGAATGAAAATTCTCCCCATCTCATAGAAGAATGACTTCACTCTCCCTAAATATTAATTATAAGCCTTTTCTCAGATCTGAACACACAAATCCAAGCATTTCACATTTTCACTGTTCATAACCTGTCTTTTTCCTAAAGCGCTTTTATGTTTCCTGAACTGTGTGAAGTTCCTATCAGCCAGTTTATTGAGCCTTCTCCAGAAGTCATTCTGAATGGTACTCCTACCTTCTAGCATATCTACTGCCCCTAGTAGTTTCTTATTCAACCTCAAATTTGTTAAGGGTTCATGATGTCCCATTCATGAATATATTAGACAAGATTGGTCTTAGTAGCAGCCTTAAGAATGCCACTCGGAGTTAGCTAGCAGCTGGAATTTATACCACTGATGATAGATCTTTGAGCCTGATGTTTTAGCCAGCCCATTTTCCAGCCAATATACAGGACACCAAGCTATCTTCCAAATTATGCTGCGAGGTTATAACAGCAAAAAACATCACTGATGTAAACAGTGGTTACACAGAGGCAAACACCACTGCACTGTCCCTAGAAGTAGTCATGTTGCAATCAAATAAGTTGGGCAGAAGTTTCCATTTCTAAATGCTTGCTGCTTCTTCCCAAGAAGAAAATTTTCATCGTGTAAAGAGTGGTGAGGTATTGAACAGGCTGCTAAGTGTAGTGCTGGAGTCACCATTCCTGGAGGTGTTCAAGAAAAAGTTAGATATGACACTGAGAAAAGGGACATGGGCCATGGTGGTGATGGATTGATGGCAGGATGGGACAGTCTTAGATATCCTTTCCAACCTTATAACCTTCAGTCATGATTCTACAATTCTAATGTTCCCATCATTTTCTTTCATGGGCATGGACATCATTTCCAGAAGAAATTGCTCCATAATCTTTTCACAAACTGGCAGGAGGCTGACCAACCTGCAGTTCTTCCATCTACTTTGTTGGCACTTGAAGACTGATCAGATGTTTGCCTTTTCCCAGTCTTCAGGAATATCCTCTGATGTCTTTTCTAAACAACAACAACAAACAAAACAAAAACAAACAAAAAAAACCCCAAAAAACAAAAACAAACAAACAAAAAAAACAACCAAAAAAACCCAACAGCAACAACAACAAAAAAAAACCACACAAAAAACCACAAAAAAAACCACAAAAAAAACCAAAATAACAATAACAACATTGACCAGCTTCAACTTGAATGCATTAAGTTTTTTATACTTACTTCAATATTCCCCAGCGGATCTCTATTGCAGTTGCGCATAGTTTAACAGTTAGAGATCTCCACAGAATGTTCCTTGACCAGATCATCTACGCATTTCTTCAAGGTGTCCTTTATATCAATCATAAAAAGTCCACTTCAAGTCAAAAAAAAAAAAGAACAATACCATTTTTCACAATATATTCATTTTTCTAATGCATTTTTAAATCATTTACCAAATACACTAGCATTTATAGAATTTCATATTGTAGCTGTGGCCAGTATATTAGTGTGAAAATGTGAGAACCAAGATCAGATCTATAATGGATAACATTTTCTAATTTAGTATCTACAAGTAGTCAACTAAAGGAGTAGAGAACACTGCACTCTTCTGCACAATTTTCATGTTATACAGATATATTCGATTTAAATAATAATTTTATCACCCTAAGTACAGACTTAAATGGCTGATACTTAGACAACAGGTTCAAAAACTGATTATAAACTATACTTGTACACTGAAGATATTCACAGAACTGGACTGATATTTATATCCTTTTTTATTAAAACAAAGTAGATGGCCTGCATCAACAAAAACAGCTAGTTGAAATGTTAGGCAAACAACACAAATAAGCATGCTTATACTACTGGCATTGCATTCCACAATTTTAATCAGAATTAATTTTAATTTATTATTATAGTATTTTTAATATAAGGGCTTATATTTATGATCTGTAAGGAAATTCAGATTATTTGTTAATATCTTATAACTTCAGTTTCTTCTGGTTAAGAATATCTTCTCTATCTACAAAACAAGTGTTAGAGCTTGGAAATGTTAGCATGTGTACTCCTACAGCAAAACCAAACTTACAATTATTTTTTTGAAATTGATTTAATCACAAAGAACAGAAAAAGATGCTTCAAGTTTGTTTCATAGAGAAAAATCTTTGAGAACATTTTTCTTCTTAAATTCCTTAAAGGGCATGAAAGTTCAGAGAAGCAAGAAAGCAACTGGTTCTGATCAGTCACACTTTACCCATTGCTATTTTATTTTGAGACCACAGAGATCAAAAAGATTTTCCATGACTTCTTTTATTTATTTATTTTTATTTTTCCCCCATTTCATTCCCTGATTCACAAGAACAGGCAATTTCAATTATTATTTTCCTTATATTTCTTCCTATAGCATCAAAGCAGAATCTTTATAAACATCAAGTGTAAGACATTATATTAAATATGTGGCAGTTTTAGACTGGTTCTTCTCATTTGTGTGTAAGACAGCAATATAAACATCCAAGTTCATATAGTAAGGTTGTATTATTTCTTTGATGAATCAAAGTAAATAAATCAAATAAATTAGTAAGTTTCTTTCATAAATCATCAGTACTTGTCCATATCAAGAAAGATGCTGAAACACAATGATCCCAAGTTAGACACCCACGTGCAACAGCAAAGAATAGAGTTAGCAGCCTGAAATTCTGGCTTTTAAAATTCACAGCTTCTCAGCGGTAGGTTGAATCAAAGTCTTATCCTGGGAAATTCAAGTTTTCACTTCTACAGCTGCACCACTTAGATTAATGTTTCTACCAAAACATTCCTATTTCCAAAGAAAATAACCTCACACTGCTGCGTGCTGTCCATTCATACGTACCCCTTCTTATTTCCTTGTCAATTCTAATTTTGTCTTTGAGAGTTTAAGAAATCTCACTGAAGAGGATGTACACCAGATGAGTCCAAGTTAATATAGCCATCTCAACTGATTTTCTTGGGCCCCTATACAGATGAACAAATGGGATGAAATCACTTCCTGTTCAAGCATGCAACAAGGTGGCCACACCGATTTGTTTTGTACAAGTATTTTTTTGTGCGAGTCTTTCCAGTCTGACCAGGTATCATTTTGCTAATTTTTGTCACCTCTATCGTTAACAGTGATGGTAAAGGATATTTAGGATGAGCAGACTAAACTGTGTAACCATGAGAGACTAGGTAAATTTTAAACAAGTTATTTCCTAGTATAACACTCTGATTTTAGAATGTGAAAGTTTCTAAGCTTTCTACATATCTCCTTCAACTTCAACTGATTTTTCACTTTGTATCGTGTATATCTTTCTATTTTCCAGTAGCTTTATGTTACAGACAGGTGAACCTTCATTATCTCCTTAAAACGTTGTGCACTATAGCATACTGAGATTGAATAACATACGCGTACTACTCTTGAAATTAGCACATTCTTCTGCATAAAGCTCTCTCTCCAGTGTGGATAGCCCCATGATAGACTGTCTTATCTCTGCTTTTCTACTGTGAATTTGTCAGGGCTCTGTACTGTGCAAAGCCTGAAAATGAGATAAGACAATAAAAAAGACTTAAAAGAAAAGGGTCATTTTATTTTATTCCAATTACACAATTTATTTTGTCACCTACATTTTGTCTGTGCAGCTCAAACCATGAATTCCTACCATAAAGTCTGTGTAAAGAGCAAATTATATTCTGTGAAAAATAGAGAAAAATATAACAACTAAAAGAAAGCATGCACAGTTCCTTTCATGGAGAAGAATTTTTGGAGTATCAGGTGATGAAGAAAAATTAGAGTTGTTGTTGTTGTTTTTTTTTTTTAATCTCTTAGTCTAACTTTTCTCAATTTGGATAGATGCTTTGCTGTCAAGACTAACTTCTTCAGAACAACAATTCCTTCCAGCTAGATCAGAAGCAAGACTGGCTACAGAGTGTCACTGAAGCAACAAAATGTTCTCTGATAACAGGAATCAGAACACTTACCATATATTCTGACATCAGTCTTACATCACAGAACCAGAGTCACCGTGTTGTGAAGACCATCCTGGGGATCACATAGTCCAAGTCCCCTGCACAAACAACAGTCACCTACAGAATGCTGCACAGAATCCATGTCCAGCCAATTTTTAATATCTCCAATGATGGAAACTCCACAGCCTCTCTAGTTTACTTTTTTTCAATATTAAATCATCCACATAGTAGAAGAGTATTTTTAGGTTTTAAAAAATTCCTGCAACTCATTTCACACCTATCACCTCTTTCCTGTCTTCTCCAGTCTGAACAGTCTCATCTCTTTCAGCCTGCCTTATGCTCCAGACTCAGTCTTTTTGGTGGGCCTTTGGTGGACTCAATCCATTATGCCCATGGCTCCCATTTACTGGGGATTACAGAAGCAGAGCCATTGCTTCAAATTCCAAATTCTCAAGGCTAAACAAAGTGGAAGAACCTTCTGCCTGTCAGAGCAACCGGCTAGATCTTTCAGCAGGATCTATAATCAAGAAAGATGAAACTTTCACAGTCCGGGAGGATATTGGTCTTCTTTCCTGTGAGGAGACATCACCAGTTCAAAGTCAGTTTGATATCCATTAGCATCCTCAGAACCTGCTTTTCAGCCAGTCAAGACACAGCCTGAAGTTACACATCACTAGGGGCAGGACTTGGCATTTCCTTTTGCTAAATATCATGAAGTTTTTCCTGACATTTTGTGTCCATCCTGTCAAGGTTTCTCCAAATGGCAGTATTGAACTTCATCTGTAAACCTGACAAGGTTGAACTCTTTTCACTTGTTATCTAGGTGTAAATGAAGAGATCAAATAGCAGTGGACAAGGTACATCGCTAGTGACTGGTTCCTACTCATTGGCTCCAGATCTTCCATCTTAATTGTTATGAAGAGAATACTGTAATTTGCTTTCTTCCAGTCCTCAGGAGCCTTCCTAGATTGCCATGATCTTTCAATCATATCATCTTTCTCCCTCAGCACATGCCACAAGTCTCACAGACTTGTACATTCCTAGTTTCAAAGTCTTCTATTCTATAAACTTTTTCATTGGACTCAGAGACCTCTGTTTACTGAAGGCTACATTTACTAGTGCAAATCGGGGAAATTAAGGCCAAGTTATTCAATGCCTTTTTCAAGGATTTTTTATCAGGTTATTTTCCCCATTCAGCACCAGGCTCACTAGCCTTCCTTTTTCTACTGATGCATATGTAGATATTCTTTTTGCCCTCCATACCTTTCACCAGATTCAACTCCTGGTGGGATTTAGCTTTTCAAATTCTAACCACCATTATACTCTTATCTCATGTAAGATTAGTGTCAGAGCAACCGGCTAGATCTTTCAGCAGGATCTATAATCAAACAGAATTTGTTTCTCTAAAAGAGACTGAAGTTGGAATGATAATCTAACAAGAAGTGATGTAACAAAGCAAGTAGTTACATTATTTTTGTTACTATTGTATAGAGAACCTTCTACCAGTATTAATTATAACAAAAACACTCAGTAAGCACAAATTTTTGTGGCTCAAACTTTCATTCACATTTTCTTCTAAATTTCCACATTAGAACAGACCATCATCATAGTAAATTTATCATAGGTCTTAAGCCATAGCTGAAAGACATAAGAACCATCTCTCTAAGTTGTAAATTGGCAAAGGTTTAGAAATAAGAACAAGAAACCTTGAAATTTTTTTCTGGTCAAACTTAGGCTGCTATTAAACATAGCTGTTTCTTCCTGAGTGTCTATACTTAAAATGGACTCTTGAAATCAGTGTTTCAATATCATGTTTTCTCCTGTTTAATAGATAACCTTCTTTCACATCCTTTCTCCATTCACCCATTCTCCCAGCTACAACAAATAGTTTTCAGAGATATCATTTGTTTCCTGTATTTCTTCCCTCCTTTCAGCTATTATTTATAAGGCTCAGGCAATCTTATACCATCCGATAGCCTCAACTTGAAAGCAGCTAGTGCATTAGAAGTAAAGCCGTATTTATTTTCCATTAGATGGATCACTGAAAGTCTAATACCAACGTGATAATTAACATCTCCAAATACTGAAATATAACATTAGATGGACAGAGAAGCATTGGTCTTTCAGAGAGCTGTTGGAGAGTGTCCAGAGGAGGGCCACAAAGATGATCAGAGGGCTGAAGCACCTCCCCTGCAAAGACTGAGGGAGCTGCGCTTGTTCAGCCTAGACAAAAAAAAAGGCAGCAGGGTGACCTAATTGCAGCCTTTCAATACCAAAAAAGGAGCCTATAAACAGGAGGAGAGTCAACTCTTTGAAAGGGTAAGTAGCTGCAAGACAAAGGGAAACAATTTTTAATTTGAAGGAGGGAAGATTTTGGTTGGATGTCAAGGGGAAGTTCTTTACTGTGAGAATAGTGAGGCGCTGGAACAGGCTGCCCAGAGAGGTCATGGATGACCTATCCCTGGAGGTGTTCAAGGTTGAATAGGCAGCCTGGTCTAGTATTAAGTGTGTAGATTGGTGGCCCTGCTTCCGGTAGGGGGTTGGAGATTCGTGATCCTTGAGGTCCCTTCCAACCCTGGCCATTCTGTGACTTCAAATAGATCTTTGTGGACCAATAAGATATTTAAAAAGTATTTGCATTAAATAGATCAAAGAAGTTATAATTCTCTCTTTTTTTCCCCTCCCAAGGATTTTACTAGACCACTTGGAATTAAAGTTTTAATGAAGTGGTTTTGAAGTGGAGTGCATAAATAGCACAGCAAATCAATAATACATGTGCTGACGATATAATCTCATGGATAAGAACAAAAAACAAGCAAAAAATACCCCGCAGAAAAAATGAATTTATCAGCAAAGAATAAAAACATAATGGACAACAAGAGGAAAATAGTATTGGCAGAACTGCTAGACTTTGTGGCCAGAGAAGCAGTAGAAACACAATATAGCAGTTACCATGCTATTTCAATTCTAGTTCAGAGCATATAAGTTTTCCTCTAGCATAGTCTGAAATAACATAAGTAAATGAAGGGTATCTATGTTACATTGTGCAATTTATTTTGCAGAAAATCCATTATTTCAACTCTCAGAAATCAATATTTCTATTACTAAATATGTACAATAAGGTCTTTCCTTTGGAAAGTTTACCAGAATTATTTTAACAGCTCAATAAATGAGAGGAGTACCGGTTAGGAGAAATGAATTTGACTCATTAGAATATATTGCACCACAGAAATCTGTTCATCATGGAGCCTGAAAAGTAGATGCCACGTCTCTGGACCTTTAAGGCTTCAAGTAATCTAAAACTTATCACAGAATTATCAAGGTTGGAAAAGACCTAAAAGATCATCCAGTCCAACCATCACCAATACTCCCCAGCTAAATCCTATCCCTCAACACAACATCCAAACGTCTCTTGAACACCTCCATGTTCGGTGACTCCACCACCTCCTTGGGCAGTGCATTCCAGTGCCTGACCACCCTTTCCGAGAAGTAATATTTCCTAATGTCCAGCCTGAATCTCCCCTGGCGCAGTTTGAAACCATTGCCTCTAGTTCTATCACTGTCTACACGAGAGAAAAGGCTGACCCCTAGCTCACCACAACCTCCCTTCAGGAAGTTATAGAGTGCTATAAGGTCTCCCCTGAGCCTCCTCTTCTCCAGGCTGAACAATCCCAGCTCCTTCAGCCGTTCCTCATAAGGCCTGTGCTCCAGGCCCCTCACCAGCTTCGTAGCCCTCCTCTGAACACGTTCCAGGGCCTCAATGTCTTTCTTGCAATGAGGGGCCCAAAACTGAACACAATACTCGAGGTGCGGCCTCACCAGTGCAGAGTACAGGGGGACAATTACCTCCCTATTCCTGCTAGTAACACCGTTTTTGATGCAAGCCAGGATGCCGTTAGCCTTCTTGGCCACCCGGGCACACTGTCGGCTCATGTTCAGCCGAGCATCAATCAACACCCCCAGGTCCGTTTCCTCCACACAGTCCTCCAGCCACTCCGCCCCAAGCCTATAGCGCTGCCTGGGGTTGTTGTGGCCAAAGTGCAGGATTCGGCATTTGGTCTTGTTGAACCTCATCCCCCTGGCTTCAGCCCAGCTCTCCAGCCTGTCCAGATCCCTCTGCAGGGCCTCGCTACCCCCAGGCAGATCCACACTCCCAGCCAATTTGGTGTCGTCTGCGAACTTACTGAGGGTGCACTCAATGCCCTCATCCAGGTCATCAATAAAGATATTGAAGAGGACAGGCCCCAGCACCGACCCCTGGGGAACACCACTTGTGACCGGTCGCCAGCTGGATTTAACTCCATTCACCACCACTCTCTGAGCCCAGCTCTCCAGCCAGTTCCTTACCCATCCAACAATGTACCCATCCAAGCCACGGGCTGCCAGCTTATGCAGAAGAATACCATGGGAGACAGTGTCAAAGGCTTTGCTGAAGTCTAGGTAGACCACATCTATATAGCTAATTGTTCTCTTTTTTGACAAACAGAATTCACTCTCTCTGTCACTTCAAATTAGTGATTTGTGTGCACAGGCTGTTCAGAACACATCAAGTTTTGCATTTGGTATAGTTCCAAAGATTACCGATGAGTATGTAATAACATTCAGTTGGGCATTTACAATGCTAGGACTAACAAGGGATACATGTTCACAAGCTAAATTCTACTGAAATATATTATTTTCCAGTAACATAAACCTTGTTTAAACCACTGAAAATTAGTGTTACTAGGTTTGTACAAGCTAGCACAAGTAGCAGAGTCACAAGAAGTGGTAAAGCACGTAACACACTGAAGGGAAGTCATGGTTTTACAATTTTTGGTTCTCAGTATTCCACATCAAAACATCATGTAGTGTACTGGAATTAAAGTGTTAGTGCTCCAATTTCATGTACCTATCCCTGTACATGACAGAAGTCATGGGATCTGCCCCTTCTGGGTGGGGCAGTCTCTTTCTGCCTGGCAGTAAGCGCTGGAAGATGCTTTCCTAGACGTTCCAATCTTTTCAGGTTTGATTTTCAGGAAAGGAGGAAAAACAAACAAACAAAAACAGCGGCAACAATCTATGGAGGAAAAGTTATTTTACTATGATATTGGAATACAAAATAACACAATATAATGCAACCTAATTGAAATTGAGACTAATAAATCAAATAAGAAAGGAGAGAGAGAGTTCCTGAGACTGACCTGCTGAACCTTGCGTGACTTTGAATTGACATCTGCTGTTGCAGGAGACCAAAGTCCACTTTATTGCACTATTCAACTGTCTCATGTGTACTGAGAGATATGTTTTACCTCTTACAACTACTTTAAATCATGTCTTAAAGAACTTGTGCCAAATGAGTAACATGCACCAATTCTTGCACGTGTTCCAGACCATCCTATTGACATTTCATTTTACTCATTCAATATATAATATATTTAATATTACCTTCATTTAATATTTACTACATTATCACTTATTTTCCCTGCAAACATTTAATATGAATTCTATTATATTGTTACTACATATTTGGGTACATAGGAAACAGACAAGATAATACCCTACTCCTGCCCCAAAATAAGTAGCAACTCCAGAATTTGATCTCTTTCAATATACTAGTATTAAAATAATGCAGAGGAGATCCACTTTGGTTATATTATATTCTATGATATATAACATGACCTTTTTGTTTTTTGCTATAAAACTTTTAAGAGGAAAAGAGCTAAGCTTTAAACACAAAGCTAAAGGAATTAATGTTAACTAAATTGCATTTTATTCTGATATACCCAACTAAATACACTACAGAAACTATAAATTGAATTCTTGAATTAAATTCAAACAATAGAATGTTGTGTGAGGCCTATATACTTTGGATTATAAACGATTCTTTAAACCTCTACACTGATATTTGAAATTGTTTTAGCTTACTGGTTGTATACAATTTGTAATAATACATTGTTTTCTTAAAAAAATATATTTTACCGATCTTTTAATTTTTACTGAGAACGAAAAGAATGACGTTTAGATAATTACATGGAGAGCTGCCAGTGGAGTTTCTGCATTCCAAGTGAGACTAATTATACTACTGGCACTAGCTGTAGTCTGGAAACAAGGCAGAGAAATTGTGTTCCTGGGCAGAAAAGTTAAGTCTTTCCAAGGCAATGTTGTGTGATACAGGATGAGAAAAGCACATGATCTACAAACATTTTAGCTACAATCTTGGTAATCTTCCTTGCACATAGACTCTGGAATACTAGGCTTTGGCTTGGAGACTTACTAATTGATTTAGTAAATGTATCTTTAGTAAACAGAACAATTTGATCTCTAAAGCTATAACTAAAATTCACTAGTGATTACCCTCCTCTGCCTTACTTACCCCAGAATTTGCATTTTTTAATTACTTGTCTTTATTCCTCTGCTGCTTCAGTTGAGATGCAGTTGAAAGCACAAAATACCATAATAGATTTTTCTCCTTAATTGGCTATTTCTACACAGACAGACAAACAGCCCAGTTGCAAGTTACCTGTGATCCTTACTGTGAAAGAAGAAATGTTGTTTTTGCAAAGCAACAGGGTGTTAAGACACCAGAGCAGCACCTCAGAGCTCTGATACAAGATAAGTTCCTTAACTAAATAAGTTACAGAACTTTCCGTATGATTTAGCATGCATTTGCCACTGAGCTGGGTCATGGTAGCCAAAGTACTTTGCAGAAGGGCAAAAGCTTGCTTGATCTTGATTTTCAGTACGAATACAGACCGTGAAAGCAGGGCCTCACGATCCTTCTGACTTTTTGGTGCACACTACTAGTACTCTATGAAGTCCAAATACTGTGCAAAATGACTGAAGAACCAATTTAAGTTGAGCTGATGCATTCCTTATATGAAGATAGGATGACTGAATTACATTCAGCCAAAGCTTTATGATCAAAGAAGTGATGCAATCCTGTATATTCCATGGGATCAGCACAGCAGTATTGTGTTACTTCCAGGTTGTATTTTAAGAAAGGAAGATTTGCTTACCTGAGCTTGCTAATGCATCATTCCTTTACTGCTAAACCTAATTGAGTTCCAAATAAATAAAAGGAAGATAATACTGAAGAAATATGAATATTGCTTAAGTTAATTGCTCATAGAGCTTTAGCAATTCTGCTGACATTCAGAGACTTATGTACAGCAAAAATTTATTGAGTTCATAAAGGCTCACCACTTACTCTTTTCTAGGGCTTATCTGTGTACTACAGCTCATGGCATGGTCACAAAACTTCACCCAACATCTACTAGGGGTATTTTTATTAAATAATAAGTGCTTCAACTACATAGCCAAAAGCAAATAGCCCCGATAATTATAGTATTTTGGGATGTTTTAAGACTCTCTGGTGACTCCATGGTTGATAAAATTATATCAGCAGAAAATATTTATAAAGTTTTGCAACAGTCTTTATCATTTATAGGGAGGAAGGGAGACATCCAGTGTCACCTTGAAAATAAGTAGCAACAGAATAAGCAAATATGGGAAAGTCTTAAAATATGCATATGAAATGAAATCAGGAAAGCAGTAAAACTACTTTTAAGTCTTTTTAAGTCGCAGCCACAGACTCTTTGAGTTGTACCTGCCCTGGTGCATCCTTTTCCATTGACTAAAATTCCTTCAGACACCTGCTCTTTTGTGGTCTTATCTATGGCCATAGATGTTTCAAGATATTCTTGCATGATCTTATCCACAACGACACTGCAAATTACACCTGCTGCAGCACAGATTTCTTTATAGTCACAGGTCCTTTCAGCTGCACTTGCTCTAGAGCAGACAGCCACAGCCAGAGATGCTCAGAACGTACATGCTCCCATGTGGACTCATTCACAGGTCACAGTCACTCTGTGACCAGCCCATGAACATGGCCATAGCTATCACCAGAATGTTCCAGGATACAGCAGCCACTAATAAGCACTGGACTCTAAGATCCATTAAAGAAAGTGAGCCCTCTTAGAAACATGGTAACCTGCAGTTAACAACTGAACATCCACTACATCTATAAGTCTGGTTTGGCATGCTCCACACACCAATCAAACCTATCATTGCTTGAAATCCTTTGAGCCTTGTGTTGGTTGATGAAATATTCAGTCACTTCTAGAAAAGAGGGACTCACCGCATGGCTTCTCAGTGAGATGTCATCCCTTCAGACTCCCTCCTTCCTCCGTTTTAGTCCCATTTTGGTTGCTCCACGTGATGTCATATACTATGGGATGTCAATTTGGTCAGCTGGGGTCAGTCATCCTAGTTCTGCCCCCTCCCAGCTCCTGTTGCAGTTCCAGGCTTAAATAGATGAAAACACAAGCATTAATAGAAAATGTTATGTACAAGGTACTGAAAAGATTAAAATGGGTTTTGCTATTACGCCTTTCATAATGTGTCTTAACCCATGAGTAACATTGCTTTGAACTGGCTTGCAATGTCATAAACTGAATGTTCATAGTAGATGAAAGCCTTTCAGCATTGGTAACATGAACATAAACATTGTAACCACAGTATATGATTTTTAACAAAGAGGTATTCAATGACTGCACTCAGTTATCATTGCAATTCCATTTATTGTCATGAAACACCCTCAGTTTATTTTACAATATTCTGCCAAACTATGTGTAATACCATATGGGAAACACCATGTGCTCCATATAGTCTGCTTAAAATAGAATTCCACTTACACTAAGTTACTTTAATTAACTTCTCTACAAGATAATTAAATTGTTATTCCCGTATGTGCAGGATATTGCTTCCAGAATATAACAGAAATTCTCACCAAGAGAAGAAATTATCCTCAAGTACAAAATACAAATGTGCATGTGCCCAGTGGTTTGGAAAGCAAAGGCAAGTAGTTTTAGTCAGTAATAGGAAAATACACTTAATACATTAATGAGATTCACAGTAAGCCTATGCATAATAATGCACTATATTAGAAAGAACATACCGTAAAAAGCATAAACAAGATGTTGTTCATTAGAAGTTAACTAAATTCACTCAGATCCTTTGGTTCTTACTGAAAATTAACACAACTTGGACGTTCAACATTTTATTTTTCTTTTCTGGCAGACCTAAGTACGATAATTCAGTATCTCATTAAGCACTACAGTCTGAGCAAGATCACAGGTCAGTGATTCTCAGTGAGAGACAGTACCTTCGTGCAAAACTCAGAATGATATCACATACTTAACAATAATTCAGTGACAGAAGCAATTTCCTATGGTGCAGGGGAACACAACAGAAAGCATAACAATGACAGCAGAACAGCAAGATCCCAGGTTGCAGCAAGAATTCACTGAAAGGTAACAGCTGCAAGCACAAAAATATGGAAAAGAAGCCGCTTACCTTCAGAAGACCTCAGCTTTTTAAGGATCTTCAAAGAGACATGCTTCCTTCCACTGCCAATCCTTAAATGAGGTCTGGGAAGGGGTGGATCCTGACTTCATCCTGTCTGGTCAATCAGGTACCTTGTATGCACCTGAGTTCGCCTGGGTTGGCCCTGCCTTCCCACCAGGTGCTCAATCATGGTTTCAAGCCACAACTTGGTATTTCCATGACATGCAGTTTTTAGAATTGAATCATTATATCCTGCACTCTTGCAATATACTTGCTACTTCATCTCCAGCCTTGATTTTTTCACCTTCCAAACTCTGGCACAGCTCTTCTGGATGCTGAGATTGCCTGGTGTCAGTCCCACAAGCGAATGAATCCCACTAACTTCTCAGTAAAGGCAAGGCACAGTAGTGCAACTAAGGAGCCTAGCCTGTATTACCTGGTTCTGTGGGCCACAACACAGCTGCACTGGTGTCATAGAAGCAGCAACTGGTTTTCTCTGTGAAAACTATGGGGAAGTTCAGCAGTTGTTATTTTATTTTTTTTCCCCTTTTATTTTAATATACTGATACACATAGTAATTGATGGTTAGCACATTTCATAGATTTTATATTTACCTTTTTTTTCCCCCGTGAACAAAATCTACAGATATGCTGCATTATCCTAACTATATATATATAAACTCTGTGATATATTCATTACTTATAAGCAGAAGACAAGCACTGGTGAGCTGCAGAACCAGCTCTGTCCTTATCTTCCCCTATGGCCATTTAAAGTCTCTTCAACTTTTTATTTTCCCCACCTGAAAAATAAACAATGTTTTCATACCTAGGTTACAGGAGTCCTTTGAATTCATTGGTGTCTTATCGGTGACAATGTGTTCTCCCCTGCCTACAAACTCCTTCTTTGCTTTGCCATTACACCCCTTATGGGTGTAATTGCCAATGAAACAGTTATCTTTTTTGGATGATGCTAAACTTTATTTGGCAGCTAATTACTCCGCTGTTTAAAGGAAATTTATATGGACCTCAAAAAATGGAACTGGCCAAACATGAAATGCAGATAAATGAAAAGAATGTATATAAAGAGAAATAATATAAATCAATCCTGTATAATGCTTAACTTGCATTATGTTTGTTTTCACTCAGGAAACAAATCATTCAGTCATCCAGAGTTTTCAAAAAAAATCAATAACTAAATGTGCAGCAGAACCAGAAAGCCAACAACCAAAAATTTCTAACTTCAAGAAAGATGCTACAAACCTGAAATAGGGTACTTCTTTGTTGCTATATAGAATTTCATACATCAACATCTTTGTTATATACAAAAAGTATAAAGTTAAAGAAAACCCTACATAGATGTTTGAAAAAAAATCTAGTCCAAGACCATTTTCTCTTCTGAGACTTCTTTGTTTTTCACTGTAATGGAAATGTGCTCAGGTATATACAGGCACTCAACGAGGTTTACAGAAAAACAAATAATGTTTCAGTAAATCTCCAAATGCTAGCTATAGAAAGTCTTACTTCCTAATTTATTATGGACTCGTAGGTGTTTCTTTATGTGACACATTTTCTTGGAAAATCATTGGCAAGTTGTTTAAAAAGTTATATTGCAGTATTTTATACATTTTTTTGGTTTAACACTTTTATATATTCTGCCTTAATACAACAAATTATTTTTAACTTGTTCCATGTGTTAACATAATGAAATTTAAATGTTTTAAATTTGCACCAGCTGCCAGTACTTAAAGCTAATTTATCTGCCTCCTAGAATCTGAAAAATAGTCCTATTTCCTTTGACTCTGAAAGGCTTTGTCAATAGAAGAAAACAAGATTCGGAGTCTCTAATTAAATATTTATGTATTACCCTAATCTCCTTTCTATTTTATTAGATGAATCTAAAGTAATTTGTATAGAAGAATGTATCAAAATATCTTCATGTTGACAATCTAAATGCTATTTTATTCTAATTAGATTTACACAAGGAAGAATTACATAGTATAAAAAATCCACATTAAATTATTATTAGACTGTTTTAAATATAAATGCATCTTCTGCCATTTGTGAAGGATTAAAGCACTGCACGGGGATGGAGGTGATACAAAATTTTGATTTAATACTTGAGAAATGTCACTTTTTGCAACAAATTGAAGGGTGTTTTGATATTTACAACTACATACATTTAAATAAAGTTTAAAGTACATAAAAGTTCATGTTTGAGAAATTGATTTTGTATTTATCTGTACAAATATTTTTTTCCAAAAGGTACCGAGGTGCAGTTTATGCTTCCTCATCTGTATCAGTGCCTGCTTTCCAAGCAGAATCTCATTTGATAACAAATATAATTGTAAAGTGTTTTTCTCCAAGGCTCTTTATCAGAAATGTTCTCCCCTTACTTCTCAGATCATGCAAGTTCTTATGACCTTTTAATGATATTTAATTTCTTTCTCCAAACAATCATGAAGGGATTTCAGTGCTGTCATGAAAAACATTTGCTTTCAACCTTTCTGTTTCACAAAGAAGATAAATGTCAAGTTTGTTCTTTGAATACAATTCCTGACTTGTTATGGTTTAAAGCTGCAGATACATAGCTGTCTGTCTCCAGAAATAATTACAAAAAGCACTGTTCATCACAAATTATTCTACTATGCACAGATTTTGTTATCTAAAGATGAATATCATAACAACTTTCTCACATGACTGGGACTAGTATGCATTTTCATTAACTAGATACATCACAATCCCTCCTCAGGAAAAAAGAAATGTGTTTGCCTTCAGACGCAGACTTTTTTTTTTTACTCATTCAGCAGCACTCTGAAAGTCTTGATCCTCTTCTGTAATTCTGACCAGTTTCAATCCATTCCGTTAGCTGTTTGTGCCTCTTTTCCTCTCTGTTCTTTCATCCTCTATTTCAAACTATATAATTCTGAATCTGGCTCCCTCATTCTCTTCCTCCACCTCCCATTTTCACCATGAGATATTTTGCTGTATGCTCAGATTGCCAATCCTGACCGAGTGCAGATGCACTTCCTGGTTCTGGCACAGACCAACTCCACATTTCTGATGACAGATCATATAAAATTATTGCATATTAAATAAGAATGATAAACCTATGCAGTAGAAATGCCCACATTAGAAAATGGTTTTCTGTTCAGATTGTTCCAGAAATATGAATTCAAAATTGACATCTCTATTTTGTTTTTATCCCATCTGTGAAGAGAGAAGGACATTATTCAAAGTAATTTTGTCTAACAAAGCTATATAAATGTTTTTTTTTCTTCTTACCCTCATCTTTTCATTGTTTTTTCAATAACTAAAACATAACTTCATAGCTGATGGTGAATGCTTTCTTAGTTGCTCACAGGCTTCTTCATAGCACATAAAAGTATTTTTCGGATTCCAAAAGATGTAAGCATCTTCCGTCCTCAGAATACCTAACAGGCTTTCCAGAGTTGACTAGACACATGCAGAATCAAACAGAATGGCCTGAGTTGGAAGGGACCTCAAAGACCATGAACCTCCAACAAACTGACACAGGCAAGGCCACCAACATCCCCATGTGAGACCAGGAAATTCTGCTTGAAACTAGAGGCTGTATAACCTCCAGCAATCCATTCTAAAGACTCCGCTTCCTGAATTTTCGTTAAACTTTCAAAGCTCTAACTAAGGAAACTTCTGTTTTAAATTAATTTATCATTTTAACTATAAGCCCTGGAATTTCTCCACAATAAAGTCCTTTACTGAATTAGAGGTAAAAGAGCCTCCTTAAAGTCAGAGAGAACTTTTCTTTAATATAGTTTGTTGGTGGTAGTTGCTTGTTTGTTTTTTAGTAACCATAACATAGTTACAAGTTTCTCATTTTACCTCTGAGCTTAAACCTAGAATGACACAATGTTTGAGGGTGCCTCTCTGGAGATTTTCTTGTCCAACCCACCTGCAAAAGCCAGAGTTGTTACCTGCCGCAGGTTTCTCATAGTCACATCCATACAAATTTCAAATACCTCCAGAAATGGAGACTCCACAACTTCTCTGGGTCACCTATTCCAATCACTCTCACACACAAAAAAATGCTTCCTAATAATCAGATGCAAAATTCTGTGTTTCAGTTTGTCTGTTGCCTCTTGTCCTGTCACTGGGCACCACTGAAAAGAATATAGTTCTATCCTCTTTATTCTCTTCATTATACATTCACCCACACTGATAAGATCATTGTCAAACTTCTCTCCTGCAGGCTAAAATGTCCTAGCTTTCTCAGCCTCTCCTCTTATGTCAGATGCTTCAGCTCCTGAATCTCTGCTATGGCTCTTCACTGGACACACTCCAGTATATTCATGTACTGAGGATCCTCTCAGTGCAGCCAGCACTCTGGATGAGTTTCACTAAGACTGAGAAGGCTCACTTCCCCTTGATCTTCCCACAGTGCTTTTTGAATGCAAACCAGGAATCTATTGGCCTTTGTCAAAAAGACATTGCTGGCTTATGTTCTCCTTTATGTCCATTAGAACCACGAGTTATTTTCTCTGGCAAGATCTTTTCAACCAGATGGCCCCGGCTTGTTCCAGCCTAGGATTACTTCTTCCCTGGTCTAGGAGTGTGCATTTCCACATGCTGAACACTATGGTGTTTCTGTCAGCCCATATTCACATCCTTTCAAGATTCCTCCTAATAGCCACTCAGCTACCCGCAGTATCAATTACTCTTCGCTGTTTTGTATCATCAGTTCTATGATTCAGGTTCAACAGCAGGTGTTGTTAATATGAGGCCTTTTAAAAGAGTGAGAACATACCTCTACTTCTGCATTTACCAGCAGGCATTCAGACCTGTTACAGTGAATAGACAGCAAGTCTAATCTACATAGCAAATATCAAAGTTAACAAACAATATCCAGTAGTTTTTATTACAGGAATTATTGAATTATTACTGGCCAACTTGGGATATCCCAGTAATTTGGGATAGTTTGGATATTACGATAGATTATAATAAAACACTAATTTTATATGCATTTTCTTATTTTTAACCATTTTTACCCAATGTAAACGACATATAATACAAAATGATTTATCTACAGGCATCACAGCTTATTTTCACTTTCTTGTATTTCTTTAATACATCAAAGGAATTCTGGGGGACACAGATGTGGTATATCAAAAAGACAGTAGCTGAAACTAATGTTGGTCAACTGTCAATAGGAACAAAGTTTAGATGTGCATTTATACTGTCAAAATAAGGCCACACTAGGAATTTTCAGAGTTGTAGCAGAAGTTGGTATAACATTTATATAATGCATATTGTTTTAAACTGAGACAGAGGAGATTTAGGTTAGATATTAGTAGGAAGATTTTCACACAGATGGTGGTGACACACTGGAACAGGTTGCCCAAGGAGGTTGTGGATGCCCCATCCCTGGAGGCATTCAAGGCCAGGCTAGATGTGGCTCTGGGCAGCTTGGTCTAGTGGTTAAAGACCCTGCCCATGACAGGGGTTTAAAACCAGATGATCATTGTGGTCCTTTTCAATCCAGGCCATTTTATGGCATAATATTTGTTTCAGATTTCAGGTAATCTCAGCCCTGGACCTAGCAGAGAAATACGGTGAGAAAAGCTATATCATTCCCCCTCTGCCATTACTACAAACACAACTCTGAGAATTTATATAAGTACCAAAGCATTTTTAAGATAGATGGGTTTACAGGCCTTATCACAACTTCTTATCAAGATAAATAAAAACAAAGTGGAATTGTACATTTCCCTCTGAGTGCTGTTTCTTGAAATTATAGATGAGGTATGACCTTGTTGAAAGATCTGTAGATTACCTAAAATTGAGCCCCAAATGAAGATTATATTTATAATAACAATTTTAAATACAGAAAAGAAAGAATTGATGAAGGAAGATTGAAGTGTAAGTTTATAAGTTTGCAGTAAGTTAACCCTTTAGCAAATGTTTTGTAACTGAGATATATTCTTCATGTACAGAAGAGAGAAATTCCAACAATTCAACACTGAAAAAGGCATTTCAGGAAGATGATTTTCTTCAGTCATTGTTTGCTGTTAAACTTTGCCTTAATGAAGCAGTAGTTCTTGCCATTATCAGAAGCCATGCTTTGATGGTGTGTACAATCAAGGAAAAATAATATAATTGAAAAGTACAATCAAAAATAGATGTATAGTCAAGGTGTGGAAATAAACCAACAAAAGAGTTAGGCACAAGGGGAACAAAGAGAAAATAGATGGAACGCTTACCCGTGTAGAGGGCTCACTGCAAAGAGCTCCAAAGGAGTGGATCTCTCAGAAGAGATCCTTCCTCCCTGGCAGTCAGCACTTAAATGGGTCTGGAGAGGTGGAGCCTGGCTCCACCCCTTCCTGCAGCACAGGTGAATTGCTTTCACCTGTGCTCCCAGGGCTGACATACTGCTTGCCTCAGATAGCTAATCAAAGGTTCAGGCTGTGATTCAGCAGCTCCCATACAATGGTGTGATCAAACTAAGCCAGGAGAGGCAGAACGAGGTAAAGAGTTCAGTGAACTCTTATACCTTCAAAAATAAGATAGTAAGCAAGTGTTGGGAACAAAGGTTCTAATAAGGATGATACAACCATAATAAACTGAGCTTAAAACTATTTGAATTAAGAAGTTTGGGGGAAACTTGCAAAAAAAAAAAGGGAATGCACAAAATACATTTAGCTGACTTGAAGAAAAGGGACTGTTAGAGTCATCAATATCAAACTTGGAAAAACTGGCAGATGTTTCTGCATGTTACTCTACTAAGGAAAATAAACTGCCATTTGAAATTCTCCTTAGAGGATTAGGATGTGTACAGGGACTGACAGCAAGCTTTAGCACTCTATTACCCGTATTTATGTTATGTCATTTTTTCTTCAGGGCATCAGGTACAGACAGCTGTTAAATCATAGTTTTGTTCTGCACAGGTGGTATTTTGTGTTTGATATTTGATGAATTGTTTTGGACTGTGAAAATGCATGAGACATTTAGAACTTGGATTAACTCCTCATGGGAGCTCCAGTGCTCAGTACTTCCTCAATATGCTGTCCAGGTGTAGAAGAATATGGTATTTTGTAATATTTCAATAGAACATTTTTTTACTTAAATATTATTTAATGTTTTTAAATATCAAGTAATAGTTTCCTCTTTTTGAGCCAATAAGTTTGATCTGAAAGAAAAGCTTAGCTTTGCTTACCAAATTCTAGATTATACTTTTACCTGCTTGTCTGAAAATAAAAGTTGCTATGAATTGTCTTAAAATAAACAACTTTATGCTGACAACTCATCTTTCCCTGTTTCTCAGCTATTAATTATTAGTATCTGCCTGGTCCCTGATCACCTCATAATTCTGTTCCTGGTCTGCTACTATTCTTCTCCTAATATGTCTCAAATTCCTAATATTTTCTCCTTTTTATCATCCTACTACACTCCCAGTGTGTAAATAGCTCACTAACTCACCAAATTCCATACTTAATACCAAGAGAGTTTGTGCTAGAATTAGGGGCTGTATAGACAATCTGTATATGAAGAAATAAATCTTGCAGGAAAGACTGCAAGTTCTGTGTAAATGAAATATATCCAGGAAGCTGAAAAGCTGTTTGATCAGACATAGAATGGGAATAGACTTGCTAAGGTCTGGATGGCAAGAGTTATAGGGGCTGTATAATCAAAAGGTATAATCAAGGTATAATAATGAAATAAGAGAGTCATGCAAAGCAAGAACAAAAAAAGAACAGATAAGATGCTTACCCATATCGTGGGCTTGCTCAGGAAACTCCAGAGGAGTGGAACTCCAGAAGAGAGATCCTTCTGCACTGGTAGTCAGCTCTTAAATGGGTCTAGGAGAGGAGGAGCCTGGCTCCACCCCTTCCTGCAGCACAGGTGAATTGCTTTCACCTGTGCTTCCAGGGCTGACACATTGCTCACCTCAGGTGACTAATCAGAGGTTCAGGCCATGACTCAGCAGTTCCCATACAAGGGGCCAAATGAAAATTATAATTAAAGTTATAAAGTTACCACATTTTACACATTGTCCAGTTAACTGAATCAAAACATATTTAATGTCTTCCTTTATTTATTGTTTGATGTGATTTATTGAGATACAGTGTATCTCAATATAACATATGAATGCCTCATGTGCCATATGTTTGTTTGGTTTTTTTTGTGTATATCTGTTTTGGAAGATACTGTTCACATTTTGGTTGTGTTTACACCACTGCACTTATCTTGGTGTTTATTCATGAGCCTGTCTATTAATAACTGAAGCTACCTAGTGGAATTTTATTGCTTTTCCTTAATGTATATTTTAATTTTATTAAGTACTTTAAAAAATTTTTCATTTATTGAAGTGACAAATCTAACCACTTCCTTCATACTCTCAATAGAGAAAAATATTAAATTCGGTCAAGAATTCCAAGCAGGATTTGCAACATGCCTATGGCTGTAATAATCTACACTAATGTCTTGATATTCTGTGCCTATAAAAGACCTTTGAAACAGCTGACAAGAAGAGGTGAGTGTAGTGTTGTAAAGCGAACACTGTTCATCCAAATCTCTCATTATTTTCACACTGAGCAAGGAAATAATTTTTTCCAAGGAACCATCCAAGAGGAAAGCTTGAGTGAAGCTCCTCAGGCCTAAGGACATCTGCAAAATCAGGTCCATGATTTAAAAATTGTGGCCTCAAAACAGGTTGAAAACAGCCTACCTGAAATGCATGTTTATTAGTTTACATATAGGTGTGAAACATCTAAGAAGGAAGTGGCTAGATGAATTTATTTATTGAGATGTATTATATTTCTATTTCTTAGAGCATAACTTCTTGGAATAAGAAAAGAAGACATAAGGAGATCCCAAATCTCTTCAAGTCAGATGGAATATTTCCAATGAATTTATTAATCCTCCCCAAAAATACCACATAATTTCCAATATCTATGTGTTTACACTCTTTTTAATCTACTTAAACATCTAAAATTATAGACATCTAGAAATCATCATATGCTGTTTTTGTCTGTCTATAAGTATTTTCCATGTGTTTGCCACATTTAACTATTTGTAATGCTTAGTTACTTAAACAGAAAATATAGTCAGACTTCCCTATTCACCTCTGCTTTATTTGCTAAGAGAATAATATATCTACTGACAAACTGGAAAGCCCTCTTTCAAAGTGATTTATGCTCAGCTGATTATCTTTATAAAGAGGAGCACTGAAATCCAATTAAAAGTTTTGAAACAGAATTTGTTTGTCAGGATCTTTTTTCAAATATAGATTGTCATAATAGTTGTTCATGGCACACATGACATTGAGTAGAGATGATAGTAGTGATGGGATAACATTGACATTCTCTGAGGAAGTGAATTAAATTTCAAAGACCAAACATGAAACTCCCCTTTTAAATTGGAATCTTTTAATGTGACTCATATATCAAAAGCTTAACCTTCAATTCAGCAGCTGTATATAGTGGTTTTCTTCCATGCCAGAGCACTGCCTTACCAGAAAATAATGTTCCTTATGAATTAAAAGAAATTATAACTTAATGTAATGTGTACACAGATATAATGTGTAATGTTAGCTGTTAGTGTTGTTTATGAATAAGAATAAACTTGTGTTGAAATTTTGTCTGTTCAAAATAACCCAGGAATATCTGAAATATACCCCACGTACTTAGATGACCAACATTTCAGTAATGTTTCCCTATTTCATAAGAGTGAAGTTACTGATGTACTCTATCAACATCACATTTCCACTGCTTACATTTATCTGTTATTGAAAAAGTACTATCTTTTCTCAGAGCATGTTTTTTTTCCCCCTTTTTTGCTTGTTTTTCTGTTTTCTGAAATCCAGTTTCAAGATCAACAAATTGTATTTCCAGCAATTGTTAGGTAAGTCAAAGTCTCCCATGAACAGAAGGGAACATGAGTGAATTCTGACAGCTGCACACACAATGGTTCATCTGTCTCTTCATTCTGGTTGGGTGTTCTGCTATGTCATTCTTGTTGGTCTTCCCCCTGATTTTTACCCATAAGGTAACTCAACCTTATAATTATCAGCTCCTAGCTTTACAGCATCAAAATGCTTCTTAATGTAGAGAGCCACCTCACTGTCCCTCCTTCCTTTCTTACCCCTTCCAAAGAACTTATAGCCCTCCACTGCAGCACTCCTATCATGAGAGTGATTCCACCATATGTTCATGATGACAACTGTATAATCAAAAGGTATAATCAAAGTATAATAATGAAATAAACAAGAGAGTCATGCAAAGCAAGGACAAAAGAGAACAGATGAGATGCTTACCCATGTCATGGGCTCACTCAGGAAACTCCAGAGGAGTGGAACTCCAGAAGAAAGATCTTTTCCCACTGGTAGTCAGCACTTAAATGGGTCTAGGGGAGGTGGAGCCTGGCTCCACCCTTTCCTGCAGCACAGGTGAATTGCTTTCACCTGTGCTTCCAGGGCTGACACATTGCTCGCCTCAGGTGACTAATCAGAGGTTCAGGCCGTGACTCAGCACTTCCCATACAACAACTAAGTCATGGTTTTCCTGCTGCACAGTGGCTTCTTGTTCTATTGCTTACTCACCAGCACCATAAATAAGTTTTACCCAATGTTCAGAAGAAAACTTCTGGGTTCAGTTTTACTCCCAATGCCTGTAGTCCCACCAGTGCACACCACCAAAAGCGGCTTGGCTCTGTTCTCTTTACACTCACTTCTCAGGAATTTATACATATTGATCAGATCTGTCTTAAGCCTTCCCAGGTTGAACAGTTCCATCTCTTTAAGCCTTTACTTACAGGAGAGATGCTACAGTCACCTTTGCAGCCCTTTGCTGGACTGTCTCCAGTAGTTCTGTACTTGTCTTGTAATGAGCATAGTGCTCCTGATGTGGCCTCAGCAGGGCTGAGCAGATCCATACCAAGATAGGCTAATCTTTGGTCCTTACAAGAGCTACATTCAAAGTACTTCAGCAATTATTCTAAGAAATAAGCTTTAACATTACATGTTCTTTCTTGAAACAATTAAAATAATTCTGCATAATTATTTAATTTAAACTAATGACACCTATTTTTTTTTCCAGAGTGTTTTAAGCAAAATAACAGTATTTATTGATCATCTGAGTGCTGAAATTCCACTCAAAGCAATTGTATTTCCTCTCTGTATTTTTTAACTATACTGTAGTAGTAGTTAAGTAGTTGACGAGACCATTCATTTGAACATAAAAACTATTACAGAAGATCCAGATATTTTGCACCAAAGGCTTAGGCTATCACAGGGACTTGAGTAGTTCCTTGGAGAAATGGTCTAGTATTCTAGAACCTCAATCCACGGTTTGGATTTCAAATGTCTAATTTCAAATCTCAGTGGAATTTAAGGATTATTTATGCTGCCCTCTAGAGGAACCTCAAGACCCTGGAGAAATGGGCTGACAGGAACCCAAAGCACAATGCAAAGGTTTTTAGGTAGACAATCCATACCTAGTGGACCTTATGCAAATTTAGCACTGTAAGTGGCTGATTGACTGCTAGTGTGTCTAGCCATATGTCACAGCACTTTTTCTGGCTAAATCTTTTTAAAAGATGGCTGTTGGTTGTCATTAAATCCACCTGGAAATGAAAAGCAGACAGAAGACTGACAATAGACAAATGTCATTAAGGAGATGAAAGGTAGGAAAAATATATGCATGATTCCGGCTTTCAAAATGACATTATCTCACATTATTACAAATATTGACACAAATATTACTCAAAGGAGAGGGGAGAAAGAACACTATGTTCTGAAAAAATATATTTAAGGGAATAAAAAAGGAAAATTGCCTTCTGATTATATCTGACTTCCATGAAATTTGTTTTTTCCTGAACACTCATTAATTTCTGTACTGAATAACCTTGAAACACATGAAAAATCATTTCTGTCAAATTGCCTAAAAAATTCTTGACAACCAGTGAGCAGTGCTTTCACTGAACTGCGTGAACAATAATACAACTGTCTCCTCATTCATCTGCTGTTTCCTGCTGTTTTTGTGTGTTGTGTTTTGTTTTTTTTTGTTGTTGTTCTTTTTTTTCCTCAGAACTGGACTGCAAACTTTGTCCAGAACTGATGTCTCTAATTTACTATAATAACATAAATAATAATTGTCTAGAGGAAAATCTGCTTTCCTGTATCAACTGGGAAAAGGAATCTGTCAAACAGAATAAGTCAGGAGTAGTATCATAGAAAAGTGGAAACTCAAATGGGGTTAAGGCAGCAGTGAAAAACAAAAATGAACAGGCAATCCTGTTTAGAAATAACAAGTATTTCAAACTCATGTGCATAATGAATCCTCTGAATATATATCACTCCTTCCCTTCCTCAGATTGTCTTTGTACATGGAATAAGAAACAGAAATACTCATGTAATGAACATTCAGTCTTTATCTCTTTTTCTGACTCAAGAAGGACATGTACTTTAAAATCAGAACTTTAAACCAAGCCCATGTTTTGTTCTGAAAGCTAGTCTTTAACCTCACTTTGGAAAAGCATTCTTCTTCCTGTAACTAATGACATACTGGAACTGAGCCATTACGTTTCCTTTTTCATCCACTAAATACAAATAGAATAAGATAGATTTCATTGCCCTCAGCATGCCCTCATAACACTTCCAGCTTTGCATAAGGACTGTGATTTTAATCAGATCTCATTCTTCAGGGCTTCAGATGATCAGCTGAAAGAGTCAGGGCCATAATTTGACTTGTAAATTCTCTTCTTCCTCTACATATTCATTTTTCTTTTGAAGCAATTGACTGCAGCTGGCTATTGAGTGAGGGGTACCCTTACTTCAAGGTGGCACAGTTATTGAAGGTGCTTAACTGGTGTGTTTGATTAAGGACTGGAAATCATTCTGACAACACGTTTTAGGATCAGGGAGGAATTATCCAAAGAAACAAGACCTCCAAAAGGAATTATTTATTCAAGTCTGATCCAATAGACTTTTTTGACAGATGAAAATTGGACAAATGGAGACATAACTGGTATGATGTTAAGGCGGCTGTGGAGAAAGTGGGGATTTCTGGGTTAGCTTTGAACTCTTCTCCTGAAACATTCTGTTTTTATTTTAAGTAACTTCGAAAAAGGCAAAAATATTTGCTTTGGTAAACAATGAGATTGTTGAACTGCTTACAACTCTCAAGCATTGTATGATGAGACTACCTATCATAGGCTTTTACACTGTGCTTTGTGAGATCTACCCACTCTTTTATCAGATTTAAGTATACCACTGTACTCCTCCTCCAGTGTTCTGAAATGCTGAAACTATTCTGGGGCTGCAGTTACGATCTCTCTTTTCAAGCATATATACAGATAGATTTTTGAGTCAAGGACAAATTAATCACATAATGAAGGACATTTTAATAATGCAATATACCAATATACTATTCTGAGTGGTAACATATTTCTTACTATTTGTCCCACATGTCCAACACTGCAGTTTCAAAAACACTTATGTTACAGCTCAATTTTTTTATAAGATTGTACCTATCAGAAAGAACTAAAATTGAAAAAAAAAAAAAAAAAAGAAAGAAAGAAAGAAAAAAAGAAAAAGAGAAGGGGGAAGAAATTCCTATAATTTAATTTCCACAAAGATAGAGTCTTAGAAAGGATATGCTAGAGCAGAAATCTTAAAATCACTCATTTTTCAGTAATTTTTTCATCATTATTTACCAAATCTTTATCAGTGTATCTAAACTCTAAGAGGAAGAGAAGTTGTACTTAACTTTGAAACTAGATATGAGAAGTAAAAAAGCCTCTAGACTTCCTAAAGGGAAGTTGAGAATATTCAGAAATCGTTGTGAACATTTTGGGTCCTGTTAGAAAGTCACAAATGGATGCTGAAAATGGAGCAACATTCAAAGTTAAAATGAAGTCAGGAAATAGGAAAAAACAAGCTCTGTAGAAATGCTGTGAGACAGTAGGCGAGGAGTGACACGGCTCATGGAGGAGCCCCACAACTAGATGAAAACAGTGAAAGTGGAGATGAAAGTGATGCATGCACAGCAGTTATGCCCACGACTAGAGCTTGAACTTGTATGTTTTAATCCCGTAAGATGTCTAGATCTCTTTGAAGATGCGGTTGTCTGCCAGTGCTATTTACCTCAGATCACTTGTATAAGGAAGAAGGAATTCTCGACTGATTTCAAGTCAACAAAGTAAAAATCCTTAAGCAACAGAAATGTTAGAATCCTAATTAAATGTGACATTAGACAGATTGGTACTTTTCTTATTGTTAGATAAAAAACTCCAGTGGAATCTGTGGAAGGCAAACATAGACAGCTGTTCCAAGATAAGAAAACGTAGAAAATCTCTGCAGATAATTAGGTTGAAAGGGTATTGTTGGTGATTCATGAGAATGTCAATAGAAATCAAACTAAATAAGACTTTTCCACCAAAAGAATGTTTGGAATACCAGAATACTAACTACAGTACTCAGAGGAGTTTATAATGTCAGCAGTTAATGGCATGCAAAAGCAGTGATAAGTTTAGATGGAATAAAAAATGTAAAATGTATGTTTAACACAAGCTAGGCTTATTGAGTACCTTTATTTATTTATTTTCCATGGGATTTCTTACTGAACTAGACTATTCTCAGAGTAGTTTTACTGTACTAACAACACGGACAGTAGTATCTTATGCACATTTTACAATTTTAAAATGGCTATTTTGTTCTAAAAGGTAATTTTATTACACTATGTGCCTTCTAGTCCAGAGTTGTTGTCCTTTTGTGCAAGCAGTTGCATCTTTTTAGCTTTCCAAAATCTATCTCTATTATATTCGTCTTTTTTACCATTATTTTTAACTCTTGGTATACCTCCTAAATTTTCAGATAAGTAAACCCAAAGTCCCAAGGAAAACTTAATGTATTGGTCATACACGCAGCAGACAATTACCTCAATAGCATCCACTGAATCCCACACAGAGCTTACACACCAAGAAACTGAGGCATTGGATGACCACAGTAGATTAATTTCGTTGTATTCATTTAATAACACTGGAAAATACTTTTAAAGCTTTAAAAGCTTGTTATTCATATTGGTTATCTAAATGTGCTATATGTTAACACATCCTTAAAAAATTCCTCACATTCTGTCTGCTTCTACTGACATGCAAACTTGGGTCCATGCCTCAGATTTTTCTACTGTAAAAGTTAAATGAGGAAAATATTCCATGCTCAGCAACGGCTTTAATTAAACAGTTTTCAGAGAGATGTATTTAGGAAGGACACTCTGGATTTACTGTGCTATGCTCATAAATAAAGATACTGGTGTGAGAAACGTCGATCAGTTTCTGAGGTGTAAAACTTGTTTTCACACTGCAGCCTCTATGGCTCTGAATTCACTTCTAGTGAGGTCTTCTGGTACATTTTTCAAGCTGTATTTTTATCCTTATACAGCAGACTTAGCTCCCTCATGACCGAGCCTTCAAGAAAATATTACAGTTTATAGAAAGAGATTTGGAGATTACTTTCCCTATGGTTTTTCTTATAAAATTTACTAGGAAGATGTCCAGGTAAATAAACAGTGCTCTGGGCTTTCCGTTTTTCCTCCTCAGTGGGTGAGTGCATCTGGCTGTCAGATGGGAGGGAGAACATTCAAGCCTGTCTTGGGGCAGGGAACTTCTCTAGCTCCATGCACATTTTGCAGGTGCAATGGAAAAAATCAGGGCTGCCTTGTTCCAAGACCTCTTCTGGTGCCCAGTACATGGTTCTTCCCTTGTTTCTTTTCTGCATAATGATACCCTGCACATTCTAACTGTGAAGCCTCCTGTCCCAAAAAGGAATAAAAAATATATTCTCAACACTTTTAATTTTGTAATTTTAGTCTTTAAAAATTTTAGTCTTTAAAAGTCACTAAATTAGGCATTACTCTTACTACTTTTCTTGTGGCAATGCAACATATTTGGGTGAAGTTTTTACACCTAAGTGATTTATTTCTTTCTTTTAGACAATGTTTCACATCTTTTCCGTGAACTATTAATCTGAGGCTGCACATTTTAGCTTAATTGGTCAGCTTGTTTTCCAAGCATTTTAACTTAGTTACTGACATCCTCTAACTTGGATTTGTTATCTCATTTTTCGGAATTCAGAAAGTCTTGTCAAAACAGAATACCAGAGTAACAAGCAGCTTCTGTTCCACAAGCTACTAATAGAATTCACAAAATGCCTCTAAGAAAACATTATTTCAGAAGTCAGAAGTATTATGTTTATTTACTTGAAGACTTGTAAATAACAAATATTGCATTTAGCAAACAAATCAATAAAACACCATTCCTTTTGAGCTAATCCCTAAGTAAAAAGTCACAGCCAAAACTGATGTTAATCTCATAATGCACTCAGGAGCACATTGCCCTCCCTGAAGGCACTGGAAATTTTTGCAATTCCTCCAGATGAAGAGAAGGTAAGAGAAAATTGTGTCTTTACTGGTGCTTACGAAATACTATTATCAGGAACTAGCAAAATATGTCTTATTGCACACATAAAATTATTATGATTTGATAATATAAGATTAACCATTAAAATCCATCTAGTCTTAGTGACCTTTATATCCTGTTCTAAGTAAAATACTTAGCAGTAATAATTCAAGTATAAGCAACACCCTCCATTACTTAAATACAGTACATATGGCACTGCTTAGGAAGTCAAGAGCTATTTCTTCAGCAGATGTGTTATTGCACCGCCTGATGGCCATGAATGTCAGTAAACAACAGGGAGAGATGTAAAATGTGCCGTTCATCTTACTAACCTTCAGCTAGGAAATGGCAAAATGGAAACTTTCATTTATTTTCTTATTGTCTGAATGCCTGGTTATGCTAATTCAGTGCTTGGTACTTTAGGTACAACCTAGAAACTATTTATTTTCAATATTGTTTTGACAATCACATGAGCTCTAAAAATTTCCTTAGAATGATTCAAGGCTTATTCAAATGGCTACCTGCTGTGGTCTACCAGGGAGTGCCTGGGATCCTACATTACCCAAGTAAACAGCTTATGATGAGCTCCAAGCTCCCACACTGCCTACACACTGTTTCCCATCTTGTCTGCAATTGGAGGTTCTGGTGGATGAAAAGCTGGACATGAGCCAGCAGTATGTGTCTGTATCCTGGAAGGCCAACAGTATCTCGGGCTGTATTGAAAGAGGGATGGCCAGCAAGGAGAGGGAGGTGATTGTTCCCCTCTGCTCTACCCTCACGAGGCCCATCCAGGCCTGGAGCCCCTAGCACAAAAAAGATGTGGAGCTGTTGGACCAGCCCCAGAGGAGGGTCATCAAGATGATCAAAAGGCTGGAGCACCTCTCCTATGAAGAAGGGCTGAAAATAGAAGGATTTATAAGACCTCATTTTGGCATTCCAGTACTTGTGGGGAGCTTATAACTGAGAGGGAGATTGATTTTTTACGCAGTCTGATAGTGATAGAACAAGGGGAAATGGCTTTAAACTAAAAGAGGGGAGATTTAGGTTAGATGTTAGGAGGAAAGTTTTTACTCAGAGGGTGGTGAGGCACTGGCACAGGCTGTCCAGATAAGCTGTGAATGTTTAATACTGTCCTGTTTTTTTTCTATTTTCATGTAGTCAAGAGACACGCCATACAGAAAAAGCAAAAAATGCTCTGTGAACTCTAGCCTTAATTTTGCAGCTGCTACTAACAAGCATAATGATGTGTGCTTACATTAAAATAAGAAAGTATTTTTGGGTGAAAATCATGCACAGTTGTTTCATAGATGGTAAGACATCCACTGGCATGAAAATTAACAATGGCACAATTTTTTCCAAACAAGCTCAATATAAATCTCCCTTTAAATTATAATGAAAGCTTTACAGTGTGCAATATTATGGATAAGAGAAACAGCCTGGGAGAAGATAGGCTTATCCCTGACTCTAGCTTTTCCGTTCCAGTGTGCTCTGAAGCAGGTCTTGATGTTTTAACCAGGATTAACGTTATCCTGATAAAACTCGAGTTTTCCCACTGATTTCAGATACAATGAAAAAAAAGTGAGAAATTCCAGATTCTCAGGCAGATGCTTCTTTATAGAAGGGAAAATAACATGGAGATGTAAAATGACAACGGCAAAGCAATCACTATAAATATGCCAAAGGGATGGATGTGTGAAGTTACTGATTTGCATTCCCCATAAAACATGGAATAATTCAAATTAGCAAATCACTTCTACCCTTCTAGTCATGATACAAAAAGACTCATCACGTTCAATATAGAGTAAATCTCTGGAATAAATGGAGTGCAAAGAAACAGTCTTGTTAGGCTGAAATATTTTATGGCAGAATATAGCTTCAGTATGGTGATTATCATTTAATGCTGATTACTTTAATTTCAATCAATATCTTTCATTCCCAAGAAGGAAAGAGTGGAAAGAATCTCCATTTTAAAATATTTGCTGACATGTTTTTTGTTTGTTTGTTTGCTTATTTATTGAAATTATTTTGGTTTATTTATAGGGTTTCTTTTTGCTTGTTTGTTTATTTTGTTGTTGTTGTCTGAACACACTACCCCTCTGGGCAGAAATTGAAGTTACACAGCAAAACTTATGCTTTGAATTAAATGACCTGTGCAGATTTAATGACTTAATGGAATTAATGGATAAACATAAGACAACTCATAAAACCTGTAGTTTAATGGCTTTGAACAGTTCTATGCTGCTGTAGTACATGAAAAAAGCAAAAACCTTTCCAATGAGGACATTGTTTTCACAATAGTCCTTTTGTAGATGACTAGATGAAGAACTCAGGAGATCAGGAATGAATGCTGATGCATAGAAGTAGCACATCTAATGGCTTTCACACACTAAAGTGTAAATAAATAAGCATAATTTTTAAAGGAAAATGTGGGATAAAGTGAAAGCTGAACAATAGCAAATAGCAAATGTAGCTACTCATTTACTTTTAATGTGAAGCATGAGTTGAAAGCTTACATGGGATCATGAGGTTTAACAAATCCAATTGCACCTGGATTGTGACAAGGTCCACTATCAGTACAAGCTGGAGGATGTAGGGATGGAGCTCAGCCCTTCCAAAAGGACATGGGGTTACCGGTGCATGGGAAGCTGGACTTGAGCCAGCAACATGCCCTTGCAGCCCAGAAAGCAAACCATGTCCTGGGCTGCATCAAAAGAAGCATAGCCAGCAGGGTGAGGGAGGTGATCCTGCCCCTCTGCTCTGTGCTGGTGAGACCTCACCTGGACTACTGCATCCAGATATGGAATCCTCAGTACAGAAGAGACATAGACCTGTTGGAGGGCATCCAGAGGAGGGCCACAAAAATGATCCAAGGAATAGAACACCTTTTCTACAAGGACAGGCTGAGGGAGCTGGGTTGTTCAGACTGGAGAAGAGAAGGCTCCGGGGAGATCTGAGAGTGGCCTTTCAGAATCTAAAGGGGGCTAGAAAGACTGAAGAACCCTGTGGGTTTGTATCTCCGGAAAGGGGAAAATTGGGGAAAAAGGGTAGAGTAATGGGCCCCCAAAATAACAGCAAGAATGATCTGAGGAGAAACAAATTAATTTACTAAATATGGTATTGGAGTGCAAGATAGCACACAATAATACAATACAATTAGAATTGAAGCTAATAAATCAAATATAATGAGAGTGTCCAAACAGTGGAAAGGCCTCACCATAATGCTGAAGTGAGACACACAGTTGGGTTGAGCAGCAGGGATGAGAGAAAGACAAAAAATGGCCAGGTCAAGTGATCTATGAAAGCTTATACCCCCCCTCTTTGAACTCAAAGTCCTCTGTTGTATGTATTTCTCTTCTGGGCAGGTGCCTGGAAATGGAGCATTAACTCTTTAACTTTCAGTGCACTACATGACGCTATAACCAATAACCAAAAATCATAAAACCGAAATAGTTTGGAACCTGTAATAGTGACTAGGCAATATTTAAAAGCTCCAGAAATGAAAAATATATTTAGAATATATATATATATATAAATCTATAAATATATAAATCTATATATATATATATAAATCTATATATGGAATATATATATATTTAGAATATTTAGAAGCTCCAGCATTTTCTTTAGGGTGACATACTATAGTTCTCTTCTTTGTTTATACATTTCTGCATATGTGATGTCTGCTGTGATACCTACAACTACATTTTAACTTGTCCCAACTTACAGAATAGTTGTTGCTGAACACCATGTCCAAAAGCATAATTAAATTATTTAGTATTAGTAACTAGAAACAAAATAAAACTGAGTTGAAATAAAAAGACTCTTTTAAGAATTAAGTATGTTATGTGAATACATTACACCGAGATACTGGTTTCAAAATATCCCATGAGAATTTCCTAGTTTCTTTCAAAGGGGTGTGTTTTTTTGTTCATTTGGACAGTTTTCATCTTTATTTTCATCATATGCTTGTGGTATTTTCAATGTTTTGTTTTAACTTACTTTGAAATGAAGATTGACAGTGTTTTCTCTTGAGTGAATGGGAATGATGTGCCTTTTCTGACAAATGTATGCAAACTACAGTACTTTAACAGAATTAGAGCTATACTGTGGTGTGTTCATCATTCCTCTTCCACCTCCTTGAGGGGTATGTGTAAAAAATATCTCAGCACTCTCTTTAACCGTTTTTTGTTTGTTTGTTTTTTTTTCAGAAGAATGGAAAGTAAGTCAGAGAATGTATGACAGAGCTGTTCCTAGTGTACAAGAGAAATTGAAGGATGCATAAACATTATTTCTGTTCTAAATAATTTCCTGCAAATTGTGCAAAATTCACATATCATGCCCAAAGATACATCATAGAGTGAGGAAGTCAAACAAAAATGTTAAAGATACCCACAGAAAATAGTCTGAGCACTATGTTGTCAAAAAAGAGTCATGTAAAAATGTTTAGTGTGATTGGAGATATCATTATCTTACATTCTCACAGCATGCTTTGACACTGTGAGCATATTTCAACTTAGCTCTCAAAGGGGCTGCACTTTCCCATAAAGTACACTCTTGATATTTTGTCACTGGAAACAGGAAAGCAAAAAGTCTGTTCGGGTTAATCAATCTGTTATCCTAATGATATTGTGTGATGTCCTCCAGAGGTGAACACACACTTTACAATGCTTCTTGCATCTCTTCCTACACCCTACGTTGTGTGAAAAAGTCAAGATATACTTGTACGAGCCTTAGCTCTCATAGACTTCCATGCTCTCAAGATTTAGTGAATATAACTACCAGTGGATATAAAGACTACCAGGTTTGTCTGTGGATTGACAGGCCTCACAAATTGTACATCTCCTCAGTTTTACTTCTTCCCTTTCTTCAGCCAGGCTACTCCTTTTAAGTACCCTCACTAGTACACTATTACAGTAAACCCAGGATGAATCTCAAGGCTTTCAGAATTCAGACACATTCCTGAATCTACACAATGCCAGGAGAGCAAATCACTGGATTTCTTTACTGCCTTCAAACACAGAGATATCCAGATCACTTTATGGATTACTGGTGTTTTGGACATAGCTTTATCTGTGCTTTTCCTATATCATTTTTTTTTATTTTGAGATTCCATCTCTATGAAAATAACTATATACTTTTCTAAAATACAGTTCCAAAATATCAACAAATTTACACAAATTGAAGGCACAGATTTACAAATTATTATTAATATTATAATATTCCAGGAAAGTGGCACATGGATCAGCTCCCCACATCACTGTCACATAATCCAAAAAACTTCAGCAAATACTGCTTTTAAGTTAACTACTAATGACTTGACTGTGTTTTTTTTCATTTGGACTGAGCACATGATTCACAGCAATCAACTTGACAAATAACATCACGTTTTCTAGGCATGAATAATTAGTGATTAAATTTTGATTATAGATTTGTCTATCACCTGTGATTCAAGGTGTAGTTTTGTCACATGATACATCTCAAATGTATGTAAGAGTGTGTTAAGTAATTTGTTTTTCATGCTGTGTGGTAGGTATTTTACTTACCCTATGTTATTTTTGTTCTCCAAAACTCTTTATCTTTAAAAAGATTAAAATTCAGTACACAAATATTAATGTGAACTGAGGTTTGATCAAACATTCGTGACTTTTTCATTTATAATAAATACTTTCCTGATCAAAAAAATTGTGAATCATGTTGTCACCAAGATAGTCATTAAATTTACTGGAAAAAAAAAGATTTTTTTTCTTTTTCTCAAACAGACATTCACAAGAGATTCTCTCTATTCTTTTTAAACTGATTTTTGGTTCAAAAATATATATTTTTTTAACAGAACATATAATTCTTACTTCAAAATTATTTCAAAAGGGATTTTTTTTTCCATATAAAGCACAGTATCTTCTATTTTTCACTCATCACTGTTTTCAGGATATACCAATAAAATTTGAATATTTCTCTACTGTCACTTGAAATTAGCTTTTCTCAGTTATTACTTCACAGTTTTAATGAGGTGATAATGCTTCTTTGTATAATTCAAGAACCAGCTGTATTCTTCTTGTCCTTGTTGTAGTAGTTTGATGTTAATTCAGCCATTTCTTTTGATGTGAGAAGAGCTTTATTTGAAATTTGCTAATTTATTGTACATTACTTGTCTGTTGTGACATAGTGAATTTGGATGACTGCTACTTCAAAATGAATGCAGTACACTCTCACATCTTTTGTCCCATCTAAATTTGCTCTTACCAAATCTCGTTTAAATGATCATAGTGATTTGTCTTCCATTAGACACACACAAATTTACAGAGAGAGAGAGAGAGCAAGGGAGATTAACCATTTGTTTTCTTTCTTTCAATCTTAGGACATTCCAAACTGTTAAAGACAGAAGCCAGGAAGGTATGCAAACAAAATTCATAAAAACTGTAATTTTGATTAAATGAAAGAATCATGTGTAGCAGAGATAGAAGAGTTAAAATACAAGGGGTAAAGGAGAATAATAATGCCTCCTCTTGTCAGGGTAATCAAGCATATTGTCTCCTGAAGGGATAAAAAACACGGAGTTAATAACATACAGTGGGTGTTCCCTTAGTTTTATATCTTTTCTAACAGCCTATTTTACCTCGTTGTCTCAAAGTGAGTTAGGTTGTAATCTGCTGGTAATTCAGTGTCCGACTAACAGCATCTCTGAAATGAAGAACTTTTCAGTGTAATGAAAAGTAGTACAATCAGATATCTAGCGAGGAGATAAGAGAATAAATTCTTTGTACTTCACTCTTGTCTGATACATGTGTTTGAGTATGGTTTAGAGATGGGATTTCTGAAAGCTTTCCTTTTTATCAACTATTATTTTCCAGACTGTGGTTCAAATTGATTCTATGAATTGGCCAGAAGGAGAATAAAGGGACGAGTCTGAACTATGAGGTTTGAAGGAATGTGAAAATTTACCAAGACTTCTTGAATTTAAATTCTTTTCCTTTTCCTTTTCCTTTGCCTTTGCCTTTTGAGTCTAGCTGGATTAGAAAAGGAAGCATGAATTTGGGATTATGTTTTACATATCCTAGTGTTCAGCATGCGATCATATCTGAGTGTTAGGGGTATTAGGTTTAATGTTCAATGATTGTGAAAAGAGTCCATGTGGGTTGAGTCTTGTCCAGGTATACCTTTACAGGTTATTGGGTCTACCTCAGGCCCATGCACTATCTGAAAGTGATACAGTACATAGCCCAAAAATGTGAAAATTTGGATAAGCAGCAAGCAGAGCTTGAGTTTGTTCCCTGTGCCAGTTTAATTCAGAAGTACCCACAGAAACTAACAGCATTTATAAAAAGAGCTTCATCTCAAGATCTGTGACAACAAGGTGGTAGGGTAAAGGCTTCTCATTTCAGGTAGCACAAAATACAGCGCTGAATGCATGTATTAGTGATCTACAAGGCAGTGCTAAAGTATGCTTCCATTTAAAAAATCATCTTCTGCATCTTTGGCAGCTATGCTGCTATGTGTCTTCGTGCCCAACTACTCATGGCTACCAGTCAGTGTTGTGTACTTCAGACATCTGAGCTTTGTTTCATTTGCAACAACACTGTTTCATTTGCAGCAGCACTGTTTTCTCATACAAACTGGGAAGGGCGTTTAAGTAGAATTTGACATTTTATCATTTGGGACTGAATACATGCTGAAGATCTGTTTACTCATAATGTAAAAGTAGATGCGAGTTTGCTTGTTGTTTTTGTTTTTTGGGTATTTTCCTTTTTTTTTTTTTTAGGTGTCACTAAAAAGATAATTTTAGCATATTTTGATAATTTGTTTTAGGATTTAAGTAGCTCAGAAAATAAATGGTTTTTTTTTTTTTTTTTTTTTTTGAGGTTATGATGATCATATCTTATGTCTCTTTCTAAATATATATATATAATTTATTTTTTTTACCTAACACATTTTTTCCCCCAAATCACCAACCAGCATGTGCCTCTGAGACACATCTTTACAATCAGAAAGGTTTCATTCTCTTACCCTGGTAATTATGTTGATTATTTCTATGTGTAGACAGACTCAGTCATGCTAATGCATTTAATTACTTCTGTCGCATTAAAATGGTTGGGAGGGATTTGCCTAGGCACTGGCTGTGCCATTTGTCACAGCTGCCTGTAGGATATGAATTATTGGACAGTCTGATTAGTATGGTGATTAATGCCTAGAAGAATACTCTGCCTGGCACCAGAAAGCCTTTGTATTTTATTTATTTATTTATTAAAATATTCAGAGAAAATTGAAAATGCTAACATACTTGCTTTAGAAAACAATTCAAGTGCTCTCCAAGATGTCTTCAAAACAGGTGAGCACTCAACAGGAGAGCTATTCATTTGTCAGAAGCTGTGTAACTTAGAGTGGTAAAAAAAGCTGCTAAAGGAACTGTAGAATAGATTTAATCATGCTTTGACCTAAAAAAACTGGATAGAAGAGAGATTTTCAAAGAGAGAAGTAAAAAATTAATAGAGTTAAATGAAAGATTACAATGTGGGATGAAGATCTTGATGATATCAAGAGTAGCATTGGATGATTCTGCTGGAGAGGTTGGAAGAGCCAACAATCATGGATGATCCAAGAGCAATCTGAAAGAGAACTCAATGTATATAAGAGGATTTACAAACATGTTTTATCCTCTAAAGCTAAGTGAAGGACAAGCCCCAGCTCCGACTGTTGCAGTCTATATAGAAGCACAGAAGTTGTGAGCATATAGCTTACCTGGTGTACAAGAGCTATCAGGAGCAGAGAATGAGGCAGAAGTCTTTCACCATCTGCTACCTGCAGCAGCTACTCCTACAGTACATTCTGATTGCTTAAGGCCCCATCCAACCTGCCCTTAAATACCTCCAGGGATGGAGCATCCAAAGGTTTTCACCAACCAGAACTCCTAAGTCCTTCTCAGTATGGCTGTACTCAAGTTTTCCCAGTTTGTACACATTCATTAAAATAACAGCATAAATATTTTACCACTAGGTTAATTCATCTTGCTTTACTTTCAAACAACAGTTTCATTCTCTTTTCTTTTCAGAGAAAATTTTAAAAGAGTGAGCCCTGTCTAACAGCAGATGAAAACATAAATGTTCTTCCACTTGTCTCTATGTTTCACTATCTAGATTCAGAGCATTGAAACCAAGCAAAAAAAAAGTTTAGCATGTCATTTTTTAGAAGTGTCAAAAAATATGTGAAAAGCAAGCTGTCAAAAGTATTAGAAATCTGTTGGTTGGAAAGATTTTTCTTTCTTTTCCCTGGAAATACTTAAAAAACTGAACAAGAATCTAGACTTACTCAATGAGGGAGGAGGGAGGAACTAAAGATATTCGGAGATGTGGACAAAAGCAGAAGGAAACATCTCTATTGTTTAGACACAACAGTGTCATGCTAGTTCTTCATCCAATTTCATTCCTTAACAGGGAAGATTTCAAAGATCTGCTCCTAAACACAGAGTCATAGGTATGATTACACTGAGCTAGTTTGTATAGCTACTGGGCCATGAACAACAGAAACATACATAGAAACATCTTGTTTAGCATCAACCCCACAGCTACATAGCTAAAGGTATTTTTCTGGTGAACTACATGTACTCACTAGTCTAGAAATGCTACCCATGGTGAGATGCTATAACTTTGTTCTTCATGCCCTTTATATATCACTGAAGAAAGTCAAACTCCTCCAATCAAGATTATTGTCAAAAGACAACATTCTGCTCAAGAACTTGATAAAATCTGCAATCAGAACTCAGAAGTTCTTATTCTTACTGATTTCTACCACATTTTCTGCAATCCAAATCAAATTCCTCACACAAGATGTAGGTGTTGACAACATAAGGAATTGGACTACATTTCCACAGAGTTATAGAGAAAAGAACCTTAATTTGTTGGCTTTTGACTTATTTATATTACCTGGAGAATTTGCAAACAAACAAACAAACAAATGCATCTTATTTGAAGAAAAGCTGTCCAGTACAAACAAATCAAAATACCCCTCATTCTTAGCCATTGGGTACAAACGTTTATTGTCTTAAATAATTTTCCCCACTGACACTAACTGCAGACACAACATAACATTGTCTTCTGACTTCTAAATAATCCTTTTTATCCCTCTAAGTTACACAATTCAAATTTCTGTCAATTCATTAAGTAACTATTGCAGAAAATAAAATAAAATAAAATAAAAGTAAAAATAAAGTCTTATGACAGACTACAAATAAAAGAAATCTGAGACCAGTTCTACTGAAAAAGTTTATTTCTCAGACAGGAACAACCATGGCATAATTTAGCCCCAGGAGTCTAGATCCTGTCAAACATTAGAAAATAAAACAAGTAATATCTTTTACAATAATTTTCACCAAATGTTTTATGGAAATATTTCAAAATTAGAAACATTTTGGAAATCTCTTTCTCTACATTATCTGAAGTACTTTAATTTTATAGGGTGAGAATGAAATCACAGTTGCTGCTCATTCTGTGCTTCTGATAGAACCCAGCTGTTCCACAACAGCAGGGAATATGACTTATGGCATCTGATTGTGACCAAGTGATTTTTTGCAAATTGAAATCTTTTTCACCAGAAAAGAAAATAAAGGTGGTAGCTGGGCTCCTGGAGTGAATATTGGCACATGCTGACATGCTTTATCACTTAATTTTTTTTCTGCCAATTTTCAAAGGCTTCCAGCTATAGTTCATGTTGCTTTTTTTAATTTTTCAGTCTTCAAATCCCAGCAACTACTTGAAACACGGATCACAAGAAGATTACTCTGTTCATTCTCTACCTCTGAAGAAACATAAATGTGTTCTGGAAAAGAAGACTTTGCTTTAAGTATAATCTTCACATTTTGTGTCTAAAAACAAGGTTAACACCAGCACTATTTTTTCTTCATTTAGAATTTGTCAAGGTCTTTCCTTTAGTTATGTTATTTCCTAGATTTTTTGCTCTGCAATAATATCTCAATTACAGAGGAGAAAAAAGAAAATATAAAGGAAAAAGCTGTTCTGATAGGAACCCTTCACTGCAATGTTTGCCAGCAAATCAGAAGTTTTCTCTGGCACTAACAAATACAGGAACATTCAATTTCTGATGTTACTTCAAATGTTTGAATCTTCCCAGAAGGACCATTTACATACAGTGTGTAGAAATGCAACTGGTCAACAAGACATTATGATCCCCTCAATAGATCCATTCACATGGACATGTGGATCCATTCAGGAGTACAACAGATGCTAACAAGTGTAGAAAGCTCCAGAAGGAACCATCAGGGATGAACTTCATAGAACTACTCCATGACTGTGTTGTCAGCCTTGACAACTGCAGCTGTCAAGAGAATAAAAGTTATATTTTGAAAATAGATGTTCTTATTTCTAAGAAATCTATTATTGTAAAAAGTTTGCATATTCACTAATCCAGAATCTTTCATAATCACAAATGTTTGCTGCTCTTCCTCTCTCTCAGAATATCTCTTCTTGATTCTAGGACAATTTAATGTTGTACAGAGCATTTACTTGTTGTCATGTATGAAAAAGTTACCTATAAAACAAAAAGATCATTTCCATTTAATACAGAGAGCTCTTTTTCTTCACCAAACAATGTAGATTACTGTTGCAACAGAAACAAACAGGGGAATGACAAGGCACTAACTTCATTGTTGGTCATTTCTGTAGGAGATTGGATTTATACCAAGCAGAACAGAGAACAGAAACATTTGATAGTTTTTGAAGTTCAATCGATCTGCTCACAAAGGCAAAAAAACATGTGGTAAAAACAATTATCTTAACTAATAATTCATTCTCAGAATCAAAAAGCCTGTTTCTCACAGTGATTGAGGCAGCCTGCCATGCAAAGAAAATAAATACTTGAACACACAAATAACTGAAAACTGAGTATGAAAAACAAAATGTGTGGACTTATATTTTCTGTGGAGAATGTAGAGTTTTTCTTATTGTTTATTTCTCACAAAGAAACTTCACTCCACTAGGAGAAACTACCTGTAGAAAGAGACTTCCTTTAAGAAACGTCCTTTCTTATGAATGAATTAACAAAAAAATGCTGAATGAAAAAACCTGGATGAAGCATACTTACCTGACTCTTCCCTGAGTACCTCTAAACTTTTAAGTAGAAGAGACAAAATGATTCTTCTTAGGGCAGCTTGAATATGTGGGTTCCTTCCTTATTAAAATATTAAATTCTTAATAATTAAAATATGCCTTATTCCTTATAGAATCATAAAATTGCTCAGGTTGGAAAAGGCCTTAAAGATCATTGAGTCCAGCCACAACCTAACCATACTACCCTAAGGAACTTTTAGACCATAGCTGAAGTAACATTTGAAGATTCAGAAAGGAAAAGATACAGAAAATACTTCTGTGATAAATGTGATACAAATATCACAAGTTTCAGACTGCTGCACTCAGAACTAACAATTCTACAGAAACTAATGAAAAGAGAGATTATTTATTTGGTAGACTTCTTCAAAATGAAGAAACAAAAATATCTGGACAATAACATCAAGTGTTCATTATTTTATTAATAGTATTAGTATGTAAATACTTAGTTACAGCTAGAAGAGGATAACCACTGACATCCATACTTTTTCTGTTCTATCAACAGATGTGAAAAAGAATTGCCCAAGTCATATATGTAATTCAATTCTATAAGCAACTTAAGACTTTTAAACAGTTGAACACTCAATGTTGTCTCAGTATTTCTGGACTGGTCTCAGCTGGGACAGGTTTTTTCCTTCATAGTGTCTGTTATGTTTTGGTTTGGGGAGAAAAACATTGTTGATAACATGGCGATGTTTAGCTGTTGCTGAGCAGTAGAGCCAAGGATGCTTCAACTTCTTGCACTGTCCTGTCGCTGAGAGGTGCTGAGGAGGCAAAGATAGCTGAGAGGGGACAGAATCAGGACAGATGACCTAAACTAGCCAAAGGGATATTATATATCATATGGCATCATGTGAAAAAAACAAAAGCTGAGGGGAGCTGGCCTTGTGGACTAGCTGCTGCTCAGGGATTGTCTAAATGTTGTTTGACAAGTGATGAGCAATTACTTGTGCATCATTTGTTTTGTAAATATATATTATATTGTTGTCATTACTTCATGTTCTCTTCCTTTTTTTTTTATTATTTTTTAATCTCAACCCACAAGTTCCACACTGTTGTTGTTTTTTCAATTTTCTCCCTCATCCCACTGGGAAGGAGGAGTGAGTGAATGTCTGCATAATGCTTAGCTGCCTGCTGGGTTAAGCTACAACATTTTCCCAATACTCACAATCTGCTTTTTTAAATCCCTTTTATTAAGCTGTAAATTCTTTGTTCTGAAGATAATCTTCACATTTTTACTTATTTGTGGTTTTTGTTTATTATGTTGTTGAGTCTGTCAACAACAAAAATCCAGAATTCCAGCTCTTAGATTGCAGTGATGGTGGTGACAACTACACACACAGCAATAGCCATCTCAACTGAGACTAAATCTGGGGCAAAACAATTCTATGTATTTTGTCAGGAATCAATTATAAAGAAAATCAATGTCTAGACATAGTTCCATAATTGCTTCCTTCTCTAAAAGCATTGAACATTTGCTTTTGGAATAGTATATTGCTAGGTATCTGGATCCTTATATTGGTTTTGCACAGCAATAAAGTAATCTCACAAGTAGACAACATGTGTTGTCCATCTCAAATACAAAAACCAATGAAAAAGTGAAAGAAGGATTTTTTTTTTTCCTTCTGACATTCAAAATAACTAAGATCATGTTATTTAAGAAAAGCTAAACTGTACAGTTTGCTATAATGGTAGATCACTTTGGATGGATTAGTGCTGTGTCTCAGTGAGATGTAAATTGTCATTCCATCTGGCCAGCTTTTTTAAAAATATTTTTATAGGTTATTATATAAGATCATGTGTTGCTTTTTCCCCTCATTAAAACTAAACTCAGTTCCATTTCTTTGCTACTTAATCCATCACCAAAGTTGACATTTTTCTAGTTACAATCAGCAACAAGTTGAGAGCTATCTGAGAGTAACTGTGAGCACCGTTTTATTTGATGAAGACTATGTTCATTGCAATTTTCACTGTAATTTTCATTTTGCTTTCTAGTCTTCATTTTGGATTTAGAACATCCTACTTATTTTCTGCCTGGGTATCCACAAATGAACAGCCTTTTAAAGAACTTTATTTCTAATATATTTATATTTAGTGAATTAAAATGTACTAGTTAGAGGAATTTGATAGCACATAAAACATCAGAAATTATGTGCAGAATTTCTGTTGCTGTTTTGCTAGTCAGTTTCCTTCTGTAAGGTTTCTCATTCTCTATGGCTTTAAAAAACATAACCTGTAATTTAGAAATTCCTATTTGAAATCTACCTGCTTTGTTTGCTGAGGGAGTTAACTGCACATTGTAAACCTGAGACAAGAATCCTTCACGGAGCACAGGTAATAACTGTCACCTTGGGGATGCCAGGGCTACAGATGGCCAAGTCCATACGTAGTCTAACTTCTTTAGAACTAAGAATTACCTTTTATTTTGTGTGTAGCTACATGCAGCAGAGTTCACATAAACTAGCAGCAGTGCAAATTTGTGCTCAGACCTATCACTAGGCTACACATTACTCATAGCATAAAGGGTGATCAAAACCGTATCTACAGATGTTTAATAAGCCCCTTCTCTTACCTTTCATGTCCAATCCACCTGCATTCATTTTTCCTTAAAACTTCTACTCATATATGTAGGTGACAAAACAATGAGCATAACAGAGAAAAATCAGGACTAACAATGTCAACAAACTTTGGAGATGAGAACAGAAAGAGAAAAAGAAGAGAGGAAAAGGATATCCCCCTCCACCCCCCCTCCTTTTTTTTTCAGTCATAACCATCAGAACTATTTCTGTCTTTTTATACTGAATTAATGTAAATCAAGTACACTAATATACAGAACTAGATGGAAGTGGCAAAACTATAGACATTCTTCTTGACCATTAGAATATTTTTAATAATAAAAAATAATAAAAACTGAAGCCTTTGTTTACTTTCTGTGCACAAGGCTAATATAAATTATATGTCTCAGTCTGCATTATAGCTGCTTAAACAGAATGATCTGAGTTGCTTAGAGTGTCAAAGGTCTGAACATGATACATATGATAACTGTGTTCAGTGAGCAGAGCAAGATGAAAATGTGGCTTGAATTCAGCAAGTTCAATAATTGTCCAAGTCTCCAATTTTATGCAGTGCATTTTGATAGTTGAAATTACCAGGAAAAGTAAACACACTCATACCTGAAAGAGAGATATGGAGAGCAATGATTTAAAAGGGAAAATTATCAATTGCAAAAGTAGCACAGATCCTTTTTTATTTACAATTTTGAATTATCAGAATGAACTACATAACGATTCCTTTCACCTAATCTTGATGAGGAAATCAGAGGAATTAGTACTGAATAGCACTGACTGCAGTTATAACATAGATTTGCTTTGAAACTAAGCTTTGTAATTCCATAGCTGGATAACAGTTTGTAGGGTTTCACTGCTGCTTTTTTTGCTTTTCCAAGTATTTGGTGAATACTTGCTTCTATCCATGCAGGGAAAATGGCAATAACAACATTTCCTACCCTTTTACATTTTTCTTTTTAGGACTACATAATGCCAACATTTCAGTATTTAAAAATACTTTAAAATACAGTTTGCTGCTTTCATTGTTAATGAATGTGTACGTCAAGAGATTCATGTATTCTTTCTGCATATTGTTCAGATCAACTCTGTTGGAGGTTTATGTAGTTTAAAGGAAAAAAAGAACAAGACTTTAGAAAGATCACTGGTTCTGGTCACAGCAATTCAGAATGATTCCTGGGGAAAGTGGTGCACAGGGTTATTTATGATTTTGACTATTATCTAATCTGGTATTTTAGCCTTAGGAATGAGGAACTGAGCGGTGTGAGTCAGTCTGATGACATGTTGTTATACTGAGTTTTGCTGAGTAAATATATTTTTAGTCAGCACAGTGCAGGAAAAAATGTGACTGATGTTTCTACAAGTATAGAAAAGTAGCAACTCTATCTCTCTTGGTTTCCAAGCTCAACAATATGTCAGACGTTAAGTTTGATTCTTAACAGTCTTGTATATTTTTATAAATTTTCTACTTTATTCTGAATCAGTAACATTTTTCGGCCAGTTTAACTAAGTACAAGTAGCCCCCACAGGGCTGTTGGAATTCAGGCTCTTTTTATGCACGCTGTGCAGTTCATCTTACATATTTCAAGAGAAAGACATTCTACCTTATTAAATCCAAGAAAACTGTGAGTAAACATGAAAATATAGGCAAAAAATATTTCTTATTATGGAGCACTGGAAGAAACTAAAATGAAACAGAAAAGTTAAAGATAGCACAATGGAACAAAATTAGTTTTGAGGAGAGGTATACTATATACATTCTTTTCTGACAGTTTTATTCACACCTTGCGAAAGTTCTCTCTCTTTAATTTTCTGGTGATTGGTAGTTTAAGTTATTGATGTTTGCCTCTATGAACTATTAACAGGCATAGTCAGAGTTTTTAGTTCTAGCAGCAGTTTTCACATTCAATAAGTATTCTCAAAAGATAGTATACAGTGCCAGCTCTTTTGCATTCAGTCTCTGTGCACAATTACATTAATTTTAAGAATAGAGACAGCATATGCATTATGGTAGTTAATTTAATTTAATTTAATTTAATTATTTATTTATTTATTTTCTTAGACTAGATTTCATAAAATGGCTTGCACTGAAAGGGACCTAATAGATCATGTCCTGTGTAAATTTCCAACCCCAGTATGTTGTAGCTGCTGTGACTTATAAGTAGTCTATAGTTCTAGGTTTAAGATAGCTAGTTTCAGTTTTAATGGATGAGTCAGTTAGGAAATTCTTCAATGTTTAGGCCTTTTTCGTCATAACTGTAATTTCTAATTTCATGAGTATTAAGCCTAAACACATATTAAATCTACAACCAGCTTTACAAAATAATTGAGATGGCCTCTATGTAATTAGATTAATTTTATTTTTCATTCAGTCCTCTTATTTTACCTCTGAATTCATGTCTATTTCTCTGAGATCTGCTTGAGAAAGAATGGAACTATCCCTTGTGGTAGAAAAGATAAGCATTTTATTCCATGTTGTAACACAAACTATTTTCTTATTTGCTTCCTTCATTTAAAAATGTAAAAGATTAAGTACTCCATAGTGTTGAAGGATATCCCTCTGAGACACTCACAACAAAAAAAAGATCTCCTAGAATTCAATAAATAAAAGATGTTTAAGTCAACTAAGATATTATCATTGGTAACCACAGAAGAAGTCATGAATGGCAGACTTTTGCCAAACCAGACTCAGGTGTGTGTGGTAAACTGTAAGGATATAAGCTTCTAAATACAGTGATTCAGTTTTCTGTTTCTGCTGCCTACTCCATCTCATTCATTTTTTTCTCTATAACATTCTGTTGCAAGAGATTTCTCTCACCCTGGTGCTCCATCATTGCCTGTTTTCAGGCAGGAGAAGAGATGTGTTCATCACTAAATTGCCTCCAGACTTCCTAGTGCTCCTATCAGAGCAAGCTTGAAGAGGTATAAGCCACTGTTTCTCCTTCCTTAATACCATTACTCAGTATATAGGAGCATTTGGTGCAGCTAAGCCACGGGTCTCTCATAGGAGCAGCCCATCTATTAGTGCCTGTGGACATGCTGTCAGCAGAGCCAGAAAGGACATAACCAATCAGTTCACTTACTGCATAGCTCCTGTGTTCAGTATACAGAATTCTCTCACTTTAATTTTACCCTTCTTTTCCCCTTTTTCTCTCAGTGATTTTTTAAAAATACATTATTATTGGTATCTCAAGTGAAAACTCCTCATAGGAAACTCAGCTCCTCAGTCTGAAACTATCTAACTTATCTGAGAATATCTGAGAATATCTGAAGACTAATCCAAATATCTCACATTTTTCAGCTGTTTTTAAGGTTTGTTTTTGTTTTTTTTATTATTATTATTTTTTTATTTTTGTTTGGTTGGTTTGTTTGTTTGTTTGTTTACACAGAGGAAAATATATCAAATATATCCACCATCTAAAAATCTGTCATTTCAGAATGTCTGGAACCTGCAGGCTGTTTCTCATGTCACTGCTAAAGTTCTTCTCCCTCCGTTTTCATGTAGGTGCTTCAATTCCTGTGCAGAAATGTAAATTCCTTGCTTTTACTTGCAGAAACCTAATATATTTTTCTCTATCTTCTCTTTGGTTCCTTTCTGATTCCTCAATTCACTCCTTTTCCTCTTTTAACACATTTTTCACTTTCTGCTTTATATACTCTTTAAATTCAATTATAGGACATATATTTTCTATTTTCTGCACCAAGATGTACAAAGTCTGTTCTTTTTTCTTAATTGGGAACTTAGACTAAGTAGAAGAAAAAATGTTTGTAATTCATCCAAACATTAGAGAACCATTAACTTGAAGCAAATATCTAAGCAAGGGAAAGAAGCAAGATCATTTAAAATTATTAACATTTTTTCCTTGAAGAACTACTGCACTGGACTTTAAAGATTCTTGTTTCTAAATTGTTCTGTCAGCATTTCATCTTGTTTTCAGTTTATACCTTACCTACAAAGTCTGTTCTTTAAAATGTAGTACCCTTGCTTTTCTAGAGTGGGAGCAATATTTCCTACTTTTAACATCTTAAAAAATCCTAAAAATACTTCAGTTTTTCTAAATGTTCCTCTTATGATGGAATTCCTTAATGTTCATTAAATATCAGACCAGATTGAGAAAGGAGGAAAAGAAAGAAGAAAAGTTAATATAATAAGCATATATATGTTGGAAGTAATGTTAAGACTCTGTAATAACTTCCTTAGTACAGGCTCCTATTTTTTTTACCTGTTCAGAAGAAAGAGATGGAAAAAATTATAAGTTATTTTCCACAGTGGGTATACGATTTCGGAAGAAAAGTTCTTTGCTCTCATCTAACTGCATATTCATTGGAAGCAGATATCTGAGGCCCAAAGGACAGGACTTAAAAGTCTTTGTCTAACAATGCAGATTTATATTCAGCATCAGTGAAATACTTTCTTTTTAGTAACAAAGGGCTGCAAAATGGTACTGGAGATTTTTTCACTGGTGGAAGTAAACTGGGATTTAACTCCCACAACTTTTCTTTCTTGGAGGAATAGTTAAGTCAAATTTAGGGAGGAGCTACCATCAGGCAGGGAGGTTTGAGGTATTTAAAACAAGCCCATACTCAAATCATTGCAATGAAAGTGCAACTTCACAACAGGACAAATTAATCCCATTTGCAGCACAACACTTTGAAGATCTTTTTTAAAAGGCTTAAAAAATAATAAGCTGTAATCATATAAATTGCTAGTGCCACAGTTTTAAGTGACTCAGAAAAGAAACACATATTAATGACTTTGAAATTACTTGTTATATCACTGTTTTGAGCCCTAATGCCTAGCTGCATTAGTGAAGACAATAGGACACTTTTTCCTGACAGGACAGACTTTGATTTGGATACTATTCTTCCAGCAATATGGGTGATAAAATGTCTTACAATAGTTTTTCTTTCATTCCAGGTAGGGTTTAAGGTTGGGGAGGTTTTTCTGTTTTGTTTTGGTTTGGTTTTTTAATTTGTTGTTTTTGTTGATGTTTTTAATGTGAATAGCCAGGGATGAGAAATGTCTTCTGGAGATACATAGTATAAAACTGCAAAGAATACATCATAAGAAGCATTTCAAATTCAGAGACCTGGCATTAAAATGTACCACATGGAAATGTCATATCAGGTACATATCTTTATTAAGTATGCCACAGAGGTTGATATACAGAGGTCTCTCAGTAGTCCTTCTGATCTCAGAGCAAACAGTAAAATTCCAGTGACAAAAAAGAAAAATATTATATTACATTTTCTCTTTTAAGTTTCTAAATACTAGAAAATCAGTGTTTTCCTTAGTTCATGAAAATTCTGACATGGAAGCTTATCTCAACAAGTTTTTTGTTTCACAGCATTCTTGACAGGATAGCTACCTCTCAATATTTTTTAATAAGATAAATAACCTTCTCTGTTCTGAACAATGCCATTCATGGAATAAACAATCTGTAAGCCTGAGCTGAGTTATGTGGAACAGTTTGGGGATTACCTGTCTGTTTTACTTATCCTTTCAATGTGTTCATTCTCTCAAGACTTACTTGCCTCCACCCTCCTTGTTACTTCATCATCTTGTACATCACAGATGTAACGTCAGAAGAAGAAAGTTACTCAGCTTGCTCTTTGAAGGTACTTCAAGTAGGGCTCAGAAGGCTCCTCAGTGAGAACTACAGCGGCCAGAAAGCCTGGTACAATGTCTCAAGAGCTACTGCAATTCAAAGATATCTCAGTGATGACTGAGAGATGCAATGTGACCACATAGTCTAGCAGATCGGAAACAACTTTTTCATTCTGTTCCTCCCAAAGTGGCCAATTTTAAATCTTCAGAGTTTCACTCACATACAGCTATGATGTTGTCGTTCTGCGACTCTCTTAGAAGCCAACATAACATGGCATTTCTTTACCAGTATTAGCAATTCTGCATTTATATTTTTATACTTTGGTAATATTAATTTTATAAACTATGTTTATTGTTTATGTCAGTGTTATTCATATAGCGGAAGTGATTTGTGCTCCTTGCCAAACTTTCATCCACCAAGAAATAGAATACATGCTGGGAAACAATTCACAAAAGAATGTGATTGTCTCAATGCCAATGAAACAATGAAAGAGAATTAAAGTCATCTTTGAATCTGTTGTGCACCTGAAGGAGAAAGAACAGAACAGGAAAAGACAGTTGGATTGCTTTTGTTTAAAGCAACACATTTAAGTTAGGATTTACAGTTGCATGGGAATTCTCATCCATTGGACAAAGAGAAGTCAAGCTGAAAAATAAATACCTTGCACGGAATCAAAATAAATCTTTGAAAAATGACAGGTGGTAGAAAAGAACAGAAAAACTAAGGGAGCAATATGCAACATTTGTATGTGAATTTTCTTTAAAACATCTTTTAGAGCATACCTTGTTCTATACTACATTTTTAGTGTTAACTGAGAAATAAAAATTCAAAGCAAGTGTTGACATAGTGTTTTATCATTCTTTATAATCTTTATTATTAATTAAAATAAAAACATATTCTTACTCTTATGCTGACTGATGTCCTAAAATCTTATTAATTTATAAGTCTTCTTTCAGTTAGCTCTTTATTTTTAGGTTTTAAAAATATTTTCAGGCTTTGCCCACACATCAATTGATACTGGAGATCTTTAAATATCTGCTTATTATGTGTTTTAGTTTTATGACTATGGAAAACAAGTAAGCATTCATTATTTTTTATAGTGCACATTTTTAAAGTGCACAAATCCCTCCAATCCAGACACACTGAAGTTGATAAAAGGCTTTCTGTTATCTTGAGTGAGAAGTGGTCTGAACCCTTACAAAGGAAATGAAATTGGCTGAATTCATGCTGAGATGGACTCCCCTTGCTACAGGACCTTCTGGCGCAATGCTAACCTCAGTGGTGCTGCAGGTTTGTGAGAAGTGCTGTGCTGTTAAGGCTCATGACTACAGTTCAGGATCTCTCACTGATTGTCTGGGGTTCCTTTCAACTTACGTAGTCATGTACTTTGGCCAAACCTTGACTAAAACCGGGAAGAGAATTACTTCTTACCCCAGGGCTGGTCCCAGTTCCCCCGTTTTGCTTATATAAATCTGTTTCTCAATTGGTATGAGACAGGAACAGTGATCTTTATGGTATCATGGGAATTGCTTCTCAAAAATTATAGTTTCTACATTATAAGTATCAGTATGTGTAATATTTTTTTCTACTTTACTAATGTCTGTAATATAACATATTTCAATATAACATATTTCTCTTTTATGTGAAGAATTCAGGATGTGACTAATCACAGATTGCTGTTAACCTTAATTTTTTATTTTTATCTTTCAGAAGACAACAATGGTCTTTGAGCTAATTTCAAATTTGATTGTTTGTAAAGCATCTGTTTTATTAAAGTTGGGTGCTTAGAGGACGACAGCACAAAAGCTAATATTTCTTTCCTCCCTTATTTCCCCAGTGGAAGGAATACATTTTTCCATTTCAACTAGTTTCTCATCTCCCTTCTGCAATATGATCAAAATGTTTCACGCTGGCCAGATTATTAGTGACAACTGGAAGACATACAGAATTGCATCTAAAATTTGATTTAGCAAACACTGAGTCCTAAACACAGAGCACACGGACTTTCAATGGACCAGATCAAATCCATTTAGAATATTATGGGAAAACTTATTCTGCTATTTTTTAAATTACTATTGACAGGATATTTTAAACTCTATTTTTTTCCTGGCTTCTTAACACCTTTCCCAGCTAACACTTCCCATTGCCTCTTGTCAAACTTGTTCTAACAAAGAGTAGACCAGTAAAAGGTTCCATTCTCATCAGCCAAGTCCAATCATTTTCCCAGTTAGTGGGCTTCAATCTCTTGATCACATAGAAATATGCACCTTTACTTTCTGTACAACTTCTCTGAGTAGCTGTCTTGGCAGTTCCAGCAAGAACTTCTACAGAGTGCTTGACGCTGAAGGTAAATCTGGGCTAAGACACGCACAGAACTGTTCAGAGACCACAGCCGCAACCTTAAATCACTTACAGAATGTTAAATTATGTGCTACTTGCTGGAGAGGGGATCTTTGGATTCCAGTTCTAAATGTTTTTATCTAGTAAAAATAACTGGTTAAGTTATGAACTATAATATCACAGTTCAGATTTACTGGGTAATGGAACAGAAAATTAGGTTATGATGAAATTAAGGCAACTGCACAGCAGAAATATAAGCGCTCAGTAGTTAAGGCTACCCTTTTTCTATGATGCTGCATATGGTAGGAATAGATCACAGCTGTAGTGTTGAACTGTACCTGAGATAGAGACCAAAAGAGAAATACAGCCCTGTCGTGGTTGCTGATGTAAGAAAAACAACTGGCACTAAACTGTCATTTTCTCTGTCCTGCAGTACCAGAATTCAAAGAGGACCTAGGTGCTACATGTAACCTAAGAGGCTATAAAAGATCTTTGGACAAATTTGCACCATCTTTCATTTTCATCCTCTCTCAATTTATGAAGAAAGAGGATGTTTTATGAAGAAAGAGAATTTTTAGAACTGTAACTGTGAAGATATCCATGCCAGAAACCAAATCTTTGAAAAGAGTTGTGGAAATTAAACAGGTGTGTTGTATGTGTGAACATTTACACAATCACACAGACATACACACACATGGGCTGCCATGAAAGCTAATTCTTTTTTGATTGCCTTGCTGTGTATAGACAACATTTCTCTGCATCTCCACATCCCAAAACTCTTTGAATTAAATAAATCAAATGCAAAGCTGATGAACAGAACTCTTAACATTCCAATTTTTCAAGATGGAAAACAGTTGATTTCCAACTGATACATCCTATACAGTTAAGTGATGCAATAGCAATGTCTTCTGCTGGTTCTTACAGTGACATCAAACAAGAAAGACTCTAATGAGACAATAAACCATTTCTGATTTAATTGCAGAAAGAACTACAAAGTATTCGGTATACCAAGCTTTCCCACACATTGTTCTAGATTCAGAGCACTTCCTGATCTCACATCCCCTAGAGTATTAAGCCCAATGCAACTTTGAGAGACACATTTCAGATACATCTATTACCCCATTCAGCTGGAGCTTCAGATAAAATTATAAATAGGCGGATTTTCCACACTCAGCTACCAAAGCCATTAGAAAGAATCCTGATCTATTCTCTCTCTGGGATTAGGTGTACAAATCATTATGCTTTGAAGTTTTCCTGGTGAAGGAAGAGACGATAAAGGATTCCTTTTTTCTTTGGAGCCACCAAACTGTGTGATTGCACTTTGGTCCTCAGTGACTAGAACCTTGCCTCAGAGGGAAATCAAATCAGAGATGCTAAGGAGTAAGCAGATTACTGGTCTGACTTTATGATGTTTACTGAAGATTATAAAAAGATTATATAAGGCATACCCTCATTTTCTTCAATTTTGTCTTGACCCAGTAAATCATTTTATGTATGGATGCCTTGGATTCTCACCAAAGAACAAATACTTTTAAATGGAAATCTTTAGTTTGTACTTCACATAGACATCTTCCTTTGAGAGTAAGAAATGACTATCATAAAAGTACACTTTTACTTACAAAGAAAAAATGTAGCAACGATTTCACTCCAATTTCTTATTTAATTATCATTTTTAAAAACACATTAAATTCATTATTCTTTTGAAAGAGTTCTCTGAACACGTATGCTAATTCATTTGATATAAACCATTTATCTACTTATTCTTAAAATTATGTTTCTGAGTCAAAACCAAATTAAATGAAATTTGAATGAAAATGAAGTTGTACCAAAAAAAGGAATTTTCCTGCAATTTCAAAGCATGGTTTCAATTTTTATTTTTAAATATCTCCATTACAATTAAATATGAAAAAAAAAAATGAAATAAGTTTACATTTAAATAGAATATATTTTCTTGAAAGACAAAACAGATTGTAAAGAAGGTGAATGTTGTGAAAATATTAATGTGAAAAGTATGTTGAAAATGATTTTTTTCTCATTAGAAGTTCTGGCTTTAATAAAGTGCTATTTTCTGATGAAATGAATGTTTTCTCCTGAAAAGATCCTGCTAGGTCTAATTTCTTCTGAAATTACTTCTGCTATATAAATCTGTGAGCCAACTTCAATTAAATTAACTTTTTATTGTCTCCCACAAATCAGGATATGGATGATATTATCATTGTCTCTGTGGAGACAAGTTTCAGACACTGTAGCTATTTTATTTAAAAAGTAGTAATTATTTTCATTATGAATTTTACCAAAATTCAATTAAGCAATTATTATCCTGAGTTATCAAATAAAAAGTTGTGCAAAAACTATAATTTAAATACAAAAAAAGTATATTTAACTCTATTTTGTTTGTAAGATTGGAGTTAAATATGATGTTAAACTATGCATTTGGAAAGAATCCAGAACCATAATAATAGAATTATTGACCAAGAACAGAAGATATTCATGGGACATAAACCAGCAAAATTGAAAGTTAGAATAGTTCAAATAGGATTCCTATATTTAAGTCAAGTCGTAAAATGTTTGGATTAACAGTTTTTTAAGCACGCAGATAACTGTAGAATTAAACTCCATATTTTTTACAGATACTAAGCAATCAGAACATGCATAAAAAGCTATGTATAGGCTGAATATGAGTTTGGACTTAGGCTTACTAATTGCCAGAATTATTATATATTTTACATATATATAATATATTATTATTACAGAACAATTTTATTGCAGTTATGAAACTACCAATTGTCCTCTGTGCTTTAACTAGGAGCAACTACTGTTGCAGTGACCTCTCCATATCTTGGCTTCTGAAGACCAGAAATGAATGAGTTACGGCCAAGGTGATGTGCTTTAATTCTAACATCTGAACAAGTACACAGTTCATTGCACAATCTCTGAAGTACAAATTAAAATCAATCATATCTTTTCCTGGCACAAGACTTTAGCCAGGTTGGATGACAGGACTAGAATGAGCTATTATGACTGCCACACATGCACCTTCTAATAAAGAACTGGTCCAGATATGCATAAAAAGCAGCAACATACAGCTATCATCTATATGCAATCACCACAAATCTATGAGAGCTGCTCCAAAGGTAATGCCACATATTTTATTACATCGGCACACAATGTCAGACACAAATGTTGGTGACATGGCAGTAGAGGTTGAACCTTCCTGCCAATATTCCATTACATTTTGCTGCTGTGTGACAGATGGCAGTAGAGGAGCAATCTCACAGATGGCATCTGACATGGAAGCACATATGAATCATAGAATCGCAAGGTTGGAAAGAACCTACAAGATCATCTAGTCCAACTGTCCTCCCATTACCATTGCTACCACTATTTCTAATGCAGGGCATTGGCCCTCTTGGCCACCTGGGCACACTGTCAGCTCATGTTCAGCCAAGCATAAACCAAAAGCAAAGATGCCAGTAAATTCTTCAATGTAGACGTAGAAAAAATGACACCCATTGACATTCATTGGCACTGCCTGATGCATATTGATGGAAACCAAACAGCAGATATGAGCACAGTGAGGTGGTGAGCAGTGTGTTTCAGCAGTGGCAAAGAGCAACAGCGGGTCACTTCTGCTGGTGCAGGTTTTTGCAAGTACAGCATGCAGGGTTTTTGGTCATTGTAGAAAAAATGCACAGGTGATGATGGTGATTACGTTGAAAAAGTGTTTTGTAGTTGAGAATTCGTTCTATCAAATAATCTTATTGTGCTCTTTGTATCTACTGTAGTTTCCATGGGAATAAAGAGGAGGCATTATTTTCAGCATAACCTATGCATATAGTAGTTACTCCTTTTCCAACAACACTTCTTTAAAAGGACTGATTTTGCTCCTCTGTCTATTCATCTTTTTAGGAGCTTCCTTGGAGTCATATCGATTACATTTGTTATTAAAGCAAAAAGGTAAGGAAAAAAAAAAAAGGAGAGAAGCTCTGAAAACAGTAGTACAAATTTATTTTATTATGATGTGAACGGCAGAAGCTGCAAGTAGATGCATTTGAAGAAAGCTGGTTGAGAGTTGAATTGAGGCAGGCTGGCATGAGTGGTGTGCTCAGCAACGGTGGTGTGCTCAGCAACATGGAGGGGATGAAAGGTGCTAGCAGGCATCTCTGTCAGCAAAACTTTGTGTCCTGATTAAGAAGAATCTCACATTTCCCTCCTTAAATCAAAACATTTAGCTTTTTTCTTTAGCACACAGCCACGAAAGACATGATGCAACCTGCAACCTTCACACCACATTCTGATTCTTTTACCCAAACCTTTATGCATTTTCCAGTTTTATCTAGTTTTATATGTGCTATTTTGAGGACTTTAGTACCAGGAGTTATGTGGTAATATCTAAGCATTCATCTTGATTCTGAACAAAACAATTGGAAGATGTGACTAGGACAGATATAGGGCCTCTACAATTTTTACAGCTGGAGATTATTAAAATTTAGGGTGTTCTTGCTTACTGCTCAGCAAAAGCTACTCATACACTGCCAGCTGAGATTTTATTTTCCTGTTACAGTAGCAGCTCTGTGGCAAGAACATAAAGATATAAAGAAAACATTTCTTTAATGTCAACATTTAGTTTTACACACATTCTCCAGAGTATTGCAATTTTCTCTGCTAGACAAAATACATGATCCTATTGAAGACTGAACTGATTGTTGCTCTTCATACAGTTGTAGTAAGCTAGAAAGACTTCCTCTAAATATTGATCATATATATTGCCATCATGGTATTTAAAATATGAAAAATATTTTTTCAGCCTGAAAAACTGAGTGTAAGGATTTAAATGTCTCTGTCTGTCTCCAAGGAGAGGTAGATTAAGTCTACCAACTAAGATACTTGGAATACTCCTTCCTTTAGCCGTAGATGAAACATAGCAAATTTGAAAATGGTATGAGAACAGCTCCAGCATCCACATTCTCAAAAGGCAGATGAAAATCTTGATGAAAAGACATGCACAAGGGAGTATGCATTAACAGTCAGTCAGGAAGTGCCACTAGGCAGATTATTACTGATCTCTGAAAAATGCCTTCACATATTACCAGAGTTCCATGTGTTATTAGTGTTACAGCAGTCATTGGTATGGCAGGGAGATAGCAATCTGGTAAACAGCTACTATCTATTCAGAAAATGTAATTCAATGTGAGTGAACAATCTTTCAGCACATCTAGGGCTGCAAAATTAGCGCACAGCTATAGGATCCTTTTATCCTCAACTTCCTGGATATACATACGCCAGCTAAGCAAATTTCTGTTAACTGCAGACCTTCAGACCTGTGTGTTAGCACAGACAATTGCCTAGTTTATTGCTCAGTACTTCTCACATTTGCATGTCTCTCTACTCTATGAATAGTATGTATAGCTGGAAGATTTCAGTATTTTCTGCCATATCTTAGAGTACTATTCAATGCTTTTTCTAATGAACCTGGTTCTCAGTGTAGGAACACTGGATAGCAGGAAGCTTAATTATGTAGAGAACAGCCATAATTAAACATGCTTAAACATGCATTTAATCAGCTAAAAACTTTGTAGTATGGCTTAAAACCCTCTGAATGTTCATCTTCAAATTACTGAGGCATGTAAAAATTAAGTGAAAATTTTGCTGAAGGTGAAAGTACTAGCAAGTGATTGTCTCCAAACACAGGTCAGAAAAAAATGAAGATATGATGTTGATCCCTGGAGCTTAGTCTAAAAAGTCCTTGTAATTTTTCTGATTTTTTAAATCAAGATGAGTAGGGTACAAGCAACTGAATCTAAAAATTATCCCTAAATCCTGAAATGAAGAAGATATAAATGGGTTCCTTCTAATGAGAGAAAGATTTAATCTGTGAAGAGCTAGTAACTGGATACACATTCACTGCATGAATTTAAAGGCTGAAATATAATCTGTTTTTGAGTATCTTTTTCTCTTCATAGGCAGCCATCAGATAAAGAGAAGAGAGAAAAACTGAAAATTAAATAGAAGTATAAAGGCCTCATAGAGGACTTTTTCAGGAAATGCTGTCATAGCTGAAATTCTGCGAGCCCTATGTTTTCCACAAAGTTATTCAAAAAAAGATCAAAGATTCAAATGAAGCCTGAAGAATTATTTGCCTTGATTAGAAGAAACATCAAGCACATCAGTGGGCTAAGCTTTTATTTCACCTCCTGCCAGTTCCTTACTGTGTCATGATATGTTACGGGCTGATAGATAATAGATTCTGCTTCAGAAGAGCCTGAAGGAATGAAGATTTCACAGATTCAGTTCAATGAGAATAAATTTTTACAAAGCTAAGAGAACTTTTGGTTCAGCTTTCATTGTAAGAGGCAGAGAAGAACAGTGCTACAAGCATGGAATTGTACCATACTGAGACAATTTTCCTCTCTAAATATTCCTTTGGACTGTGAACATGAAAAGGTGAATATTTCTCACTTCTTTTCAGGCTGAAGCAAAAGACTCACTGTCCCAGTTTAATCCAATGCTATTTCTTGCTAGCAAGTCCACCTTGCATCATTTATCCTGAAGAACTAAAACATCAAAGCTACTGAGAGAAACAAAATAAGTTTGTTATCTAGAACAGACAGCAGGACTTAATTATAAAAGTTCACTCCTCTTTATTAGTTAAAGAAATTATGAAGGTGTTGAAAAATGAAAGATCGTACAGGTAACTCACCCAGTGTTATAAAAGTAATGTGTAAAATCTTTTCTTAATGAGTATTCTGCATTTAGTTGGCACATCTACCTCCTCAGAAATTTGCTACTGGGACTTTAAAAATTAAATAGACAGACATACAAACAAAACAGACAGATATATAGAAAAATAGATGAGTAAATGGAAGAAGTTGTAACTCTCCTGAAAAAGTGAAAATTGTTTGCAGAATATTAGTCTTCCTTTGAAATTGTTTCACCATTGAAAAAAAGTCTTTCAAATAATGTTTGGCTGCAAGGGACCAGACAGACAGCAGGTATATGTCAATTTGTATCACTTGCATTCTCACATAAAATCTTAATGCCTAAACTGGAGGGATCTGTAAAGAATCACATGCCCCAGACTGCTGGTCCCATATGAATCAAGCTCAGTTATGCGCCCTAATCATCAAGTGACTCTTTCGTTCTCTGTTTCCTCATGTTTTTAGCTCATTCAAATGATTGCTTAGGAAGAAAGGATGGGATAATACATACCTGGGTGCCATCCCCACACAGAAGCAGAATGAAATTTCAGAAACCCTCCTGGACCTCTGCACTGGAAACAACCTCTGCACTGGAAAGATAAGGCAAATATCTGTGGAAATCAATTTTATTGAGGTATTTAATTAGTTCTCATTAAAAATTCACTGGAGATTTTCACAACAAACTTATTGTGACTGAAGCAAATTTACGTTTAATTCATTTAACTGAAATATCCCCAGATCGTGGAAATGAAATCCATACTAGTCCAGGAATGGATGGTTCATACCATCTGAAGCTAATCAGCCGTGTAATTTCTGTGACTGAAGATCTAAGCATTCAACTAGTCCAATGTATCTGATGAGGAATCATTGCTATCAAAGCCATCAACAATAAGCATGGAGCAACCAAGACTTAAACATCCAGGATAAAGTGAGTACTGGTGAATAACATGTTTTAGTTATTTCTGACCACATTTACTATAGTCAGTAGTTTCTTTACCAGAAGAATCAAATCACAGAATCACAGAATGGTCAGGGTTGGAAGGGACCTCCAGCATCACGAATCTCCAACCCCCTGCCACATGCAGGGCCACCAACCTCCACATTTAATACTCAACCACGCTGCCCAGGGCCCCATCCAGTCTGGCCTTGAACACCTCCAGGGACAGGGCACCCACAACCTCTCTGGGCAGCCTGTTCCAGTCTCTCTGTACCACTCTCTCTGTAAAGATTTTCCCCCTGACATCCAACCTAAATCTCCCCTCTCTAGCTTAAAACCATTTTCCCTTGTCCTGCAGTTAACTACCCTTTCAAAGAGTTGACTCCCCTCCTGCTTATAGGCTCCCTTTAGGTACTGAAATGCTGCAATGAGGTCACCCCGCAGCCTTCATTTCTCCAGGCTGAACAAGCCCAGCTCCCTCAGCCTTCTTCATAGGGGAGGTGCTCCAGTCCCCTGATCATCTTTGTGGCCCTCCTCTGGACTCTATCCAACAGCTCTCTGTCTTTCTTGTACTGGGGGCTTCACACTTGGATACAGTATTCCAGATGGGGCTTCACTAGAGCAGAGTAAAGGGGGACAATCACATCCCTGCCCCTGCTGACCACCCCTCTTTTGATGGAGCCCAGGATTCCATTAGCCTTCCGAGCCACAAGGGCACACTGCTGGCTCATATTAAGTTTTTCATCCATCAAGACCCCCAGGTCCTTCTCCACAGGGCTGCTCTCAAGGACCGCTCCTTCCTGTCTGCATGGATGCCTGGGATTCCTCCAGCCCAAGTACAAAACTCTGCACTTTGCCATGCTGAATCTCATCAGGTTCACCCACGCCTCTTGAGGTCTCTCTGAATGGTATCCCTTCCTTCAACCGTGTCAACCGCACCACTCAGCTTGATGTTGTAAGCAAACTTGCTGAGGGTGCACTCGATTCTGACATTGATGTCATTGATAAGGATGTTATAGAGCACCAGTCCCAAGACAGACCCCTGAGGGATGCCACTCATTATCGGCTTGCACCTGGACATAGAGTCATTGATGACCACCCTCTGTCTGTGGCCTTTCAACTAGTTTTTTATCCACCAGGTGGTCTACGCTTCAAATCCACATCCCTCCAATTTGGAGATAAGGATGTGGTGGGGTATTGTGTCAGAGGCCTTGCTCAAGTCCAGGTATAAGACATTAGTCACCTTTCCCTTGTCCACCAATGCCATCACTCCATCATAGAAGGACATCTGATTGGTCAAGCATGACCTTCCAATAGTGAAGCCATGCTGGCTGTCTCAGATCGCATGCCCATTCCTCATGTGATCAAGCTTGTCATCCAGGATGATCTGTTCCATGATCTTCCCAGGTGCAGAGGTGGGACTCACCGGCTTGTAGTTTCCGGGGTCCTCCTTGCTCCCTTTCTTGTAAATGAATCATGAAGCCATGACTTTTCAAATGTGACAGAGAGCAGCTCAACAGCCACCTCAGCCAGCTCCTTCAGAACCCTGGGAAGCACGCCATCCAGCCCCATAGATTTGTACATATTCAGTCTCATGAGGCAGTCCTCACGGGGAGAGGGGGGGGGAAGGAATTTACCACCCTGGTCCCCACCCAGAGGTTAAGGGATCCAGGGTTCAGGGATATGAGAAGTACTGGAATCCTGTCCACCAGTGAAGTCTGAGGCAAAGAACTCATTCAGTACCTCAGCCTTGTCTCCATCTGTTGAAGCCAGTTCTCCTTTTACATTTGCCAGAGGAGGTACACTCGCTTTGGCCTGTCACTTCTGCCCAGTGTACCAGTAGAAAGTCTTCCTATTGTTTTTCACGTTTTTCTCACCTCGCCAAGTTCAGTTCTGCCTGCGCCTCGGCTTTCCTGATCCCATGTCTGCAAGTCCATACAGCATCTCCATATTCTTTCCAGGTGACACGCCCTTGTTTCCAGAGCTTGTATGCACTTTTCTTCGCTCTCAGCATGCCCAGCAGGTCCTTACCGAGCCACCCCGGTTTCCTACCTCTTCTACTCACTTTCTTATTCAGAGAGACGAAGAGTTCTTGCACTCTCAGGAAGGTATCCTTGAAGAGTAGCCAGCTCCCCTCAACATTTTTGTTTTTGAAGACAGCATCCCAGAGGATCTTGGCCACCAGTCCATTGAACAGCTTAAAGTTTGCTATTCCAAAGTTCAGGGTCCTGACGCCACTCTTCACCAGGCCCACATCCCTCAAGATCATGAACTTGACCAGGGTGTGGTCACTGCAACCCAGGCTGCTTCCAACCTTAACACCATTAATGATTTCCTCCAGATGGTAAGCAGCAGGTCCAGCAATGCTTCACCTCTGGTCGGTCACAACCTGGACCAGAAAGTTATCATCAGCACATTCCAGGAGCCTCCTAGACCTCTTGCAAGTCACCATGTGGTCTTTCTAAGAGATATCCAGATGGTTTAAGTCCCCCATCAGGACAAGAGCCCATGAGCACAAAGCCTCCCACATCTGAAGCAAGAAAGCCTCATCAGTCTCCCCTTGGTCAGGTGGCCTGTAGTATACTCCTATCACCAGCTGGCCTTTGTCAGACCCACCCCTAATTCTAACCCACAGGCTCTCAACCTGTTCCTGACTGTTTGTCAGAGGAAGCTCCTCACAGTCTATCCACTCTTTAACATAGAGGGAAATTCCCCCACCCTTCCTACCTAGCCAATCTCTTCTGAAGAGTTGATAGCCCTCAGTGATGGTATTCCAGTTATGGGAATCATCCCACCATGTTTCTGTCTTAGCAACAAGGTCATAACTTTCTAAGTACATCATGGTTTCCAACTCCTGCTTATTTCCTGGGCTGTGTGCATTGGTATAAAGGCACTTCAGCTGGGCTTTCTGTCTCACTGCCTTTATAGAGGATCTAGGTTCCCCTAGAACAGCAGCATCCCCAAAACCCCCTGCCCCAGTCCACCCCTTTGTACTTCACTGTCGTCCCCCATCAGGTTTGGTACGAGCCCTTGAATGACCCGTTCAACCCCAGCAGCCTTGATTTTGCCCACTTCCCCTTCATACCCAGTTTAAAGACCTGTCAATGAATCCTGCTAGTTCCACAGCTAAGATACTCCTCCCCCTCAGAGAGGGGCTACTTCCATTTGCTGCCATCATGCCAGGTGTTGAGCAAGTTGCCCCCTGGTCAAAAAAAAAAATAAAAAAAATTCCTGGATTTGCACCAAATTTTATGGCATTTATTTATGAGGTGGGTTTTTTGATATCTCTCAGTACCCTGTCCTGCCACTGAAGATATAAAAGAAAACATCACCTGCATGCCTGCTCCCTCTACCACCCACCCCAGTCCCCCACTTGATAGTGAGCCCAGTGAAGAAGACCCCAGTCTTGGTAGCTCTGAGACTTTTCTCAGCAACTTCATCACCTCCAGCCTGGACTGTCAATAATGGGCAATAATCAAAAGGGCGAATCAGACCAGGAAGTCTGATAGAAATGTCTCTGACCCATGCCCCAAGGAGGCAGCACACCTCCCTACAGGAATGGTCAGGCCGACATATAGGGCCTCCCATTCCTCTCAGCAGGGAGTCTCCCACAACCACCACCTTTCTTGTTCTTCCGGGTGGAGGCAGTCTTGAGGCACGGGGTTGACTGCTTTTCCCGAGGCAACCTCACGGGTTGACCTTACTTCACACCCTCACTCACCTCTCCCTCAAGTTTCAGGGCCTCAAACCTATTACGCATAGGCACCTGGGGAGCCGAGGATCGTCAGGATGGGGGAAGCCCACTTGAACTGTCAGAAACAGTTGTTCAGAGAAATTTTGAAATTGATGATGAAACAGTAAAGTGCCAAAATTTTAACTTTTCACTTTGTGTAAAATAATAGTATATTACACAAATACTATTCCAGCTGAAGATTCAGACAATGAAAGTGACAGTTCATTAAACAAACTGAAATTAAAAAAAAAAAACTAAAAAAAAAACAACAAAACAAAATAAATAAAAACAAAAAACCCACTTGTATTGGAGTTAGAGAAGCATAAGTTTCAGGCCACCTGTAAGAGTATCTTATCTGTAACAGACACAAGTTGTCAATTCCCTTGGGAAATGCATAGAAACTGTTGTACATATTAGACAGCCCTTAACATGGTGCACTCTCCAGCTGCTGAAAAATAACAGAAATTTTCAGAACGATAAAATTACATATGCTTCATCAATAAAAGCTGCTAATTTTAATCCATTAAAAAATAGTAATCCAGTACTTGCATGTAAGACTTAGATATGCTGGAAAAAAATCTTTCATTTTTGGTTGCTGTAACAGCCATCAAACTGATGGAGAATACAAAGGAGCGCAGAAGAGAGAAGAGATCATTTAGAAACAGTATTTTACACCAGAATAATATAATTCACATTATCACACAACGCACAAGTCTCTTTAATGACTTGACAGTGATCCAAAGTGTGTGGGTTGGTATAATGTATGTACAGTATACCCATCTTGGGATGCATGACTTAGAAGAAAATGTGCGGTCTTTGAAGTTAAATAGATGGACAAGTTTTATGCTCAGAGGGAATGGAAGAATTAAGGAGTAAAATAAAAGTGATGATTTAGAGATCTCCAAAGGGAGTGTACTATATCTTGGGTTCCCTCTGTGCTACATTTCTGGGAATTCAATCGGAAAAAAAAAAAAAAAAAAGGAGTAGGGTTAAAAACAGTCTTCAAGCATTAGATATAAATTAGAACATGCTTCACAAAAGAACTGAAGGTGGTTGAAGGGGATGTGGGAATGACTAACAAAGCAGTGAGGTGCATCACAAGGCAGAGAAAGGAGACCACAGCACTAAAAGCAGCTGATCTGAATGTGTTCGCAAATATGAGATCCCTGCATGTTGGAGTAGCCTTCCAAGGTTGGCTGCAGGCAGGAACTAAAGCACTGCCAAACAGGCCTCTTGATAATGCAGTGAAGAATAGATCTAAAAGTAAATGTTCAGTCCTTGTCAGACAGAGACGTTGTTATTCAGACTATTAAGAAAATCATTACAGAGAGGTAGATATGAGAAGGATCTATCCATGCTTCTATGGATTTCTAAAATTTGGATTAAGTGTAGTTAGATATCAGACATATACAGAGACAGTTCAGGAAATATACTTTTTTCTGCATCATATTTCTCTGTTCATATTTCCAGAGAACTGAGACTGGGCACACCACCCCTAGAATTCATTTGCAATGCACCACTGGTGTAGCAAAGGAAGCGGCTTTTCTGCACACCAGAGCCATGAACTCAATCATGCACTCTGTCATAGACAGAAAAGTGGCTTTTCATCCACACTATAATTTATATATAGGTGCTTACATTCCAGCATGTTTCTTCACATAAAATGTCATGTTCCCATCCAAAAAGAGACTTTGATGAGCTCAAGATTAAATATATCACACTCACCAGGAAATGACTGACTCAGTGACTTCATAAAATCTTTTAATCCTGGTCATCACCTTCTATCATTTCTTCTATTCTCTACCTGGCAGTAGAATGATGGAATAACTCTTTCTAAACTATAGAACTGATAAATGATTTGGACTAAATAATTATGAAGAACAAGCCTGGCAAATACAAACAAGGTTAATGATTTCTTACAGTCATTTCACTGTCTCCAACTTGCATCTTTTTTTAAGCAACCAAAATTGTGTGATGAGATACAAGGCTGGTAGCTTTGTTCATAGTTAAGAGTTAAGCTATTATATACTTACATTCCCCTTCTGGTGATACAGTTCTCAATCACCTTTTAATTTTGGCATTCCTGTGATCTGAACTTCTGAACAGTTTTTTTACTCACTGTCATCCAGACTGTTACTTTTTCCAGTTGCAGCTGTATTCAAGACCACAATGAGAGAAGTGAAGTTGGTTGTCAGTTAAGTGTACTTTTTCCACATTAAAAATCAAAAAAACTCAACAAGTCCTTTGACAGTGGAGCTGTGTTTCAGAACTTGTCAGATATGTCCTTGGTACCAGGAATAGGCTTCTTGTCATATTGCTATACTGCCTCTTGCCATCTGGCCAAATTATAAATCTTTGGGAATAACACTCCCTTTCATAGTGAATGAATGAAGAGGCAATACGTCTGGACAAAGAGTTAGAATGAGATAGGAAAGATTTTATTCCAGTCCTCAGCCTTTCTGTGTGAAGTCCCTTAAATGTGAAAAGCTATATGTGAACTGCATAAACAAGTGAGTAGGATGAATACCCTTCAGTGAATTAGACGCCATCAAAAAAGATAGTAGGAGTTGGATTGAAAATAAGAAGCATGATTTTTCCAAAGCATCTTATTAAAAAAAATAATAATAATTAAAAAATCATGCATGTGTAGCAAAGTACAAGAATTGAAGTGGATTATTTTGTTTTTATTTCATTTGTTTCCTAGAATAATGAATGAGAAACTAGTAAGCACTATAGGGTGGTAATTACTTGAAGAGAAGGATTGTGAGGAATTCCTTCCTCAGTCCTTTACAAACCATCTCTTTGTTCCCAGCATTACAAAGTGTTTCGTCCATTAAAATCATAGAACAGGTTTGGAAGAGACTTAGAGAAATAATGTCACCCATTAAGATCAACTTTGAAGATCCCTTATCAAAACCACATAGTTATAACACCCTTAACTACACAATACATACCTCACTCCACTTTTCTACTGTAAAATACAGGTCCATCTCAAAAAAAAAAAAAAAAGAGAGATAGTTACAGATACTTCTCCAAAATACATTTGGCCTAGAAATTACGCTACAAATGCAATTGTAAGCATATGCTTTCCAGAGGAAAGATTTATGTTTCAGTCCAAAGAAAAATGTTATCTTTAGACATTCATTTCTGTAATAATACGTGTATAGAGAACTAAGTGTCTGGAGCTGAAATAAGCTTAAGTTTAAAAGGTAACTGAAATGTTGGCCAAATATTTTAGTGAAGGTTTATATTTGAATGAATGTTAAACAAAACCTCGCTACTCAACATTTGATCTGTGAAAGCTTAGAAGTGTTACAGTTTGAAGAATTAACAGTACTATATTCGAATGATTAAAAAATATAAGAAGCTGCTTATAGGTGAAAATAATGGGAGCTTGCAGTAAAAAAAGATGAAAGCAAATTGGTTCAACTATGAATGGATAGTTCTGACCTTTTGATCTGACAAAACAATCACTGCAAAGGTGTTGATTTTATAATTGCAAACAAGATGGGAAAACTCAAAATATGAGAGAATGTTTTAAATGGCACACGTTATTACATTTCCTATCAGTTCAGCCACAGCTGTGCTTTGTTAAGGATGAAAATTATTTACTCTGAATAATAAGAAAGTCAATTTTATGGCCAGTCCTGGCTTGAAGAATAGGATAAAAAGGCAATTACCTAATGCTGCAAGCTGGGGCAACAACCTGCACACCTTCCAGTGCTTGAAGAGATTACGTGAATTCTTCCAAAATAAAGTTTCACACTCAGTTCCTGTTTCTGTTGCAGCTGAGCAAAGTACTGAACTGTATAGGAGCATCTACTGCACAGAAGGGAAAGAAGTGACTTCCTCTCTGCAGAAGTATCAGATAACTTTATCTTCATTCCTATTCCCAGTAGCAGAAAAAGAGAGAGAGTTGCTCAGCTTTATCCATACTTCTCTGCCCACTTTCCTTCCTTAGAAAGGCAGGAAATGTTACTGAACCTGTCTGTTACCTGTCTGCTTCTCATCAGGAAGCCATAGAAAGGTAAAAAAGAGCAAAAAAAGGTTATTTTACGAAAAACTGATAGGGATAGTGCAATGAGTCTAACAGCCTCAAAGAAGTTTATAAGCCCATTTGTTTCATGTAAGTTCCCTTTCCCACCCATCTTTCAACTTGCAGCAGCATTATCCATTATGGGACTCTGAGAACTCAGTCTAAAGAAAAACTAAGATTTCTGAAGGGATAATTTTACTATCTTTTACCAAAGCCTGTTAAAATAACCCCCCCCCCCCCCCCCCCCCCTTTCTTCTGTACCATTTAATCTACCTTTGTTAATCTCTTTTTTACTTCATATTATACAAATAACAGAGGCACTAAGGAGTTTCAAAGATATAAGTGTCCTGAGTTATAAATAATATTTCTGTTTGAAATTAATCTAGTAATATCAGCACTAATTAATGTAAGCACATAACTTTTATTAAGAGCCCAAGAAATAGAGAAGTCAGCATCAGAGAAATTCAAATGTGGGCTTTTTTTATTTTTTACTTTTTTTGTGTTAACAATCACAAGTCTCTACTGAAATGTAATTTTCCTTATTGTGATGCACCATCATATCATTCCCTTGTCAAGCAATAAGCTCAGTTAAACTCAGTCACAAATGTCCTTTGTTCTTTGGGTACCAACAGCCTGGATGCTGCAGAACAGGCTTACTATCTCAATGAAAATAACATTTCCACAGTTAACCAAATCTCAGCTCCTACAGACTGGATCTAGGGATCAAAAAATACCAAAGCACAGTAGAGTTATTAAGCATTCAACTTTGCACCACCTTCCTCTATTTGCTCAGCCTTAGGCAAAATGAAACATTGAAAAAACTAATCAAACAGATATTTCCACCTTTACCTACTGCTCAAGATAGCCATTTTTTAAATCCTGTTGCAGCCAGTATATCAATGCATGTGACAAGTTCTCAATAAATGTATAAGCTGGACTTAAATCAACTCTCAACTCTTCATAGTGACCTCTGTCTGTAAACCACCAAAACCTATCTCTTCTTAATATATGTCAATAACCATAATCCTTTGAGCTTTTACCTATTATTTGTTTCCACCACTTCTGCAGTCACCTTCATAGCAAACAAAATCCTGTGCTTTCATCTTGCTTAACATTGCTTGAATACTTTCATTTCTGTAGCAACTAGCTTATTCACCTCACCTTTGAAAGGTCTCTATTTTTAACCAGGCGCAAACACAGCTAAGGTTGTGTAGCATCCTTTTACAGAGGCAGAAGGTCCAGTTGTGCCAATCTACATACTGATTTACCTCTCCTTTGGTGCCTCTAGTTTGGCTGCTACCTTGCACAAGCTTTCCTTGCTTTGTCCTGAATTTTGAAAAGAGAATTTTGATAAAAATTATCTTCTTGTTATTATCTACTTGTTGCCCAGAGTCCTTTTCTTTTATAGGATATTTGTTTCACTTATTCCTCCAGTTTTTTTGCTTGCCTGTTTAGATTTTTTTGTCACTTTTTCCAGCTTTTAAGAAAAAGCCTCAAGAAAAGCTAAAATGAAGTTACCTAAAATGACTTTCAGTGGAAGCATTTGTTCCTACCCTTGAGTGATTTTCTCATTCCATCACAAAGCAGTCCTGTATACTGCAATTAACACTGACAAGCTAATAAATCTTAGCTGAGCTTTTTTAGTTTGTAGCTTTTTTGTTGATACTGTTTTGTTTTCTTTCATACATATTTCATATAGGGAGTCCAAAGCCTCTGTGGAAGTTTACCTCAGAAACGTCTTGCTTAAAGTCTTCAAAATCAATGAGAAACTAATGTTTCACAAAACTAATTGTTTTCCTATCAGATTTTTTTTTTGCTTTTCCACAATTAGTAAATAACTTTGGATGAGATTTCACCTATGTAATATTAGAATAGGAACTTCAGAACAGATGAAATTAAATGTTTCACATGGCCTACATTTTACATAACTTCCATGCTTTACATTTGAATCTTAAATCAAGCTAGTTTTGAAGTGTTTGGTATTTTACTACTTCTACTTGTTCCTTTTGAGAAATACACATTTTCAAAATTCAATTTAAAAATACTGAATGTAAACCTATGTTAAAAAAAATGTTTTATTAGGGAAGATTCTCTACTTTATGGGAGGGGAAAAAAAAAAGATTTGCCGAGGAAATATATATATCTTACAATCCAGCTTCGTCATACTTTACCAGAAAAGGAAGTAGATATTTCCTGGGTAAATTCAAGATAAAATGGTATTTTAAAATGCTTTGTAAACAACTTATGCTGAATATTAAAAAGCTACTGCTGCTTTGATTCTGCCTGGAAGACCACCTTACATGGAGGAGCTGGTGATACACTCAACAGTTAACCTGAGTGCACTCAGAACTGCTCTGTGCTGCACATGCAATATGGCTTTCACCACTGTACTATTGTGCACCCATCTCTTGGTTGCACAATCAGCCTCACTGCCACAGTGTAGTAGTAGAGCCTGCAGCCAGCTGAGCACTGACAAATGCAACACCTATTTGTCCTTGCTTTCAGCTAAAAGTACAGCAAAAGTTTCTCGTGTGAACATCCATTTTGTGTGACAGAAGAAATGATGAACAGATTTGTTATCTTGTAAGATAATTCTCAGGAAGCTCAAATGACAAAAATTGGGCCACCCTTTCCAAGGCCAGGGTCTGCATGGCTTGCTGCATGTGATCTGAGGCTTGTTCTAAGCCACACTGTTCTAAGCTGGGAGTTCCCAGCATCTATAGTGATGTAAGATTATCTTTACTACTCTTTCTTTCTTTACAGTGTTATCTCTAAAAAATAGTATTTTAAAGGGTACTTTAAAGAGCCCAAGTGCCCTTCTTACTAAGATCATAACAGACAACCATCTTCTAGTACAAAACAAGTACTTAGTTAAAACGATTATTTGGAAACAGCAGGATTATTTAAACTGCAAATGAAAATCAGTTTTTCTCATAACAGGCTAATTTCTATTTTCCTCTTCTACATTTAGTGAAAATGCAAGTACAACTGTTTGAATAAAGGGCTGATGCCCAGCATGTGTGCAGTTATTGATGAAGTTCTGATTGGCTCTAAAATGTATTTTCCCTGTCCTCTCTCCAGGAGCACTTTCAAGAGACATTCAGAAAATTGGCTTAAACAACCTGTTAACGCCAGTTTTAAGAACCATTTTTGATGTAGTCAAATACACTTAAATTACTCAAAAAATATTCTTCTTTAGTCTTATACATTCTAGTCATTTAGTGCAAACTGCTGCTGTAGCAATTACATGTACCTATTATGGTATGTGATGTTATCCTTATGTCATCCCAGGGCAAACTCAAGAGCTCAAATTGACAACACTGATGTAAAGCTGAAATGATTCTCTGACTACTCAATTAAGTGACCATAAGACAAGCAAATGTTTGGACTTAGTTTTTTCTTTGTCAGTTGTTTATACACATTGCCATTATTATAAATGTGCAACTAACCTCATGTTTACTATAGAGAAAATATACCATCTGCTACTGCAGAGACTGTAATTGCTGCTAGAATAATAGAATCACAGAAAGGTGTTAAGGGATCTTAAAGGTCGCCTTGTTCCAACCCACCTCCCATGCGCAAGAACAACTTCTACTAGATCCAGTTGTCCAAGTTGTCCAAAGTCCCATCCAATCTGAAATCCACTGAACATCTCTAGGGATGGGGAATCCACAACTTCTCAGGGTTTCTGCCTCACCACCCTCACAGTGAAAAATTTCTAATACCTAAACTGAATTTACTGTCTTTCAGTTTAAGTCATTCCTTTTTTTATCATTACACTTAATATTTACTGGAATGCTGCACTGGTGTCTCTCTGGAACATTTTCTTCTCCATGTTGAAGAACCCAACTCTCTAAGCTTGTCTTCATAGAAGAGGTGGTTCAGACAGCTTATCACCTTTGTGGCCCTCCTCTGGACATAGAGTCATATCTCCACTGCATTGAGGGCCTGATTACTGAATGCATGTCATGATTTTATGATTTTTGGTCATCAGTATTCCACACCATAGCATCATGTGGTGCATTGGGGGTGGGGTTTGGTGTCTGCTGGGTGTTCGTCTGTCAGAGAAGAACATTTCCCCAGGAGACTTTGCGGTCAGCAAGGGGATATAACTCCAAGCAAGGTCACCTGATTCCTTCTTCTTCGCCTGCTCTTCGCTGTCTGCGCTTCGCTATCTGCGCTCCACCGCCTGCGCTTCGCTATCTGCGCTTCGCCGCCTGCGCTTCGCCATCTGCACTTCAGTCACTCAACTGGACTGCACTTCTCACCCCAGCATTGTGGTGAGGTCTATACAATTCAAACAGACTCTCTCTCTCTCTCATTGTATTTTACTAATACTATATTTAGTAAAATCATTTGTTCCACCTCAGATCAGTGCTGTTGTTTTCAAGTATTTTGGGGTCCCCTGCTTCCCCTTTCCCAGAGGCGCGGATCCGCAGATCCCTCCGCCCTGCTGGTCACGGAACTGGGCCGGACCAGCCCATAAACCGTTGACAATGCAGCACTGCAAGTAGGGTCTCATGAGGAAGGAGTAAGAGGGAGAATCACATCTCCTGACCTGCTGGTCAGAGTTTTGATGCAGTCTGGGATAAGTTTCACCTTCTGGGCTGCAAGCACACATTGCCAACTCATGTTGAGTTTTTGTCAACTAGCACAACCAAGTCTTTCTCCTCAGGGCTGCTTTAAATCCATATTCAGCCAGTCTATTTTTGAGCTTGGAGTTACTCAGATACTAATTTGCATTCAAGTTAATCATGTATAAAAACTTCAGAAACCAATGGCATTATTTCCCTTTGTCATCTACTTTTAGGAACTATGATGCTGATACACAGAGTGATGTGACTGTCCAAAATGGGACTGTGCAGCAGCAGTACTCTGCACTGGGTTTTAATCAATGTGAACTTGCTAATAATCTTATGTTTTCCCCGAGAGATTCTTACTTCCTATTAGTTCCATCACAGATATGGTAGAATCATTGGGAAGGGCAGGACCCCTAGAGATCATTCATTTCACTCCCTCTACACCAACGGCAGTTACCTACAGCAGGATATTCAATTCAGCTATGAACATCTCTACAGATGGAGACTCCAGACCTTCTCTGGATAACATGTTTCAGTGTTCAACTACCATCCTAGTAAACAAATATTTCTTTATGTTTAAATACAACTACCTTGTGTTTCAGAAAAGGTATTCACGCACACTGATAAGGTCCTCCTGAGCATGCTCTTCTCCTCTACAGGTTGAACACTCCCACGTCTCTCAGCAACTCCTCAAATACAATCATTTGACCATCTTTGTGGTCCTTTTCTGGATTCCAGAATGTCCATATCTCCCTCATACTGAGGAATTCAGAACTGGATCTAGCACACCACATGTGTCTCACCAGTGTTGAGCAGAAAAAAAAGGGTCACCTCCCATTACCTGATGGCAAACCTTTCTTAACATAGAACATATTGCTTTGGCCTTCTTTACTGCAAGGACACATTGTTGACTCATGATTAGCTTCATGTTTGCAGGATCCCAAGGGCTTTCTCTGCCAAGCTGCTTTCCAGTCAACTGGTCATTTGATTCTTCTTCTTCATCACTATGCAGTTTGTAGCAGATACCTATCACAATATCACTTAAATTGAAGTGCCCTCTAATTCTGATCCATAAATTCTCATCTGGCTTATAATCTGTCCCAAGACACTGCTCTGTGCATTTGCACTGCTTTCTCACAATAAGAGTGGCTCCTTTCCTTGCCATTCCAGATGGTATTTCATAAACAGTTAGTATCCAACCACTGCATGCCACCACGCTCTATAATGCCAGCAAGATTATGGAGCTGTAATTGTTTATGTGCACTAGTGGACAGATACTTCAGAGGCATCCAGGTGTGTCAACATACCAGAAAATAATACTATGCAAATGTCTCATTTGTCCCAGCTAGAGAGGAGATCACTTGCAATTACATTTCCACTACTGAGATATTACCTTATAAGTCTTCTTGACAAACTCATCAGGTAACCACACTTGAGGTGACAGATTCTATTTAGTATCATGTGTTAGAGGATATGACTCAACACTCAGAGTTGGACAATAACACATAGCCTGATTGCATTGGCTCTGTTACATACATAATTAAACAAAATAAAGAATTCTTGAACTCTGGAGAGTAGTGTATTTCTCTCATTCAACAGCATTTTGTCAGGCAATGAAAAGGGCAATTCAATAAAAACACAGGACAAAATACATGAAAATCTATAACTTTGGCTCAGCAGTCTATGGATAAAAACAATACACAGCAACAGAGCACATGGAAATGCTAGCTGGAAGAGAATGATGAAGGCCATCTAGGCCAGTTTCAAACTCAAAATGAAAGTGTTTCCAACACTGTCCAGTCAGCCCAGGTTTTGTCTAGCCAAATCTTTACATATTTCAAATACTGAGGATATACAACCTCTAAACTTGCAGTTTGTGGCTTATGTCCTTCTTATGTCATTTGGCACTGAACAAGCTACCTGAGGAGACTGGGGAGTCTGCTTTTCTGGAGATACTCAAAACGTTCCTGGATGCTTTCCTATGCAACCTACTTCAGGGAATCTGCATTAGCAGAGGGGTTAGACTAGATTAATCCCTAGAATTCTATGATTCTGTGAAATAGTTTTAAGTTCAAGTTTTCTCTGGCCCTACAATAAAACTTTTGAAGTCTCATTCTTTAAGAGTGAATATGTGAGCAACTGAAGAAGTAGAATTTGCTTTAAGCGGAAGCAAATAATAATAATGTGATATAGTCACCTGTCAGCAGATCAAATTTTTGAGGAAGAGAGTGAGTCTCAGAGAAGACGTAGTGCAACAGAGAATGAAAATCTTTCAAAAGTAGCTGAGATACTATGACTCTGAAAAAGATAATGGAATTTCTGAAGGAGAAAGGAAAGTATATGACCTAATTATAAAGCAATGAACAAACCTGAAAAATTGTATGAAAGCACTTGAATATGATAAAAAGCTCATGGAGAATACAGCTTGTATATTTATAACTGGAGTGGTTTACATAAAGGAGAATGCTCAAATGTAAATACATCAAATATAAATGGGCTCAGGAGCACCAAGAGCATCGCTATCTATTACTGCCACAATAAATAAATAAAATTCAAAAGAAATTAGGAGTTGTAAATCTGAGTTTGCTTCATGAAAGTCTACAATAACTGCCTCCTCACTGACCCATTGTGGCCTTCTATGTCGAGATGCTTAAACTTGGTGTTAAACTTTCATGCTAAAGAATACATTCATACACACCCTTAAAGAGAAAAAGACTGTAGCATTCATCGGTAGCCTACACACAACACATTTTTCACAATAATATATCTTCTGACTGGCATAAAAGTAAGGAATTATTTTTGCCCCATTCTCATTTTAACATTTTATTATTGTGAGTATATTAGTATGTTCTCACATCTGTAAAGCTGATTAATCAAAATGTCTCTATTCAATAAAAAAAAAAAGCAGAGCAGGCATCAGGTTCCATGTAATCAGCAGGATTTATAGAATGAACTGTATTTTCTCAAAACCAAGTAGTAAGAATGTGATCTATCCCTGTCTGAAGGAAGTGCCTCCCCAGATGTGATTTGTGAGGCTATATTGCTAGTGAGAATATTTTAAAGATTTAGGTCTCGGATAATGCATAGACTCATCTATCTAAAACTATAAGCACAACAAGAAGTAATTTTAGAAGCCTGTTTCTTACTATGGAATCCCCAAGCCTAAAGCAATAATTGATTGAGTCAAGTTAGGAGTGCTAAGAAGTCAGCTGGGAGGCTAATAAGACACCCTGGATTCTAAACCTTCTTTTAAAAACTTTATGGATTACAAATTTTATCCAGAACATTTTACTTACATATATTTGGAGTAACAAGCATCTAGCCAACAGTACTAGCCTGGAAAGTAGCAACTTATTAATTCTTCTTTTCCATCACTCAGTGGTCTTTCGCAATCATCTTCCCCAAATATAAATATTTCAATTGGAAGGGTAGTTTTTTGTTTGTTTGTTTTTCTCTGAAATGCTTTCATTGTTATCTGAAAACTCATAGTGTTCAAAATTTGGAAAAAAAAAAAAAAAATAGGACAGTTAGAAAAACCCTCTCCAAGACCCATCATCCCTGGAAAATTCCTAAAGGATTCTTTAACCTATAAAAAGAAAATGCAACAAGTCAATGATGCTGCGATTTACAGACCTGAGGGAAAAGTAGAAGATGACATCTTGATTAATGTTTCTTCTCCTCAGTCATGTTACTTGAAACCTGAAGAGATGATATATAAGAAAATATCTTATATGGATGGCATGATCCACTTTCAGTCCAGGGACAGGATTTGCAGTTTTTCCTGCACTTACTCTTAGTTCTGGAGGAAAGATCTCACAGAAAAGGAAGAGCTTCAAAGTACAGGGTAAGGGGACAAAAAGTTACTATTGATCGAAGAAAATTATAAAATCTATACATTTTTGCTTTCAGAGGCTTCAGATGCAAAGTCTGTATAAGGATAATGGGACACAAAATTATATTGACTAGTAATACCACTATTTCCATAATAGCAACTGTTAGTCAAAGACTTTGCAATTATCTCTACATCCTGGAGAACCAGAATTTTAAGGGACTGATTCAACTGCCTAAATACAAACATTTCTTGTTATTTAGATGACCTAGCTATCCAAGATAGCTGCAAGTACTGTTATAAACAAAACAATAACAACAACAAAGTGGAAGCCAAGTAGGATATGCTTGTGTTTCTAAAATAACACCTGTTTCTTCTGCTTAGACAGCAAAATTCACTCTACTCTTTCCCCCCCCCCCACTCCTCCCCACCTCAAGGAGTGTCTTTCAGTATTTCCTTAAAGCTGAATCCATTGGAAAATGTATCCTTTGTCTTAACTTATGCTGCACTTTCAGACCAGCTATCAAAAAGAATGAAGTTCATGTAACCGCATTTTCAATGCATTTTCATATGAACACATACATCATTGTCTATACACGTTTTCTATTTAACAGCTTTTGAGCAATTTCAGCCAATTCAACAGATGAACACTGGCTTCAGAGTCATTAACAATCTACAAGGGTCATGAAAGTAAGCTAGATAAATGACTCTATTAGTCCCCTGACAAGAAAAAGTGTGCTATCAGTTTTATTACAGGTACTGAAGAGCCACATAACAGAGAACTAATAGAAACACTCCAGCAAGAAAAACTTCATCTAGAATTAGATGCTGCACAAACACATCAAAAAGCCCACCCATGTGAAGATAGGCTTCATCGGTTTCACAGCTCAGATTCATCCCAGTTATCACACTTCCACAGCCATTTTTAATAGCATGTGCCACTCAAGCAGCATGGAAGTCGGACATGTGTAAGAAACTAGAATGTTTAAAGACCATGAACCAAACACAAAAGCAAGGGTATGCAGGGGTAGAGAATATCTTATGCTTTCATTCTAACATATTCAGAGAGCAAATCTGAAATATCAATAATGAAAGAAAATGTGAGAAAACACGTGGCATAATCTTTCTATCTCAGCTGAGAGAAATTTTCACAAGAAATCATATATATCCTATGTAAATAACACTAACTCAGTTTTGGCTCATCTAACATCTTGTGAAGGCAATTCTGGTTCATTTAACTTTTTTCCCTTGCTTGTTTTAATGGCTACTGTCAATCTTTTCCTTGGTTATCAGAATAACTTGACACACTAAATTAATTTTGTATGTGGAAAAAAAGAAAAAGTGATCCCATACGGTCTCTGCTGGTTTTGGCTTGTTTTATGCTACATAATTGTATGGAAACTGTTAGGTCACAGACTGAACCAGTGATTGGGCACCAAGTGAAAGGGCATAGCCAGATTTGGAAGCAGAAGCGGGAGCAATTCAGCTGTGTGACAGGAAGGGATGGACCCAGGGCCCATTATTCCATAACCTCACTGAAGAGCTGACAGCCACAAAGAAAGTGAATCTACTTGGAGATTGTTTCCTTTGGAGAGTTCAACAAGCCCTGATCCTTGGAAAGGGGTAAGCAATTCTTTATTTCTGGATTGTGACTGCTACCTTACTTGAGTGATCTGAAATTGGTTTAAAGCCGCTATGTCTGCTGCCTCCTATCCTTACAATAACATCTATACACATCATGAAGTACCTGCATGTTGTCTCCGTGTTGCAAATGGAACAGTTATCTCAACAAGACTGCTGCTTACAAGTCTAGAGGAATAAACAACCAAACACTTCTTAAAGATTAATTTCTAAGATAATGCAAACAGAAGTTAGAAAATTTCAGAATTGACAGCCTGTTAAACTTTATGTCAATGTATTATGGCACTGTGTTTAATTTCATGCTGTCACATCTCATATCATAGAGCTACAGTTTATTTTGTACCGCCAGCACAGGAATTTTTCAAATTTTTCAAATTACCAATATAATAGGATTTAACTGCCCCTGAATAAAGAGATGGACAGTCACTATGCCTAAAAGGCTGTGATATTTATGTAAGCCTTATTTTAATATGGGGTGCTTCAAGTATCACAGTAACTATCTCCTGAATTTTGAACCAAATTAGTTTCACAATTTTGCTTACAGCAGAATTTAAGGGGGTAACAGAACAAAAGATTTGAACTGGATTATCTCAGAAAATTGATGTAAGGTTCACATAGAAGTAGCAATATCTAATATAAAGATTTCCTTCAGCTCAAAGGCATAACTGTCCTATGTGCAACAGTCCTAATTTAAAAATAGCGTTCATAGGACCAGATACAATTAGTGGAACACATTAACTTCTATGGATAAATAAGATTAACTTAGAACCAGAATATATAAATTGTAACAATAGAATGACACATTGAGGAAAAAGAATGCAGCGAGCCGAAGAAAGGGTGGGATGTGAAACATGTAAAGATTTTCATTACAAAGCACTACTCAGCTATTTATTTCTTTATATTGGGATACTTTATTTGATCTTCTACCTCTGTTCCTAGTTGGTTTGAGAAAGGAAGGAAAAACATGCTGAAGAGCTCATTTTTCTCTGATATGCTGGCTGTTTAGCCTCCTGCATACGGTCTCTTAGTAGCAACGCTCATCAAAGTAACTCAGAATTTGAATGGATAGAAGCCTGAAGACATCCTATATGATTTTATTTATCTAAGCATATATGTGGTAATGAACTTCAATCTTCTACTACACAGACATTTTAAAAATCAGAAAAATAGAAATAAAAAATATTTTATCTTAATTTGCTATTTCAAGCAGAAAGATTTCACTTGAACTCTTATTCATGTACAAAGAAATCCACTGGAGCAGCTATAAGTTACCATGAAACAAACCAGTATACTAGAAGCAAAGGTCACCACCCTTCTTCATCCTACTGTCCCTTACTGTAACACAGTGCAAGTAAAAAGAGGAGATAACCTTCGAAATTGTTGAATTCAAAGTGCTAGAAAGCAAGAAATCAAGCCAGATCCCAGCCTTATCTCAGGAACACGCTATTAGAAGGGCCTGCTTAGCTAGCCAGGAGACGAAGGTAATCTGGTCAAAGGTAACTTTTTGGTGAAGAATTTGGATGATCTGATGGAAATCTTAGTTGATAAAAGACTCAAGTAGATGTTCATGTTGATTTTCTTTTGGGAAAGGCTAAGTTTTCCTGATGTTCCTGTCAGGGCATTTGTATATTTACATATTTGTGTGGAACTGTCCAGGTAGAATATGGGATCAGAGCATAAGCATTATCACAGAATGGGAAGGGTTGGAAGGGACCTCCAGCATCATGAATCTCCAACCCCCCTGCCACATGCTGGGCCACTAACCTCCACATTTAATACTCAACCACGCTGCCCAGGGCCCCATCCAGTCTGGCCTTGAACACCTCCAGGGACAGGGCACCCACAACCTCTCTGGGCAGCCTGTTCCAGTCTCTCTGTACCACTCTCTCTGTAAAGATTTTCCCCCTGACATCCAACCTAAATCTCCCCTTCCTCAACTTAAAACCATTTTCCCTCATCCTGCAGTTAACTACCCCCTTTCAAAGAGTTGATTCCCCTCCCCTCTCTAGACTCCTTTTAGGTACTGAAATGCTGCAATGAGGTCACCCGCAGCCTTCATTTCTCCAGGCTGAACAAGCCCAGCTCCCTCAGCCTGTCTTCATAGGGGAGGTGCTCCAGTCCCCTCATCATCTTTGTGGCCCTCCTCTTGACGATCTCCAACAGCTCCCTGTCCATTATCCAGTGCCAAAAGCTTGATGGGATTCTTAATTGTTCTACTCTTGCATAGCAAAATCCACAGTGAATTTCTATAATTAGACTGACAATGTTAGTATAGCTAGCTTGCTCTTAGACATCTCTTGAAAAAGAAATTACTGCATCTCATGCGGTTACCTTGGCAATCCACAATGTAACTTATTTTTTAAACACAAGTTTGCCAGAGAGGTGCATACTCTGCGTTACCTTCCAATGGCTCCAATAGACCACTAGCAGAAGTTACATTGTTACTGATTCAGAGTAGACAGTGCATGTGTAAAACAATATGTAAATGTCCTTAGCATTCAGCAAAGTGATTTATAAAATTTACAAGGATTTGCATGCATTTCTTTGATGCTTCTTAGATTCCTTCTGTCCGGGTATCTTTTTTTTTCCCCTCCCCACAATAATTATTCAACATCAAATCTCACGTAATTAAGCTGAACAGAGTGGCATTTTCTTTGACACAAGTAACTGTTCATATGCTGGCCCTGTGTAATGAGCCATTATAAACAAAATGCTGTGTTAATAAGTTAGCACAGCTGGTATTTGGGGTTGGATCCTGGCTAAATAAGGTCAGCATAGAGAAACATTTCACGAATTATGATGTTTCAGTTCTCAAAATATCCTCTATTAGGAAGGAGATTCTCCAATGCAACTTTATCATTTTTTATCTCCCTCATATAGATGAAATTGGTGGCTGGGTACTCCTAAAATCTAAAATGTTTCATGTACTTATCTAAATGACACACGGATTTTAGCCAGGTTTGTGGACTTAACTGTGAAACTAATTGCTGCTTTGCTCCAGCTGCTGTAGCTACTAAAAACACATGTATATATTCAGTTCTGTACAATACAGTAACAAAATGTAATGGACATAAAGAAACAGAAGATTTTGTACTATGGAAATAGATCATCTGCAAAAGTCAGTGCTGCAAACTATGCTATGTATTGGTAACATAATATTTGAAGGAGATGGAGAAATACTTACAATTGAATACATTGGAAGGATATTTTCTGAAGCTTAGGCATAGAGAATCTTTATTTTCTACTTGAAAGATAACAACAAAACAACTCTGACTTGTAATGTGGGAAACAGGAAGCACAAAGTAGTGATGCAGTCAAGAATTCTATTTTTGCAGGCAGACATATTCCAGTTACTATACACCAAGAAACAGTGTCATGGTAAAGAGAATTATTAAGCAGGAAAAGATGTTTTCAGGATTCTGTAGACCATAACTACATGGAGTTCATGAGAAATAGGAGTACCCTTTCTATGTGACGGATTGTGTATGCTTATGCCAGCTGGAAAATTTGTGTTTTCTTAACAGACTACAACAGTGCACTGTCACTTTCTGCATAATAAGGCACACTTGAATAGCCGTGATGTCTAATAGGGATTTTCAGGCAAGGCATGACATCAGAGAGAATTGCAAGCAGCAGTATATACCCAGTGCTCATTAAATCTTGTAACTATCCCTAAACCATCAAGAACTGCATGGCTGACCCAGTCAAACCTTGATGTCTCCAAAGCTGTCTCAGTATGATACCAAGGCCTTCTGTGCTCTCAACAGTCCATACAAAACCACAAACCATCTTTCAGCCCAGAATATATTCATCTAGGTAGTACTGTGTGGAGCCAGGAGTTGGACTTGATCATCCTTGTGGATATCTTCCAAATCAGGATTTTATCTAATTTTACAATCTACCTTACAAAACATAGCTGCAGGTAATGTGGTCAAGATCATAGTACTCAATGCTAAATCAGCAATCACCAATACGTCATTACATTTTTCCTGTCTCCACCATGTCTTCTTGTTAAGATATTGCCCCACATCCAGACTTCATGGAGTCCCTATGGCTTAGTGCAAGTGAGAATTTCCTACCTGCTTTTATTTACAGATTCCTTATTGTGAAAATATTTACTGTTTCTCACTACATTTTTTCAACGCTTTATCTCCCACTCTATATCAACATACCCCCTGCACACATGCTGATCTGCATGTTGCTCCAAAAATGTTTTCAGAATGGAATTTATAGTCTACCTCTCTTTGTTCCTGATTTTCCCATGTTTGAGATGTATTCCTTCCTTTCTGGCAGAGGTACTATGTTTACTCCTGAGAACCTGCCCATCTGCAGAAGGAAGACAGAAAGAACCTATCACTTACGGAAATGGACAGAAACATTTTGTAGAACACAGTAAAAATCTTTCACGACCTGAAAATGAGGAGAGACAGGGCAACGGGATGAGAGGAAAAGAATGAGAATCAGATGACCACATTTGCAAAGAATATCACAAATCTTAATCTACTGCTTTTTGATTTTTAAGCCCAGATTCTGTCTGCTCAAATCTTGATGAAGTATTTGTTTTGCAATGGCATTTTGAAAGACTCTGTAAGATCAGCATTCCTTACTTGTAAATACAAGCCTAGTATATGGATTTTCATACATTTTTACAACACTCATTGCTTTTCTTTAGATTCTGCCTGTAAATTACATCAACTACTCAAAGATAAACCCTACCATACACCAGCATGTATTTTCAGTACTTCATATAAAACATGTGTAAGTCAGAACCATCGAGACGTGATATATTTGTATATACATGTGTGTGCATTTATTATACTATATATTAATATTTGTACATATAGCATCATTTTCTAGAATATACTGATGATTAAATGTGAACAAATCTGATGATTTCTGTTCTTGCTTTTCTTAGGATTTTCTGTTTCTTGGGTTGTTTTTAGGCTGAACAAAAAACATAGATATACTAATGTCATAATGTAAGAGCTTAGGATTTATTTGCAAACAACTTCATACTGTCAAACAAATCACTCTGTTTGCATCCTTTAATCTGTACATAACAGAACACAATCTAATAACACAAATACTGAAATGTATTTGGTATCAGTCTTGAATTTACACAGAATGTGCATGAGACTGATAAATGACAGAAGTGTATACAGGAAATTTGTTTCACTATAAAGCTCATCTTTCTCCAGAAAATTCATGATCTCTTCTACCTGAGAATTGTACACTGTGTGGTTTAGCTGTATGTTGCCCCTGTTTACATTCAGGGAATTATCATATTTGATCATCAAACTCAAATTGTACCTTGACTTAGCATGTACCTTGCTAAGGCACCATTTCTGAATAACACAAAAGAAATGTCATCTGGTTGTGGGTTCTGGCAATGTAACAGCACACATCTATACATTAGCCACCTTTGGGAACAAATAATAAGCTGATTAAAACATCATAAAATTCATTTGCATGGCCAATCTTATACAAAATACAGTGAGTCTTGCTAAAATCCTTTATTCTATCTCTTCAGTATTCTCCTTCCGGACATTTTGTAGCTTCTAGGTCAGTAATAATAAAAGTATCCTGATTAGTAAATAATGTGTTTTCTTTTCATGCCTTTAATTATTAAAGCATCTATGTTTGTTCTGGCAGAGTCATCTTTTTTAATAAAACTAGCATAAATGCAACCACGCAGTTGCAAACATGCATATCTATTCAGTTACAGCAAACTTTTTTACTACCTAATTCTCATGTTTTCACATTCTACATTGCATGTACATGGCTGCACTCCCAGAAGACAACATACTGCTGTACTCCCAGAAGACAACAAATCAAATTTGTGAAATACCATATTGCAATATTTATGAAGTCTGTTTTCTGTTATTGTTGTTTTTTATACTTCATGATACATAATAAGCGGGGAAGATCATCACTTCTTTACAGACACTATGGTTGGCCCATCTGAAATAAAGCCAACTCATCTGCACTATTTTAAGATGGATATATTTAAACTTATTTCTTCCGTAAAGCCATGTGATTCAACTGTAATAGCTGGAAGTATTCATGGAGAATACCATCATGATCATGTGAGCTGAAAAAAGTACTAAAATTATTTTATATTAATCACTACATTCAAGATTACCAGTTTTTTGGGTTTTTTTTTCTGAACATGGTCTAACAGAGATTTGACACTGACATTCGCAGTAAGGTTTTTGCTTCCTAACAAATAATTAACAATATGTGTTTCATCCTGTTTAAGAGGTGCTTAACCAATATTATCATCAGACACTAGAAACAGTTACAACACCATCACAGAAAGAGACCCTTACTGCTCGCACAAGCAAGATATTTTTATGACTAAAGAAAATATTTTGAAAAGACAGATAATATCTAAGCACATATATATACACACCCTACTTAACTCTAAAATTATACCCTTTTCCTCTCATGATACCTCTTTTAGAACTGCTGCAGCTCTACAGAAACTGTACATGGTACAGCTAGAAGATCAGATGAGAGGGTTCCAATGACAGCCCAGAGGGAAGGGTGTTTATCTGACTTGCAACCTGCTTCAGGGAACGTGCTAAAGCAGGGGGTTGGACTTGATGATCACAAGATGTCTTTTCCAGCCCCAATGGTTCTGTGACTGAAGGCTTTGCCACATGTGCTCTAATACAAACAGAAGCAGAGCTTTCCTTCAAAAACACAAATCATTGAAATACATCTACTTGTCAGTGGAGTAACTCTGTCTGGTAAGTGTAGTAAATAACCATACATTAACAGCTGCAGGGAAAGATTCCAGTGGGAAAACATCTCAGGGGTACAATGCCAAATTCCTTGTGCACAGTTCTTTGCCTGCTACCTCTGTAGCAGGTTGTCTCTGTGTGGTTACTGCAACAAGACCTTTTTCATAGGAAAGAAAGAAACAATTACGATTACTTAAGTAGCTCTTACATAACATTTCATCAGCAGCTTCCTAGAAAAATTATGTCCATAAGTAGACAGCAGAGAAGTAGTCAATCACCTGATGTTGAACCTCGTCTCCAGTTCATATAGATGTTTCTAGCTATTACAACTTGCCTGAGGCAAGTGAGTTTCAAATTCAGCAGGGACTTAAGCATTGAGAAAGAAAAAAATTAAGCAGAGAGGAGAAAGCTACCTGATATTTCTTGATTTTCATATAAGCAAACATTTCAGCTTGCTCCAATAGTATAGAACATAACTTTCAGAGTCCCAAAAAATAATATAAAGAATCAATATAAAGAGATTTATAACATTATTTCTCCGTTAGTTAGCAATAAATTAGATAGGAGTGGTTTTACTGTAAGGACAAACAAGAAAAAAAGATATTTGCTTATTTGCCAGAATAAATAAAGCTGGTCCCTTCTCAACAGCAAAATAAAATTATTATGTGCTTGTAGTAGTTAAATGTAAACGGTTTTAAAAGAGTTTTTTTGAAACTGTTCCTCACAACTACAGCATCAGCACAGAATCAAGCTAGCAGTGATTGATAACAAAATTGGGACTCCATGCTGTGTCTGTAATGTAATGTATGAAGAGATCATTGTAGAGTGTTTCATATTTATGTTTTTTGTCACTGCACTTCATCAGCCATTTTTTCAGAGATAGTCTTGAAACTAAGTTGTTTCTTCGTTGTTTGCTTTAGATAGACTATCAGAAAATAAATATATAATCTACAAATAAGTCATTACAGCTCCCTTTCATTTTTTAAGACAATTCAAGAGCATGTTTATAACTATATTTAACGCAATTTTTAAGGTTTCCTTCCAATGCAGATTTCCTTCCCACTGCACTGAAAACTGGCAGCATTTCTATACTGAAGCAGCTAGAAGATAGCCTGTTGTTGACTTCAGTTTTCACATAAATTACACAGGCTTTGAATACAGTTTTGTACTATCGTAAAAGAACCAGGGTATATCATAAATATGAAACACGCATACAATAGGGCCTCACTAAGGGAAGGTGGGCCCCCTTTACTATCCTTAAGCTAGACTACCTTGTTCAAAGGATGCACAGCATCCTTTGAAAGTAGGGTTCAGTGGTATTTTAAGTGAGTTATGAAGGTTTCCTTAATTATATATTAAGGAATAACAAAATCTTCAAGGAAAAATGGTTACAGACAGATGAGCTACCCCTCATTGTCCTCAGTTTTTGATAGGAATTATTCTAGGAAACTCAGTGCAAAACAAGGCAAATAAAATGTTCTAATCACATCATTATTGTTGTGTGTTGAAAGCTCAAAGAGAAGAGAGGATATTTAATAATATATGCACAGAAATTACAAAGAAAAAAGTGATAGTGAAGGGAGTTGCAAGCTGTCAGAATGACTGATGAGAACTAGATGACTTCACAAAGCTGCTGAACATCATGACACTCATTTGACCTCAGAGATACTTGAATCAACACTGCCAAGCACAGAAGAGATTCTATCCTTGCAGACCAGCAAATCAAATGCTTCAACACAGAAATAAAAATATCTGATGACAGATATTTGTCAGATATTTGTTTTTATTGTGTTTCACTCCTTTTATTGGTCTGTCCAATCTAACCATTACCCCAGCTACCTGTTAATACACAAATCCAACTGGTAAATTCGTAGAAAACTTGGATTAGGTGAAACAAGTTCATTGCACATCATAGCAAAGTCATCCTTTTCAATAAAAACAAATGGGAAAGATGAAGCAGATGCTGCTTTTGGAACATCTCCATGCTCTTAAAAAGGTAGGTTTAAGATCTGATCTATCTCAATGCACCAGCTTCACCATTTGCTGACTTCAAATCAGGCAAGAAAAGATGAAAACATCTTCAAAATGAGTTTTGATAGTTTTGTCCAGCTAAAAACTAGATGGACTCCACAGCATCTGTCACTTAAAAGCCACATGGTCAACCCACAGCAAACACTCTCTTGGAATTCGTTTCATCCTGTGAATAAATTTTAACACCTCCTACAGCAAAAACTTTGTTCTCTGTTCGTTTCCTTCACAGCACAGCAACTATTAAAAGGCCAATAATTGGCGTTAATCTGCTTTAATATGTTTAAAGAGTAATGTAAAACCTAAGGTGAATGTTTTAAAACAATTTTTCTCTTTTGCGTCTATCATTCCCAACTTCTCTTTGCTACTTGTTCTCAGATAACACTGCTGCCAACCTTTTGAGCACAGTTCTACTGGCCATACCAACCTGTTTTGGTTTAAACATACATGTTACTTGGTAATTTATAGACTCAGATTCCTTTAATTGGCTTGCACTGTACCTGTGGTGAACATTTTCTTATTTATCACTCAAGAGACATTTTGTATCTGCCCTGCATACGTCCTGAACAAAGTGACTCTTAAGGACATAATTGGCCTTGGACTCATGGATCTTCTCTGACATGGAAAAAAATATTGAATTAGTATTCCTAAGATACTTTCTAAGATACTCATTAAATCTATAGAAAGCTGTTAGGGAAAAAAATAAAGGGTTAATAAGGTTCAATAGCAGCAGTTACCTTTTGCACATGTACAGAATCCAATTCACTGGTGCCCTTTCATCCTTTCTCCCTCTGAATGGGATATAAATATATGATAATCTTCTTATTGTACCACATTTCTTTCTGATTAACCACCACACTAATTATAGAAACTGCAACTCAGTCTCCATATCATTCTTTACTGGTTTTATATAAAGGTGTTAAATGATGTATATTTTTCACATAGAAACAGGTTTTTAATACTAACTTATCAGTTACAAGTAGTAACACAGACAAGATAGTGAAGACTTTATTACAGATCCCTATGTATTATAATATAGCGCTTAATACATAGAAAAACAATTTTGTTAGTTGCCCTTCCTGTTGAGGGGAAGTAAAATTAGGCTTCACTGATTCCTGAAAGATGATTAACTTTAACACAAGTACTTCAAAGAACCAAAATGTGCTTTTACTGTCTTGATTCATTTATTTTTGCATTACAGTTGGCACAGCTTCTCCTGAACCAAAATGCATTTTATTTGGCAGCCACTTATCAAGCATTGGCTCTGTTATTAGACAGGATGCTCTGAAACAGTGGCAAAGTTTCTGGATGATTAGTCAGTGTCAACAAGATAAGAGTAAAATTAAGAAACAATAAGCACAACATTAACACCCTTAGGCAGAGAGAAAGAAAAAAAAATGTACAGAAGATCTTGAAAGCAAGTAGCATTGTTCTTGAGTGGATGGCTGCAGAAATCATCATAGACAGCTAAGGTATTTTTGGTTCAAGGACGTTTTTTAAATGTATCTTCTTGTATTTACTTCCAGTAAATAAAATCTCTCCCTAGTTTCACTTAGAAGCATTAGGTAGTTGGTGTTAAGTAGTGTTGGTGTAGTATGGTGTTTAATACCTTGTCTATTGACTTTCTGAATTTCTAGGCCGATTTTAGAATTAAAATGGTTCAAGCCCATACCTGACCAATGAGAAAGTAGTAAACTATATTTAGGGCTTTCTTCTTATTTCAAGTCCAAATCAGTATCATAGTGATTTTATGAGATTAATCATACTAAAAAGCCTTAATTTGTGACAAGCATGCCAAACTCCCCAAAGGCATTACTACTGATATTGATCTAACATTGTTATAAGAGAGATTTTATATTGCTCATAAAAGTTTTATAGAAGGATCAGTAAGATAGATTAGACAAAATTCTTAAAACCTGTAGATGCTTGGAAACGTATAGAAGGCAAAGACAGAAAAGCTGAGTTAAAAATTATGTTTGATTTGCATAGCAGCAGCTTTAAACATTATTTATCCCTTTCACCTTAAAATATCATCTCCCACAGCAAATGGGAAGTCTGTAAGGGAGAAAATATAACAAGAATAGGTACAAGAGTAGAGAGCGTAGGAAGTATTGGAGTAATGAGAATGCATGAAGAAGGCATAAGCACTGTGATGGCTGTTTCTACAAACTTCAACAGGAATTTTCTTTAATAACCAGAAGAATCATCCCACAGAGAGAACATATCAGTGAAAGATTTTTAACTGTACCTGCAGAGCCAGATGTAATATGTCTCTCGAGGTCCTAGGATAACTTTTGATACAGAGATGAAGAAATGTAATAGATGATTTACAATACATCTGATATTCCATACTGAAGCCTAGTTACAATGTACAGCATGAATATTAAAGCAGTTTTAACAGGAGTGACTAAAATAAAGGCAAAGATCCTATTCCTTACAAACAAAGAGAACAGAACATTTATTATAAAATAATTGGCAATAAGCTCAGGGAATTGCTAGACATGTTTAATGATTGAAGTTTTTAAGGAAGGTTGGCATTTCCTCCACAGAAAAAAAGCCAGAAATTAGAGAGAACCTTATAGAAGAACTGGGATGTGCAGCCAGATTTAGGTCTGGATATCCTACTTCATGTTTTTAACTGTAGAGAGCATACAGAAAGAGGAAAGATTACATAAAAATTACAGATAAACGCTGAATGTATATAGAAAGAAATCAGGCCAGGATAAAGACTGAAGGACACATCACAGGTGACACCTAGGATATAAAAAAAAGAGCTACATAAATTAAAGGTTACCCAACACAGAAGAAAAGCAATCGAAAATAATTTGATGCAAATTGGAGTCTTTTTTAGACAGTTCTGTGGGAAGTATCCTTAATTTATGGCAAGGGGAACTGGAGAATTACCGATTAGCCAATGTATTTAAGCTCATGGAAAGATAAAAATAATGAAATAGATGGATTGTGACTAACAAGAAGAAAACTTGAAAGCTAATAATCAAGGTAAAACTGAAAAGCAAATCACCTCACAAATCTGATTTTTTTTTTATCAATAGGAAAACAACTTTTGTAAGAGAACTAATGGGAAAAATATGTATTTTGCCTTTAATGCCTCTGACACAGTCTTAACTTTCTTAAAGCAAGTTAATTGGCACTAACTTACATAACAGTAAGCTTAACAAACACGTTGGAAAAACTGTCATACACAGTTCTTTACTAAAATGGAAGGTCAGATCATATCAGTATGTATGGGGTTGTGCAAGATCTAGAATCTTCAAGATTTTCATTACTATTGCAAAGAATAGAATAAACAGGGGTTATTGAGTTGGGAGATCTAGATTTATACCAGAAGATAACTTATTAATAAGAAATTGGAAAAATAGCTTAAGTAAAATGCAGTTCAACAGGTACACAATTTTTAAAAGACGAAAAACAAATAACGAAGCAAGCAATTCAAAAGAAGATTGTAATATCAGACCACAAGTTAAATATATCAATAATGACATAATAGAAAAGGCAAATATCATCTCAGAGTGCGAACAGAAGTGTAATTTACATTACATGAAGTAATATCCACTCACTAGGTGCAGTATCAACATGGTTTCCACTTGAGAAATGTGTTTAGTTTTGCTTTTACTCTTTAAGAACAGTTACCAACCAGAGATAGCCCAGAAGAGAGCAAATAGAGTGATCAGAAGCTTAAAAACCATGACCGCTGGGAAAAGACTGCAACCAAGGAGTAGGCAAATCTAAGCAAGTGTAGTGTTTCAAATGAATACAAAATGCAAGTCTTAAAATAGCTAAAATAACCTGCTTCAAAAACAGGAAGAAAATTATCTGTTCTCACTTTGCAGTGTGATTATGGATAGAAATAATAGCCTTCAATGGCAGAAAGAAACATCAGAAAACCTAAGAGTGCTAGGGACAGAGCATTTGAGTAAATAAGCTATGGGTGAGGTAGATTTGTAAGCACTAAAAAAATTTAAAAGTGGCTTAGGCAAATACCTTACATTTTTATGGTACTGTAACTGGAGAAAAACAGAAATAATAATTAATTTTCCTTCCAATTGTATGATTTCATTAATATGTAATAAAAATTTAACACTATGTAGAGACCTAATCCCTCTCACATAGCAGATATTGAAATGACTGTTCACTATCCATGTCTTGATTCTCTTAATCTATTCAATATATTAAAATTTATGGCTAAAGTAAGGGTTTGTATTGTTCTTTTTTTTTCCCCTCATCAAATGGAACATAGATGACCTAACTGCAATACTGTCTGAGTCTTAAGTGTGTACATTTAAACTTTCAGCTAAACGTTTCAATTCCATAGCTCAATGCATCACATCCCTAGCCGAAAAATTGCTTCCGTGCTCACCCAAGCATGTAAAATCCAAACCAATTCTTCCAGCCTTTAAGGTAAACTGAGAGTGTGACAGTAACATTACTCAGAGAAGATGAACTACCACTGTCATTAAGCGTAATATTTTGATACCTGTTGAGCTAAGTTACTGATGAAAAAAATGAACCTGTGGTGTTCACTATATCACAGGGATATAAAAAGACGTAAGATGAGTGGAAGCTTTAGGCTGTAAAAGCAATGCTAAGAATGGCTTTTATAGACATAAATAACTTACATGCTTGTTGAGCTGCTGCAGAAACAGCTCAATGCTGTGTGCTATCTTGTACGTCCTTTGAAGTCAAAACAGATTATATGACTCTGACAGCTTTCAAGGAAGGAAAACTGGCTGGAAATAAGGAAAACATTACATTGGCGGATTAAATTAAAATATGACCAGTGAGCTTTGCTGGCTCAGTTTTTCAGGTATCTAATTTGAAATAGAATCACAGAATGGCCAGGGTTGGAAAGAACCTCAAGGATCATGAATCTCCAACCTCCCCGCCACATGCTGGGCCACCAACCTCCTCATTTAATATTAGACTAGGCTGCCCAGGGCCCCATCCAACCTGGCCTTGAACACCTCTGTGGTGTTCATCCACACCTCTCTGGGCAGCCTGTTCCAGCACCTCACCACTCTCTCTGTAAAGAGCTTCCCCCTGACATCCAACCTAAATCTCCCCTCCCTCAACCTAAAACATTTCCCCTTGTCCTGCCATTATCTACCCTTGTAAAGATTTGACTCCCCTCCTGTTTGTAGGCTCCCTTTAGGTACTGAAAGGCTGCAATGAGGTCACCCTGCAGCCTTCTTTTCTCCAGGCTGAACAAGCCCTGCTACCTCAGCCTGCCTTCATAGGGGAGGTGCTCCAGTCCCCAGAGCATCTTTGCAGCTCTCTCCTGCACCCTCTCCAGCAGCCCCGTCTTTCTTGTACTGAGGGCTCCAGACCTGGACACAGTACTCTAGATGGAGCCTCACAAGAGCAGAGCAGAAACCTCAGAAGAGTCTCACTATACTGCAAAGTCTTGATCATTTCCCATCCAATACAAGATTACATTTGGAGTCTTGAGAATATATTGGTTTACTCCAGCAGGCAGCTCAGCATCACCCAGCCGCTTACTCACTGTCCACAGATTGGATGAGGCTGGAAAGGTAAAAGTATGAGAACTAAAACTACATGAGACAGAAAGTAATTCATTCACTGCCTTCCATCAGCAGGCAGATGTTAAGCCAAGGCTCATCTTGTATAATAGCTTATTGGGAAGATAAGCACTATTGTTCCAAACAGCATTCCCTCAGTATGACACCATTTCAGATAACACAACACCCTTCAGTCAGTTTGGGTCACTTGTCCTGGTTCTGTCTCTCCCCAGCCCCTTGTGCACTCCCAGCCTCCCCACTGGCACAGCATTGCAAGTAGAGAAGTCTTTAACTCTGCATAAGCACTGCTCTGCAAAAACTAAAGCACTTGTGAATGATCAACACTATTCTCATCCCAAATTCAAAACACAGTACCATACTAGCCAGTAAGAAGAAAGTAAGCTCTATCACATATGAAACAAGAGAGCTCTGTTTTGGATTTCTTTTATGAAGAGCACCACGATCTATTGCAAAAGTAGAATCAAGCAAAAGCTTATGCTAAAGAGGCTGTGCAAAGTGCCTCTCCTGTCCTCGTCACTGTGACAAGTACGAAAATTGACATCAAGGATTTATTAACCCATAGTAAAGAAGAGTAACAAATTATTATATGAAAAATTATTCCCTTTTGTAGACATTTTCCTCAGATGATACTGGCAAAAAACATTAGATGTTGTATAAAGTATAATTACATTCTGTTGAAATACAGAGATTCTGAGTAGTGTCTATTACTAAGATCTTATTTGCATACAAAATATATGGCATTACACAGGATAGGACAGAAAATTATAATGGTATTCTATCAAAACAATTAAAGTGAGTCACAGAAAACAACATATGAAAAAGATAGAAGAACAAGATTGAGTTTTTTCAACACTATCTACAGACGTTTAGTGGTCAGAAAAAGTTTTCTGTGAATTTTAAAGCCATATCCAAGATTTTAGTAGATAGCATCCTCCCATATAATTTGACAACCTCCTTAATAGCTTTAGAGACCTTTAAACATTTTAAAAAGAGAGATTATAATGGTCAATTACAATTTAAAAAATGAAGTCTTTGAGAAACATAATTAAGGATATTTTCTAATAAGTATCTGTAATAACTATCTAACAATATGAAATGAACTACAAAGTAAAGATGATAAACTGTGTTATAAAAATTACATACTCATGAAGTCCTGAAATCCACACCATGCCAAGCAATCACTGATAGCGCGAAGAATCACGGTCCAATTATTTTTGAATTCACGAAGCTAACAAGAAGCACTTTATTTCCCCTAACTCTCACACTCCTCTCTCTTAGGCATTAAAAGTCAAGTTTTTTTTCCTGAACAGATTTTAATACAGTAGATCTCTGTAAATAACCTTACAGTCTCTGAATGATACCACTTTACAGTTGCTTCAAAGTTGTTCTGTGCTCTTTAACATTTGAGATATAGACATCATAAGAAGAGTAAATAATTATATTGCTGATGAAAGAAGATTGCCTATGTTAGGAAAAATAAGTGTTAACTATGTTTTACTTCCTTTTTACAATGAATGTGGTTTAACAGAAGCATATGCAAACAGTGATTTTATGTCTCTTGAGATATGTACGCACATAACACTGCATTGGAAATATTACTGTCAAAACGTACTACAAAACAACAACGTGTACATTAGAAGAGGTATACAATATTCAGTGTCTTTCTTCTAGGTCTTAGAGCAGCCAGATAGCATTGCAGAGGGCGCACAGAGCTTTAGTAGGGGCTTATGAAATTCCTACTAAATTGAAGAACAGCGACAGCTTCTTCTAAGGAAAGCCTCACGGAATAGGTGTTTAAATTTTTATTCAAAGAATCAGAAACCATTCTGATCCAGAAACTCCTATGGGAAGTCACATGCCTAAATGTGCTTAAGTGAATTAAATCAGTTACTTAATCTGAATTCAAATGACACTACAAAATGAAAAATCTCCACCAGTAAGAAACATGAAGAAGATATGACATTTTCAGATGGAAAGATAATATCTTGTTATTGAAACACAGCTCAAAACAATGTGCTGGCCAAGAAATACATAGGTCAGTCTGAAAGTAATAATTCCAATTTATTCCATGGAAATCATAATAGATATAAAGAGCACAACAACACTTTGACAATAAACAAATTTTCAGCTACAAAACACTATTTTTTAACCGACACCACCATTATTCATGCATTTTCACTAGCAATGAACCTGCATGCTGTGCTTGTAAAAATCTTTATGGCCATTCAGAACATGGCTTGTCTTTCATCTTACTGTCACCACTGCTGAGATGTACCACTCACCGCCTTACTGTGTTCACATACACTGGTCTCCATCATCATTCAACAGGCATCAATGAATATCTCCAGGTGCCATTTTTTTTTCTGCACAGGGGAATTCAACAACACACCTTTGCTTCAGATGGACTTCCATGTCAGAAACCATTCTGTCAGACTAAGACTGTTCTTCTGCTGCCATCTGTCACACAGCAACAAAATGTAACAGAGTATTGGTGGGAAGGTTCAGCCTCTACCATCACACCGCAAATATCTACCTCTGACACTGGGTACCAATGTAAAAATTAGGAGGCATTATTTTCAGAGCAGCCCTTGTAGATTTGTAGAACACAGGTTCCAAGTTGCTTTTAGACAGATTATAAAACCTCTAGTTAAATTGTCCCCATAAATTATCACAATCTACCTGTGATACTGTACAACAAAAATACAATTCAAAGGATCTGACTTAACTGAAGACCAAGGGATTATAAACTGATTTGGGAGAACAAAAAGAAAGCAGTTTCACTCAGAAAGCTGTTGCAGCAATTTGACAGCATAGACACATGAAGTCACAGACATCATGGGAGACAGAAGAGGCAGAGAAAGAAAAGACAGATGAAAATTTGTGCTAGGACAGGCTCAGAGAAGAGAAAGAGGATGTCATACTTTTATAAGAGATTATTCTTCTTGCATACATTTTTTTGTGTGCATGAGTGAAACTTGACACAAATTTGGAAAGCTCTGTACAAAAGTATTTTTTAGCCTTAGGAATTATTACACAGTGACGTCAGTGATCCTCAGCTTTTCTTTCCTTCACATACCATAATATTTACTAAATATAAATATCGTAACTTCTAGAAAAATGAATTAAGTTTTTCCAACCAAACCTGGAACAGGAAACAAAAGGAACAAGAATGTAAATTAAATTATATACTTTTATTCTTCACTTGATACCTTCCTTTACGACAGATAAAGAAAATACTTTATTTTCTTTTCTATTTATTGTCATACCTCTAAGAATTTTTTGTTTGCCTTTACTTAAACAAGAATAAAAACAGAAAACATTTTATCTATCTATAATCTGTATCTATCTAGATCTATAATACCTATCAAGATATTATCTTAATGCAAAGTATCATGCTTTGCATTAGGAATTCAGAATGTGAATGTAATTGTGTCGTCACTGTTCAGTGCCGTATTACATTTAATTATCAGCATCGAAAACACACTATAATGGAAATAATGAAATTATAAGTATATTCTTTCACATTTCTGACAGATTTAAAGTCAGGTTAGGAGAAAGTTGAAAATTCTGATAGAAATACTTAATTCCCCACAATGCACAAAATAGGCCATGTATGTGAATATATTTGTAATATTTCAGGTGTTTCATAGCCCGGCTGTCTGAAATAATAACACTGGTTTTGAATGGGTTTTTATTAAGGATCCCCATTCTCAAATTGCATGTTTTACATTTTTCAGGTGTCTAAGTGTTTGTTTTCAGGTATTTGTTATAATTTTCTATCCTAAGTTATTTCATTTTGTATATCTTCCATGCCTTGGAGATTGAAATTGGAAAAATCACTTAATTATATTGACTTACAGCTCTAGCTAAAATTCTTAACTTAGGAGATTTGGTGAATTGGAAAGTTAAATAAAAATATGTTCCTAATCTACATTTCCTGTATGTTATGGAAACTGATTACTACTGGAGAGAAATCTCAGAACAAGTACACTTTTATTTTGTTCCCAAACAAACTAATTCTTTGGGGCTTAACCATCACCTGAGCATATTGGCTTCAATTACCTGCACCCCAAAACATAAATATTCAGACTACAAAGGTGTTTTTTTTTTAGAGACACGTGCAGTTGACTGCACTGGTGATTTGGGACTGTGACTGTATAAAACAGTAGGCATTCAGCAGCACTTTACTAGAAAGAAAATGAAATGACTAGAGAAATGAGTATATTCCATTAAGTGAAGCACTCATGTTTCACAGGTATTGTTCTGCACATCTTGTATCTGGCTGCTGAGAGTGAATACACTAGAACCTAGCAGGGAAATAGGTAGACAAAGTAACTGCAGTCTTAGTCAAAAATGGTCAGTGAATGCAGACTATGAAACAGGTTGTTTCATAGAATAATTGACAGGAAAGTTTTGAAAAACATGAATGACAAAAAAAGAATTCTAGAGTATACTCAGAATAGCACACTGTAAACAAGTCTGGATAGCAGGTCTGGACAGAAGGACTTGGGGCACTGACAGATGAAGAGCTCAACATGAGTCAGAAGTGCACTTGCAACCTGTAAAGCCAGTAGTATCTGTTCTGAATCAAAAGAAGCATGACCAGTGGGTCAAGAGAGGTGATTATCTCCATTTATTACACTCTTGTGAGACCCCACTTGCAGCACTGCATTCATGCTGGGGTCCACAATGTAGGAGGACATACTGTTGGAGAGAGTCCTGTGAAGAGCTAAGAGGATGAACAGAGGGTTCAGGAGTATCTCCTATGAAGAGAGACTAAGAGCTGAGGTTGTTTGACCCAGAGAAGATAAGGCACCAGGGAGACTTCGTTGCAGCCTTAAAGTGAGAATGGGGATGGATGTTTAATCAGTGAGTGTAGTGATAGAACAAAAGATTTTAAACTAGAGAGGGTAGAAATAGATGAGATATAAGGAAGGGATTCTTCCCTGTGTGAAGAGTGAGGCACTGGAATGGGTTGCTCAGAGAAGCTGTGGATACTCCATCTCTGGAAGTACTCAAGGCCCGGGTGAATTTGATATTGTTGCAGTTGTCTCTACCCTTGAAGGATGGGTTTGGAACTAGATGGCCTTTAAAGGTTTCTTCCACCTCAAACTACTTTAAGATTTTAAGATATTTTCACCTCTTACTGAAGTAAACAAGATGTGAATATGAAGATATTACTGAAGAGGAACCGAATGCTAAATTTGATCAGAATAGTATGGGGGGCATCCTACATGGCAGGATATTTCTGTGCAATTCATTGGTAAGCTGTAGGCTCTTTAGTGATATCAATGGAAAAGAAGGGAGAAAAAAGACATATAGAAATGAATAGACTGTATAAGTGCTAAGTTGAAAAAGCTATAACATGATCTGCAAATGACAATGAAGTGAACAAAATAGTATGTTAACAGTGGAAGAGATAATCCCCTGAAGCAGCAAGGATGGAAAAGTACTTTGGTGGGCCAAAGTACGCAAGGCATGTTTCTACCTGTCTTTAGTAGATAGAGAAGTAGCACAATTTAGAGGAATAGAACAATCTAGTATGAGCAAAGGCTTTAAATCTCATGGTACAATTGGAAAAGAAGATGTCAAAGGGAATTTGAAAAAAATACAATTTATATTAAATTGCTGAGGCCTGAAAATTTTCTGAAAAAGAAAAGGAGAGAAGAAAAAAATGTTAGTAAATAGTAAGGATCTGTGAAAAGAAAAAATTATCTTAAAAAGACTGATTTAGTTCTATTGTGGGGCAGCACGACTTGTGAATAGAAAGAAACAGTAACTGTCATTTATCATGAGTTTTAACGCAATTCTAAATGACAATCAATAAAGTGAAATATGGCCTAACTATGAAGTGAGTGACTGAATATTCTTACCAAAGAAAATATTAGTCAATCGTACTATTTAAAGTAAAAAGGATAATGAAGTCTTCTCTTGGGGAATCTATTCTGGATGCAGTTTTGTTCAGTACTTTTATTAAAATAAAGATGAAGTAGACTATATATATATATATATGTATAGAGAGAGAGAGAGATAGATTGTAGATTACAAGAAACTAAAGAGTATGGTAAATTTGCTGAAGAATATAATTAAAAAATAAGAAACTAATTCCTGGAAAAAATATGCAATTCAGTAGAATCTTAGGAAAGCTATTGTCTTGATTTAATTTAGAAATTAGACAGGATTAAATTATCCAAATACAGGAATAATGAAAATTAAGCAGCAAAAAAAAAAAATCTGATAATTGAGGTGAACTTTAAAGTATATAAAAGAATATAATTATATAGATACATAAAGGTAAAACTCATTCCCGGAAGAAAAAGTAAAAATACACTGAAGACAAATGAAATAATTCTTCTAATTCATAGCACTGGAAAGCCTCAGTTGCAGTTTCACTATCTAGTTAAGTTACTGGATTCTTTAGCAAAATATAGGACAACCAAGACAATAAAGAGGAAAGCAATAGAAAAAGAGGTGCACATAAAGGAGAATTGGGATCAATTAAGGTCATTTAGCCTAAAGAAGAAAATTTTAGGAGCAAAATATGACGTAAAACTGATATTCTAAAAGGCTGTTACAAAGAAGAAATAATCTGTTCTCAATGAGATAACAAGAATGAATTGCGGTCAAGAATATTACTGCGATTTTTTGATAAAGATTTGAGAAGCATGAGAATTGATCGTGTGGGAGGTTGTGAAGGTTCCATCAGTGGCTGCAGCTAAAACTAGATTAGAGAAAGCTCCCTCATGATTAAAAAGCCTCCTTGATTCCTATTCAGAGACACCAGGCCTGTAAGGTAACCTCTTTGGGTTTTATTCCAAGAATACATATATTTCCAAATTTCCCTTTATTTTGCCAAAAATACCCCACACCTGCAGATTCTAGTTTTAGAATCTTGATTAGCCACCTCTTTGTCTCCAATTTAAAGTTATTTGAAAAGGTACTAACATCCAGCAGCATTTTCCCAATCAATAGTTGCAGGAAATGAAAGAATTAAAATCCCAGAGCAAGCAATTGAGATATTTAGAGCTACACAGATGCATATGTAATCCTGCCAGATAGCACAACAAACATCCACATGGAACATCCAGACATCCTTATTAACAGATCTGCCCTTCAGATGTTCTCCATCATTCCTTCATCAGTGCCTGTGGGAATACACATGTTTAAAGCAGCTAGTTAATGACTATCTCACCAATGACATCCTAACACCTTTCACATGCCTCAAATGCATGCTGGCAGCATAGACCACATGAATGCAATTCAGATAGTTTCCTTCTCCTTTCTTTCAGGTTTTTTTTTTTCTTTCCCAAGCTCTCTTCATCTTCACTTCCTTTTCCTTTTTCATTAGTTTCAACTACTCCTTTCTCATTTAGTATACACAAAAGAAAAAAAACACTATTCCAGCTTTTTACTCTTATTTTTAAGATTTCCCATGATTCTTATGTATATAACATCCAAATGCTGAAAACTGAATAAGCAATAACAACCAAGTATCAAGTAGTTAGAAATTAATATTTTTTTTTTGATTCGCCTCACACTACTGGTACATAAATAGCTGGAGAAATCTGCCACTGGACAGCACAAATATTTTACTCAATTCATGGTAGAAAAGTGGTAAACCAACAGTTTTGTAACAGTACTTCTGTTCCCATTTTAGAGTTACCAAAATAAAATAGTCCTTGTTTTGAAAAAAAAATGTTTTTAATTTTCATATCTTAATTTCATTACCAACCAAAACATATTCCAAATCAACGTTGAAATAAAATATTACAAATAACTCTGAATTTTGTAATCCAAATGCTAAAGAAATGTTGATCAGTTTGAGAAGAGCTACCTTACTAACCCTAATTCACTACTGGCCATCTCCTTAAAAGTTAGCATACAGACTTCAACAGAGAGGTAGGCCTACTGCAGACCAATCCCTGAAAATACTCAGGGATGTGCAAAAGACAGTGTTTGAGCTCAAGTCTGTCAAAAATCAGAGACACCAACCTTCCTTTTCCTATGACTTATTATAAATCAAAAGAGTAAAATATACAGGGGCATAATATACAATATTTAATATATATTAATATACATATAGCATAATACGCAATATGTGATGGATGGTACATAATATGTAACATTATATAATGTACTGAAGTGTTGCATATAATATGTAATATGCAATTTCTGATATATAATATGAAGGGATTTAAGGGGCAAACTCACTGGAATATTTGTCATGATTTCTCAAAGCAATAATGCCCTCCAAGGACTACCACATGAAACAGCCAGCCATGATAACATTTTAGAAATAATATTCTTTAAATAGCCTTCTGCTTTTCTCTGTCAAGTAATGACTGGCATGCTGGAAGAACTTTTGCGTATTAAAACAAATGGTGAACGGTTGGGGTGGTTACTGTCCCTAGTCAAATAGTAGAGATACATCCCAATAACCCTTAATTGATTCTCACTTCACAGCCACTGGCTTTCCACTTTGCTCTTTCTTTGTTTTTTGTAAAATTTACAATTTAAATGGTGAGTGGCACTTACCAGCATTGCTATGAAAACCAGATCAAATCTGGTTCCTACAAAACACTTTTGAGAGCACCCTGATGTACACTTCCATGGGTGCTATGTCTTGCAGGGATAGCTCCAGCACCAACTTGCTGCTGAAAACAAGCCATCCTCTCATTATCACTGTCAGTCAAATTTATTAGTGCAAGAACAGGGTTATAAAGCAACAAGGCTAGATGCTTTAGGGAAAATATTTTTAAATATTTTTGAGAAAAACAAGAGACTGAGTCATCCCAGAACTGCTTGTAAGGACTTCATCTAAATTTATTTCATCTTTAAGTCCTTGACGTTTTCTGTCTACTGTACATCCAGGCATGGCTAAGCATCTACATTGTAAATTTGATTTTTCTTACAGCTGAAATTTTCCTGTTTAGGAGTGAGAAATCAGTAATCTTTTCCAACTTCTTTCCGAGTATATATAACAAAAAGCCTTCACTTCCTTGATCACTGCATTCACAATATATTCTCTGCTTGAAGAACACACTCTCCAAACAATACATGAATAAAAATGAATCTTCTCTCCCTGATCTGACACTGTTAAAAAACTTAAAGGCAATGCAATAAAATGTCACCTTGATTTTAATTTAGATTCTAAACATTACTCATTTTACCTCAGTCAGCACATATAGACTGCCTATTGTTGTGTATAAAAATCACATGCAGATCAAGTTAATGCAATTTGTTAAAACAACACAAATCCACGAAGTTTTTCACTGCTGCCAGTCTCATTTTAACAGCTACATTTGCATTTCGGGCTCTTTTTTAGAGCTGTTGACAACAGCCTTTTAATACCTGCTGAGAGATTTTCATACAAAGAGTTTCATTAATGAAATTTAATAATACTGTCAGGACTACACTTAATGTGAACAGATCAAATCACAATTCACTTCCAACAATAAGGAACTAAAAAAAAATACTTTGGTGTTTATCTAATGCACCATTTAGTTAACCCCTTTAGGAAGATTATATTTCCAAGGCTTTTATTTTGTGGATTTCCCCATCGAGTTTAGCAGGTGGAATGAATAAGAATAGCATTTGTCTGAAAGAGAAAGGAAATAAACATTTCAACAAAAAAAAATTCAAATAGAGCGCAAAGGTAGCGACACATATCTAGAATGTAAAAAAAGAAGAGTGAGACAATGTATTCTATCATTTTAAAATGAGTAGAAACAAAAACAAAATTCAGCTTAATGTACAACAAAACCCAGTCTCACTAGAAGAAAGCTGAGCTGTGAAGAAAATACAAGCACAAGAGAAGGATGCCTGAAGAAACTGGTGGGTAATCAATTGCTTATAATTGTAAGCATGTTTACATAATATTTTTACCTATCATTTACAATCCTACCATATTACCTACCATTTACAAACATTTTTCTCTTCTGTAGATACTACAGTAAAACCAATTAAGAGATTAAAAAGGTTATGGGTTGTTTGTTTTTTTTTTCAGTATGCCATGAAATTTTACTGAAATTCACATAGATCAAGTAAAATGCATATCTTAACATGCTGTTGCAGTATAAAAGTATTGTATTTGCCTTAATTCATCTAGTTTTGATTCAGAAAATGACTGAAGAACGTGACTGAATGCCATCATCCCTCAGAAGTGTAGGGATGCAGAAGATTAATGGTAGGTCTGGAGAGCACTGCATTCATGCAGTGCCCAAATGCTTTTTTGATGGAAGAGAAAACACTCCATATGTCAACTTCTAACACATGGCTACTGAAGCTGAATTATCATGCTGTTCTGACTTCGGTAACTATATAAAATATTTTTTCATCTACTGTTGCTCCAATTCTTAATATCTGTGTCTATCTGCTATAAAACATGTCCGATATTAATGGGCTTAGAATACTGCTAGTCTTGATAGAAACACAATACAAGGAGGATAATAGGTTAAATGTGTTCCCACCAAGATATTTTGACTCCAGACTCCTATTTTTTCAAGATACACACATTCTAAGATGCTCCTCTTTTATATTCTTTCCTCTCTTAAAATCATTCATTCTTTGCTTGGTTCTGAAAGTCATCATCTACTGGACAGTCCTGCTGAAAAGCCATGTTGTACTAAATTAGCATACATAAAGAAACAACAAGATGTTATTTTTTCTAATGTATTTGTCATAAAGTAAAATGAAATTCAAAGATGTTGAAGTATTCAGTTGACATTAACAAGCTACATCTTCCACTGAGTAATTAAATAATAGTATCCACTCTAATATACACATCTGCAGTTTTCAGAAGGCCATATGAAGACTGAAAAGTTTTTGGAAACATTTCACGTGATGAAGATTTGGGCCAGTCATTTAAGAGATTTTTTGTAAATCTAATCCTTAATTTCATACAAATATCTTTTTATTGTTATGACTATTACAATTCAAGTGAATTACATGTATTGGCTTTGAAGTTTGTTGAAATTTAAGAACCAAACATGACTTTAAGAATAACTCTCATTATTCTGCTCTTTAGTATGTGCAAAAGAAATTCCCATATTTAATCAAATGCAAAATAATTAATTTATAGATCAAACTAATGAACATACTTGAAAAAGAGTAAAACATGTCTTTTAGATGGCATGGTTGTTGAAAAAACTCTTATCAAGGATCGTAACATTTTTGTCTAAAAATGTAAATATTTTTAGGAAAGTAATGATAAAGAGTTAGGAAAGAGATAAAGAGTTTTACTTCTTACCAGTCCCTTTATAAGCATCTAATAAAATCCTACCTAAGTGCAATGAGAAGAAACCAATTAACCTCAGAAAGCCAAACAGGATGCTAATAGTAATTATGCAATTGATAGCAGTACATAAAAAAGAGCATCTCAGAATCTGACATGGGAAACTAAATCCAATCTATTAAGAGAACTACTTTTTAAAACTGGAAAAATGTTTTTATGTGAGTTCTTCCTATACTATACATTTAACATTTACATAACATTTAAGAAACAATATCTACTAAAACATAAACCAGCATGCACAGGATAGATGCAGTGACCACACACTGTCCTACAAAATCTGGGTGACAGTTTGATAATGATCTAATTTTGACCCTAGTGTTTGAAACTGTGAGGCTGAAGAAGAAACTGATAATTTTTTTTATTTTTTATTTTTTTTCCTCCAAGTGGCTTATTCTCACTTCAACATACAGATAATTAGTGTAGCCTCCACAGGTTTGTCTTTTTTTAAAAAAAATAAGACAAAATTTGATGGGATACCTGTTTAGCAGAGATAAATAACATGGAATAAAAAAAAGGGTGTGATAGCAGTCATTTACAATAGAGAAAACATTTTTCTTTTAAGGACTTCAATGTTTTGCATTTGAATACAAATATCAAGCATTTAGAAATCTAAAGTAATTAAATACCTCTTATGCAAATAGCAGGTGCCATCTGTATTGTTCTGTTTTTGTACAGATATCCTATAGAATGCAAAAGATGAATCCAAGAGTTTTTTTGTTTGTTTGCTTTTAAATATATGCATATATACACACACGCAGGAATTTGAAGAAACATCTTAAATAATCAAATTCTTTGGCAAATATTTAATCATATAATTTTGGAACCTTCCAAATATTTGGATATGAATTCTCAGTGAGATGCTGCAGCTGTAGAAGGGTAAATTTCTCCATGAATTAATGAGTTAATTTTATAGTTCAGAGCTTTCTGGTCTATAATCATATATCATTTATCAACAGATATAATTTCCAGGAGTCACAGATACCCCAAGCTGTGCTGACAGCTCATATTTGGCAGGAGTGTTTGAGTTCATTTCACATGAGACATGGAAAAAATGGAGTTCATGAGAAAAACACCTTATCATTTCACACAAGTGTTTGTTATGCAAAGACTTCTCAGAATGTGATAGTCGTCATCCAGAAATGGCAATGGTGGGCTTAATCATAATTTAAGAATTGCTCACCATGTGCATCAGCAAAATAAATGCATCTTATCTTTGCTCCAGTGAAACCTGCTATAATCCATTTTTAAGTCATTTTCAAGCCTAAAAATTTGGGATTTCTTATTTAACAAATGCCTTGGAAGCATTATTTCTTGTTTAAATGATGATAAACAGTAGTAAATTATACTACTGAGCAGCAAGTGATTGGAAGTGAGTACTGAAATTCTTGGTAGCCAATCCTGAGGAAAAGGTTTCAGGATTTTAGTTTGCAATTATTTAGTTCTGTGCTCATGAACAGAGGTATGAATGAAAAATAAATTATTATAAGTAGAGAGGCTAATCTGGAAACTACAAAAAATAGATCATAAATAAAGCTGTGTGTCCTCTGCAGTACATTCTTCCACTACTTCTGCCATAAGTCCCGTTAAACTTGAGTGTCTGGCCCACCAATATGGAATAAGTTCTTCCCTTCAAAAATCCAGATGTATCTGAAACCACCGCAACTTCTTGTCTAGTACAGATAAACTCCTGAATGGCACAGAAACAAAGTATATCTTTCTATAAACCTTCCTTATTTCTCACTTTGCACAGTGAGATATTGAGAAAGAGAAAGCTAGTAAGTTTTGGCTAAATGGGTTATGACAGCTAGAACCACACTTCTTTGGGGCTTTGTTTTCCAGATTTTGCCCACTTTGACTGCCTTTTCTTTCCCAGCAAAGAACACATTTATTAAAACGACATTAAATTCTGACAATCAACAGAAAAGAGTTCTGGAGATTTATTATGAGAGAGGAAGAAGAGGAGAGATAAAGTACAGTTTGTAGACGTAAAAGAAGAGAATGTCTGAAAACTTAATTGCTTCATTTTCACTACTGAAATTCCTGCCAAAATATCTCTGAGCTAAAACCCCTTCTTTGATCCTGTTTCACATTAAGTTCCCATCAACATTATTACTGCAATCATTGTGACAACAGTATCTATGTTCTGTTATACTCATAATTTGAGGCTCCAGAAGAAGCTATGAACTTTGCTAGCTGGTTTTCAGACACAGAAAAGATCAGAGGTGAGCAGGTTTGCATCCACTAAAGAAGTGTCACATATTTTTAAGATTGTTTGATGAAGACATTTTTCCATTTTCTATCAAAAATGTTGAAAAATTTCACTGAAAAATAAATGGTATATGTACTCTACAATTGTTCACTTTGGACACAAAAATCTAAAAAATTCTGGAGGATCTGAACCAGTAAACAAATCAAAACATACCCTTCTCTTTTGTTTAGTTTTCTTCCTCTCTTCCCTAGAAAGAATTACAAATTGAAATCCCAGTAATATGGAAATTACCACAGGCATACACAATGTAGACCCACATCTTTGACTTTTTTTTGTTTCAAATATGTGGCATATTAGGTAGAAAATTCCAAATCACAAATGGAATATAAATAGAACTTTGTAAAATATGCTTGCTTACTGCAACTAAGCAGGTGCAGAGCTACAAGAAAGACTAAAGGACTACTTAATATTTATATGAACTAAGCTGAAAACTGTTCTGAAGTTCCTGACTTTGCATTACTGGTTAGAAGTAGTGCAAAGGTCATCCCAACGCACATAATGAAAGTCATCATGAAGATAGATGCCTGGAAAAAAAGGTAGTAATACATATAAAGTTTAGGGTAAAATTAAGATATTTCCCCATATTACAATTCTTATGTTATATTTACAAACACATGGAAAAAGATATGTTACTTTAAAAAATTAAGAGCCTAAGAATGACAGACTAAGGGCATTTAAAGTATAAAAAATCCCTTGCAGGAAAAGATTAGTACCACTATAATCAACTTCTCTGCATGCTTGCTTGCCACTCCTTCTAAAATTCTAGTGGATTCAATAAGTTTTCACCAAATTAACAGTAAAAAAAACCCCACACAGATGTCTAAATATTCTGCAGTATAGCATGAAACTATTTAGAAAGACTGACATTCCTGGATGCTGATCCCATAGAACTCCAGAATATTCACACTAAATAAATCATTTAAGAGAAAAACAAAAAATTTCATCCATCACTGTGGTACAATCACTGCTGCAGCTTTGAGTAGATGCCCATTATGTCATTCACAGAATATACAATAGATTAAGATGACAACTAGCATGGATGTCAATGCAATAAGCAAATTAACCAAATTAGCAAATTAAACCTTTCAGAAATCTGTGCTGAAAGAGCACTCTTACATTTCCAGCAGTGAAAGACAGCAAAGAAGGACTCATGATACAAATGAAAAAATTAAAATCAATTCAAAATACTCTGAATTTGATGCAATTCAATAATTTGGGAACGTGTTACTAAAGAATATGGAATAAAAGAATTGTATTTATAATTTATAAAAACATGCCTTGAGAAGAAACTGTTAGAACATTTAAAATCCCTCTAAAATTGTATCCAGAAAGAAGCTAAAGCACTTTCTTTACTAATAATTAAACTCATAACAGATGAGATACTTCTCAGATTAGATACCTTATTGACTGTACTTAGATAATTTTACTTTTATTATTATTTTTTTTTAAGTAAACTAAAAGCAAAAAATAATTCTGAGTTAAACATGAAGGATTATGGAAGTTTTAGTTTGGACAAGGGGGGAAGAAAATATCCTGTAGGGGAAAACACAATTCACTCTGTAACACAGAACAAAGAGTTGAACTTATTGGGAAAAAAGACAGGTGACAGACAGCATTAACTTTCAAAGATAACAGTCTTCAGAGAAGAGAGACACTAATGGAATACACTGAACAGATGCTAGATATCACATGCTGCAGATACCTACAGGGATATATCCTTCATTCAAGGCTCTGTTTGAAATCAAAGAGAAACAAGAGAATCCCAGTGGTTATACCTATGAACGAATCAAGCATGGACTCATGATTCATATACCATCTGTGTTTTTGTCTGTATGTATAATAATTTCAAATTCACTACATTGAAAATTAATATAATAAAAATACTAAGACTATCACACAGTTTTCCTATTTATTAAAATATACAGATACACATGAACATCTGTTAATAGAAGCAATTTTAAATGCTTCTGAACTGTATGGTCAATTACAGTTTCAACAGCTGCTTCACTATGGCAACATTCGTTGCAATAAATATGAAATAATACATTTAAGAATAGAAATAAATCAAGAATGTGTGAAACACTTTCCCCATCTAAAAAGCACACAAAATTTAAAAGCTAATTTTCTAACAGCTCTCTATGATGAGCCAAAGCCAAGTAATGAATTAACTTCACCCTGTCAACCTCTAATTACAATACTTCCAATCAGGCCAATTTTAGGCATATCTTAATATCTGAAAGTCTAGAAGTATATTTGGATTTTATGGAAAATGGCCCCGTATCTACTGAAGTACACTTTCTGTGTATGAAACTCAAAGTGCTAGCACACATTCATATTGTTATTTACAAAATATTTGTCTAAACCCAACTGAATTGACCGACAAGATACTTTCAAGGTAGAAATTACAGCTAAAATCTGCCACTCCCTTGTATCCCCACAATATAAGTTATTACATTTTTCATTGAAGTTAATGAGCTCAGAGCAGTTCCAAGTCTGTGAAAAGAGCGATGAAAGAAATCTGTGACAGCTCATGAAATCACAGGCAGTTTGGAGAAGGTGAATAGAGAAATGCCTCTTCGGCTTCCAAGCACAAACATTAGGAGCCTTCAGTAATCAGTAGAAAACAAGGAAAAGAAATTTTTTTCACATCATGGGGTAGTAAACTTTGTAACAGATTGCCATAGGTTGCACAGATGCACAGAAGTTTGTCTTAAAAGCAATGAGGATGTGACAGGAAAATGTATGGCCAATTAAATACAAAGATACCAGCTTATGTTCGAACAAACAAATTTTTAAAGACTAACTGCACGTCTCTTGCTACTTTAAGTTCATGGCTAGGAACCCTAGTGAAATGCTTGCCCCAGTCTTTCACTCCTCTGTGAGAACTGGCTGCAAGTTGCTAACTAAAACAGGAAAAATCCATCTCATTCGAGCAACATTTCCTGGATCTTTGAAATTTGTGTTAGCTAGCCATGTATGCTAATTTATCCAAATCTTATGGTAATAATACCCACTTTCAGGAAGCCAATCTTTCCTGCTGCTTCTCAGAAGCAATGATTACATCATATGTTATTATTTTAATGTAATGAGTACTATTTGGCAGAAACGTATTTGGGAGAAATATGTGAGCAAGCTTAAAATACAAATATTAAGCAGGCTTGAGAGTAGGGAGTTAAAGAAGCATGAAATTAAGTTATGCTAAGAGGTTACTTTTAAAATAGCTGATTTCCACCAGAGCACTACTGTGTTCATGTCAAGTACTCTGTGCTCTCAAATGCATAACAAACTCATTGCAGATTCCAGAATCAGCAGAAAAAAAAATTAATAATATGGAAATGCTGAATGTGTGGAGATTAATATAATTTTGATTAAAAGACCAACTATCCTTGAAAGGTCAGGTCATCTAAGTCTTAAGCGTATAAAATAAAGTGACATTAATATTAAAAGATTATAAATTGATCTTCATGTCAAGAACCAGAGATCTTGCAACACCAAGCATGAAGATGTTTAAACATTCTTAGCCAAGTAAAAGGTAATCTCATTTTCTTTCCTGTTTTCCCATCCCTCTGTACCACAGGGCATTTCTTGCTTCATGACATCAATTTACAGAAAGAATCAACATTTATATGGTTATGCAAAGCTAGATAATAGAAATCACTGCTGTGCTTCCAAGATCAGAAGATGATTTAGACCACAAGGAACCTCAGGGGCTCACCTAGATCATTATCTACTTAAATCTTCCACAGACACTAATGGGTTTCCTAGCATCACTGCTACATTTCCCATGCCCATATTTGCATCTCCATAATGGTCTTTCTGCAAAATGACCATGATCAAGTTTCTCAAACAACTCTGCCTTTTTCTTTTTTTTTTCCTGTAATGTTTGCCATTTCCGTCTTTGCCTGGATCCTCAAGCTATGTTTGCTGTTCTAGATGCTGGCAGCAGCACCAGCAGGCTACAATCAAGTAGATGGTGCAACAGAGTTGCACTTCCAACGAAAGTAGTCCAAAAGCAGGCACTTTGACAGTTTCTACACCAGAGGAAAAACAATAGCACTGTCTCTTGGGGACATTATGTCAGCATTGACATCATCCAGTGTATTCAAAAACACGATCAGTGAGCTGACAGAGCTTACTGATGGGACCAAAACTATGCAGAGTACTGACAATGAAACCTGACTGCAAAGATTTTTTGAGTCTTGTGATTTGAGCATTGCAATGTCATACAACAATGAAAAATAACTTTATGTAAATCTAAGCAGCATTGAGCTCTGTATTAACTGCAACTTACAGAAAGACATCTTGCACAGTTAGGGCTGTTTTCTGAAAGTGTCTGAATTGAGCAAACTGTTACTAGACCGATATACAGCTTTGTAGGTTGCTCTGAAAATAATGCTTCCTGTTTATTTCCATGGAAACAACAACAGATACAAAGAGTGCAATAACGTTATTTGATAGTTTAAATTCTCAGCTACAAAGCACTCTTTTCCAACATCTCAACCACTTTTAACTACATATTTTTCCTGCTACAAGAGCCTGTATGCCATGCTTGTAAGTGTGTGCACTAGTGGAGCAGACCCTCTGTCACCACTGCTATTGCTCAAACGTACCACCCACTGCCTCATTGCACTCACATCCACTGTTTGGTGCCCATCAACATTCAGAAAGTACCAACAAACATCAAAGGCTGAATTTTCACTACATGAGGGATTTAATGACACACTTTTGCTTTATTCCCTCTTCCACAATAGATGCAGTTTTGTCAGGCTGCTCCTCTGCTGCCCCCTGTTACACAGCAACAAAATGTAGCAGTATGGTCAGGAAGGTTCAACCTCTAACGTCATGCCACCTCTGATGTTGTGGGCCAACATAATAAAGTAGGAGATGTTACCTTCAGAGCAGTTCTTATTAAATTTATTAGGAAAGGAAGAAAGATTGTGTTTAGTACCTTTATAGATTATGATATAACGTTTTCTGCATAACAGGGAAAACAAAACAGAGGTACTACTCAAAAATTTAGTAGTTGAAGGCAGCTTCCATAGCCTACAGAACTGAGGAAACTGCTGAAGAGCCTGCCAGACAGCTATAAAAATATAGATTACATGGAGATAAAGCATAAATCCAGGTTATTCAGACTGCCATGCTCCAAGGCAAAAAGATATACAGTAAAATACGCAGTCACTGTAACTAATCTATAAAGGAATATGTATTTTTTTGCACCACATCTACTTGAATTCTGGTTATAAGTCCACAAGACTTCTGCCTCTAAGGCTAGATTTACTGAGTCCATCCCCAGGTTTGAGTGAGGCCTTATTTTCAATATGGATAATGCATGATAGCTCTTCAGACCACTGCAGAATCCAGAAGCTTTGTCATTGCAAAGTGTTTCTGAATGGTACTTGTCGAACCATGAAACACTAAACATGATTACCCCCCCCCCACCCCAGAGGTTACTTTTATGACCTGTTTCAGGGTTTAACCAAAACTTTTTCATACAAACAGTATTTCTATCAGTCAAAAACTATCTAACCACACAAAAGAAAAGGCAACAAATTTTCCCACATCTTGTCATGTTTGCCTCCCCAGTCATTTCATTAATATATCTTCAATTGCAATGTCTTTCAAAGAGTACATAAGTTTGTACTTAGTCTAAAGGTAGTTGGCACTGAACAGTCACATTGTAAATCCAGAGTAATTCTGTTTTTACCTGTGAATACTTAAAGCCTAAAACTTGGTCATAATGGATGTTCCCAAAACTTTTCAAGTGCTGAAGTTTGTGCTTTTCAAAGTACCCTGTTTTTATCACGCAATTTCAATCCACATATAAAAACATATTATAGAAGAATGAGAAACTTCAGAAGCTCTAGAATTAGATTCTTTATGTTTTAATTTTTATTTTTTGAATCATGGCATTATGAACACTGCATAATTAGGAGTAGCAGTCTTCCAGGAGACTGCTGAAATACCTTCTGGCATGGCAGAAAGGCTAGGGGTTTTAAACAGGATTAACCACACAAATCTCACTGCAATTGCATCATAAGCAAGGCACAGAATGCTTTCAGAAAAGATGTGTAAGAAACAAGTGTATGAACAATTCTGATACAAGAACAATGCAGTTTAGATGTAAATATCCTACAGAAATAGAATTTGGTAATTTTGAATAGTCCTTTGCATGTGGAAAGTCTCATTTTTTGAAAAGTAATTAATTTAGTTTCATGATTCCTCCATTTCCAAATATACTATCATCAGTTTAGAGAGACATTTTTCTTGTGAAGCACAGCAATGAGAGCAAGGGCATATAATCAAATAATGAAATTCAAAATGCTTAACCTCCTTGACTCTGCTTGAATTAGTTTATCAGTTTCCACTTTCATTCTTTGAGCAAGTCTACAAACTGAACTAAGTGGTGGAAACATTTCAAGAGATAAAAGAAAAACAAATCTTTACAGTTAATAAATTGTGTTGATCAACAGAGAAGCAGGGAAGAATTAAACTGAGATAAAACAAAGTTATCCAGATACAAATAAAAAGAGAATATGAAGCATATAGTGCTGGCCTTCATTAAAGATGGATTAAGTAACCTAGCCTTTGTCCTCACACACTAAGGTGAGATTCAAACATAGTTTAATACATTCAAATATTAAACAAAATGAGAAAAAGATACACAACTACATAAATCAAATTCACAAAATTGCAGTAAATGCTTGAGCTCTCCATAAATCAAAAGGTGGAGAACTGGATGTGGTTTTGAGCTCCAGAATACTAAATTGTTGGATGCCTTTATTAATCGATAGAAAATGATGAATGGAAGAATGCATGCATCTGAAATTCACCCCTCAAATCTCCTATCCAGTAGCTGCCTATTTCCAGATGCTGTTAAAAGTTGTTAAAAGAGTAAAATAACATTCTACAAACATAATTAGACATAACGTGATCACATTTTCAAAAACACACGGATGATTTAATGAAAAAACTTTTAAAAACCTAAGATGTTAATCTGCTAAAGGTGCATATCAAGGTTTGTCTAATTCCAGTAGCTCTGCAAAAGAACAAGCAATGTCTAGATGAGTGTTTAGTCTCCCAAAAATTATATATTAATTTTGCATCAAATGGCAAAAGTGGCTTAGTGTTTATGTCTAAACAGCAACAGTTCATCTGCTAAAAAGTGTACCACATAGAATGCAAATTGATGTAGTTTTTTGAGATTCTTGTTTCAGTTTTTAAACTAAGGCAATTGACCTGCAGGGCATGCATAACCAACTTCAGACTCATCATCAAATACCAGAAGGTAGTAAAGGAGGTCCTTCATTGATTATGAAGAGTCTGTAAAAGCATATGGTGAGACATTAGAAGAAATAGTACTTCAGATATTTGTATTAAGAATTCTCATTATTTTCATGATAACTCAGTGTCACGTTATCTAGGAAACCAAGGACCTCTCAGGCAAAGCGTCTCCTACTATGCTCTTGTTCAGGAAGAATTCTCTTTGGTCTCATTTTACCTGGAATTAGACCACTATGCCTGAACTTAACTGTCAAATATATATCCACATAAATATTCATGTAATGGGTTATTATTCAGTTTAAGGCTTTCCATGTCTCACATAATGGATCCATATACAACAACCACGCATCACGAGCAACTAAATCTACTTAAATTCTTTAGGAAAGTAAGTTTTGCATAATGATATATAGCAAAATGAAGAAGAGTGAAAACACAGCCCTGCTGATAAATTAGGTGGGTGCCTTGGTAATGGAGAACACTGAGAAGGAGGAGCTTGCCTTTTTTGCTTCAGTTTTTACTGCAGGAACTGCCTATCAGGAACCCCAGACCATGGAGATAAGGAGTCTGAAGAAAAGAAGTCTTCTCATTAGCTGCAGAGGATCTGTCAAGTTTTGTTCAGTTATATATAGAACTTATTTAAAGTTAGTAAAGGAATACAATATTAACAACTTTGCAAAACTCTATCATTCCCATGTTACTCTTCCTTTTGAAACTTCTTCCATTTGTAACCTATCATTTTAAAATTTAGTGAGGTACAGAAACGCTCTGTCCAGCATGAATCATAATAGCTCCGGAATACACAGCAGGGTGAGTGGGTACCTCCTCCCGGCCCCATCTCCTAGCATCACTAGGTACAGTCATGCTTTTGGGATGTATCTATATTTTCATACAGCACTATGAAATGCTCTGTACATGCACCCGTGCTCTCAGTGTTCTTTGCACTTTGGTCCCCACTTGCAAAGAACAGGGCTGAACATGCAACACTCTGGAGGGAGTTACACATCTCCCTGTGGGCTGTCAGCCTTCCTGGTCACAGCAAAACTAAAGTCCAAACACAGCTGAACTTGAGCTCTTATCTCTCTCTTTCTTCCCCCACAGCTCTGCTGATATGACCAGTTAGTGCTTCTTACAGCCAGAAATATTGTGCTATATTAAATTGAGTTAGCAGTATCTCCTGGGTTTATGTGCCTGAGAGAATAAAATAGCAAAAGACAAAGATATAATTACACCCAAGAGTGTAGGCAATATTAAGTTTTACCAAAAGTTTCAATGTTTGAACTCACATACCAGTGATTACCAAGCATTAATATGCAAAATTGCTTCGTTCTACTTGTTTGTTCCCCCCCCCCCCCTCCTTCCCCCCAGAGTGGAACTGAATTATTTCATGTAACACGGGCCCTCTTTATACCGTATCCATTTAGTAAAGGTGAAAATAGTCCAGGTAATCTACAATTCATGACACACAGATTAAAAGCTGTTGACTGTCAAACTAAGGAAGACTTCTGAAAAAAAAAAAACACTGTATAAAGCTCATTATGTTGATTTACCTAGCCTCAAGCAAGGGGCTATAACAGTAATTTCCTTAAAGAGTAAATTCCGCGAGAAAACCCATAATTATTTGCTGTTATTTGGTAAAATAGTCAGTGAAGAAATGTTTGTTGTAATTCAGTTAGGACGGGATGAAGATCAGGATGGAGTAATAAAGCAATAAAAGAACACTTTCCCCAGCACTACTCTCCATGATGGCTTTCAGGAAGGATCAATACACTAACAGCTTAAGAAAATGTCCTCATTTTTTCTTTTGCCCCTAGAAGCTTTATTACCAAGAAGGCAAAATGCAGTGCCTAAAAAGAAAAAAAGTATGAAAGTTGTAGATAATCATGTCACCCAATGAAGATCAGAAGTCTGATTATACAGAAGTGCAATCATGATTGTACTGCAAGTCAAGTAACTCTCTATGAATAGCCACAACGTATTTTTCACTTTTTCAGTTTTTCCTAATTTACACTTACAGATATGACATCTAACTGTACTGCGTACCATGAACGAATTCACTCCTATACTTGAACTTATGTACCTGAATTTTAAGACTCTTTTTCAAATTTCCAAGCAACAAAATATCATCACTTAAATCCCAACTATAACATCTTTCTGCTTTTCAGTTAATTATGACTTCACATTCTCGCCTTTTCATATGTAAGTGTATATTAAAACAGCAGTCACTCCTTGCAACCATTGCAGTGCAAACTGCAGACCAGTTTTCAAGTACAAGGTTCATGTTAACTTTAACACTCATGCACACAAGTTACTGTTTGCTGATCATAATACTTGCATATCATTTTACGCTTACATCACAAATACACAGCACAAATCCTGCTACATTATAGAAACTTATTGTAAGTAAATTGAAGTAGCATGAGAATATCTCCAGAAATTTCTGAAAGTAATTAATGATTTTTCCACAAGTACAATGATGTTGCTTTTCTCCCAAAGGAAATGCTAGAATTAACATGCACTGGTCTACAAACTTACAAAAGTTATTCCCACTGGAAAAAACAACCTCACTTAAAAACGTACCTCATTGTTCTGGATCTCCCAAATTCATCTAAATCTGCATACTTATGAATTAGTTTTCCCTCTAAGATGGAAGACATCCAAACAGCGGTACATCTCTTAAAAAATATAATTATCTTGACTTTAAAAATTCTTATAATTATTAATGAGTAAAGGAAACAGCACTCACAAAATAAAACTCACTACTTAATTACTTTTAATCAAAGAAAAAATCATAAGCTTATTAAAAATTCAGACTTTCAATATAAGAATGTGATCTGAGTTAATCACCAATTAATTTTATTCTTTATGTAAGCTTTATATAATCTTACAACACCTTTAAAATTACTTTATATGGATTTAGAGACCTTTCCTTCACATTGTTTTCACTCTTATTCATTCTTATTATTCATATTGCAGTAGAATTCTGAGATACACAGGAAAAGAGATTTACTGCATTTAAAATTATACAATATGCCAACAAAGTGGAGCATTGGACCTAAGAATTTGTTGATGCTCCTTGTACATCTGTGGCTTATGCAATGAAATTTTCATTTTGGATTCAGTTCTGCAATCTTGTTTATTGGTAATTTATAGAATCTTTTTCTGTTCTTTACAAAAGAGTGAAAAATCTCAGTCTTCATGTTAAAATTTAAACTTTCTACAAATCTACCTTGTCCAGCAATATTTGTCAAACTTTACTTGGTTAGCCATTTTCTTAAATGGTAACTCAAATCTCTCCCTAGTGTTCACCTAACCATCTCTGCATCTACCCATCTCTCTTTGTGGATGAGCTGTGTTTAACAGCAGGAACTTCACTCTGTCCTTTCAGTGGACATTGCAAGGGGGTAAGTACTATTTGTTTCAAGACTATAATACTGAATTTGTGGCATCACCTAAAACAGTAACAGTATCTGCCTCCTGTCCACATAGCCTATTATTCCTGCTGTCAAGACCTTCACCAATGCTCACCAAGTTTATTTACCTCCATCTCTTTTCCCATCTCCACAGAAGAAAACTGTTTTAGTTGACTGTACAGTCAAGGAAAGAATAATATAATTGAAAAGTACAATCAAATAGATGTATAATCAAAAATAAACCAATAAAGAGTTAGGCACAAAGGGGAACAAGAGAAAATAGGTGGAATGCTTACCCGTGCAGAGGGCTCGCAGTAAAGGGCTCCACAGGAGTGGATCTCTCAGAAGAGATCCTTCCTCCCTGGCAGTCAGCACTTAAATGGGGCTGGAGAGGTGGAGCCTGGCTCCACCCCTTCCTGCAGCACAGGTGAATTGCTTTCACCTGTGCTCCCAGGGCTGACATACTGCTTGCCTCAGATAACTAATCAAGGGTTCAGGCTGTGATTCAGCAGCTCCCATACAGTTGACATATTGCTCAAAACAAGTTGTAGCAAGCATTATGTCCTGCATGAAAAACAGTAAGACTTGTAATTCTAATAGTCTCTGAGGGCAAAATCCTAGCTCAGAAGTCAGCAGAGCTATGCCATTGCTGATCTCAATCACTGTTATGCTGCCTGCATTTTCAGTAGTATAGTGAGCAAATATAAGAAAACAACAGTAGTTTAAACAAGCTAGAATACTGGGACACAAAACACAAAAGTGAAAAATGGGAAAGGAGTGCTCTTCTCACCTTCCATGTCCTTACTCAGGAAGATTTACTCTCAGAGGTTTGATTTCCTATGGCTATAAAAGGTGGCAGTTCAAGAGAGTGGTAACTGAAAACTTAAATTTTCATTTCTGTAAATATGTGAAAAAAGTAGAAGTTCCATTTAAGGAAAATTATTCATTTCTCAAACTAAAAGTAAGCAGCAGATAGACAACAGGAACAAAAGTCAATATAAAAAAAATTGAGTAGTTTCTTTCTCCTCTTGGAGATGGATGATGAGGAAGTGGGGGGCGGAATAGTGAATAGCATCTTATCTCTAGAAACCAAGTTGATCTGTCTGTACCTTGAAAATCTGACAGAGCACAAATAACCAAATCAAAAAGTCAAGTTCAGCAGCCTAAACAAAACACTCACTTGCAATTAATGTATGTTTTAGACAACAAATACTGAAAACTCAATTGACTCAGAGGTAGCTTTGCATCCGAGTCACTGGGGCAGCCTTATGACCTAAGCTAGGTCCTGGAGCACAACTCACCCCTAAGTCACACACACCAGTCTTACGGTTCTCTCCTTCAATAGGGGGCAGTCTTATCTACTTCACTCCCCAAAAAGCAGATATTCAAAAAAGCTACACTGGTCTTTTTAAATGAGGTAAGGTCAAGTAGGTACCAAAATAAAGGTAAGAATCCATCAGAAAAAAGTGATGACAAGAAAAAAAAAATCTAACTCCTTGAGATTTCTCTGAAAACATCTTATTGATTTTCTTTCCATATTCCACTGTACCTAGGAGTAGCCTGAATATTTTCATCTATAATCAGACAATGAAAAACTCAATGAAAAAATCTTTAGAGAATGGTACTTCAGTAAGATTTTTTTTTTTTTTTAAGTTTTATTTTACTGTGATGGGAAGTAATTTAAGATTTCTCTATTTTGTCAGCAAGGGATTAATGAATTATTCTTAGAGCTGTGATGTGCACATTGTAAGAATTGTATTTTCATCTTTCTTTCCTCTTTAGAAGAATGCCTACACTCTTCACCTTGCCTTCAGAAAAAAAAAATGGCATAAAATTATCAATCAAAATTATCCATCTATCAGTGGAACATTATGTTTAATACAAATAGAACTATTATTTGAATACAGAAGACCGTTTGAATGTAACTTTCAGCATTTTAGATAAATCCAAGAGCACAGCTGCTCACTATCTTTGAGATACATTAATCTTTTTTTTTTTTCTTTTTAATGTGCTGTGAATCATGAGTAGAATGAATTTTTGCTTTTTCATTTCATAGGAAGATGTGAAATTTCACTGCATTAAAAAAAAAAAAAAAAGAAACATGATCAAATTTGCTTTGCTCTCCTCTCATCACAGTAACTCCCCTCTTTTTTATTCTCAGTAATACCTCTTATTCCATCTTACCACCTTCCACCTCCCTGGTGTTTGCCCACCACCCTGAGCATCCGTATAATTCACCAGTGGTCCCCGGTACTCATCAGCTCCCTGCTATTTTTTCCAGCATTTCATCTGTAAAGTGGGGAACCATTTATTATTAAGATAATGAAATGGCTATTTTAATTTCCCCTACTGCCTTTCTTGTAAAGGTGAATGTCTCAGAACATAGGTGCATCAGATTCAGAAACAATATATAGCAGTAGTACATAATTAATCGATTTTCCAGACTGTTCAGAGAAATACTGCATTTCTTCTACAGGAAAGCATCACTAAGATGAGAATTGCATCTTTCCTAGTCTGTTTGATTGTTTGTTCACCTAACACAACACAATCAAAGAACAGTGCCTATTCTGCAGCATCTTTTCTTTTTGTTCTCAATGATGAGATTTCCAACAGATTGACTTATTCTTTTTTAATGGTTTACTCAAAAAGTTGTCTGAAACTTCATAACGTGAAACATTTGACACTGACTTCAACAAGATACCTCTGCAAAACTTATTAATGTCTCTTATTTACCCTTTAGGATATTTTCCTGGAAAATGACAACATATGATAGCAAGTTATCATCAGTTGCAAATGAGAAAATGGATATGAATTTCAGGTTTAATTTCTTATTTAATGTACCCATGTATTTTCCCTGAATTGACTTTATTTTATTGAAATCACTCAGAAGCACTCTGTTAACAGCTCAAGTTCTTCAGTATGCCTATTAATCAGAGCTTATCAATAAAATCAGAATTTAGTGCTTTCAATAAATGTTTGCATGTGCATACAGATTGAGACTTGCATCAAATTAAAAAAAAAAACACTGCATTATTTATATAGGGTGGAAGAGAGCCAGTGATTAAATTTTCACACATTTGAATCAGTCTGGAACACTACAGAGCAATATTCTGATATTGACAATCACATAAATGTAGAAAAGCATGCACATTTTAAAGTCTCAAGAAAAACAGACATTGGACAAGACTTGGTTTGCTGTCTTGGGATTTTTTTTCCCCCAATAATGTGTTTATTGATGCTCTATCTTTCAACAAAATAATGAAAGTCATACCAGAGTAGCGGTGACCTCTAAACTCCTTATCTTTGATCAGCTTACCAGTGAACTGAAAAACAAGAGCATAAACCTAGTAACTGAGCTTGCTTGTGCAGTCAACCCTATGAAGGGACAAATTGGCAATTTGTGAGTGAAAATAAATAAAAATAAATAAATAAAAATCAATATGCTTGGGCTGCTGTCTGGACCTTTATTTTAAATAAATTTTAGAGGAGATCAGCACTATCCTGTCAACATTGCCTGAGCAGAGTATTTTCAAACAGATTATCGTTTATTTAATTAAAAAAAAAATTATCACAAAGATATCAGTAAGTCACTGTTACCCCACAGTGGGAAGTAACAGTAACTCTGAAGACCCTCCATAAAACTAGATTGCATTTGAATAAGATCTTAAAACATTCACTAAATCAGATTGGAAACAAGTAAATTCAATGTTAGACATGAATTCTTTGTTGTTAAAGAGGATGCTCCTACATCTATTGCCCTTCTGTTTTTTCATACACTTTTATTGCTAGAGGTGACTGCATTACATATTTTAATTACTTTATTCATGCTAGATAAAGGTCATTTGATCTACTTAAGAGCTGAATAAATGGAATATGCCAGGATGAAAAGAAGTTCCTCTCTGCTGGAGCACAAAGTTAGAGCAGAACCTCCTTACACTTTTGTTATGAGACTTCCCTGAAATGAAGTCACAAGGACAATTATTGTTTTATGGATGTTTTTAAAAGTGCTGAGCAAAAAAAATGAGGCAGTCATTCATGCCTGGAAGAATTCACAATTGACATAGCTAGCAGAAATTAATAGTTAACAGATGATGGCCAGAGGATGCAATACATCAAAAAATTGAAGTACTTGAGCCAATAAGATTAGCATGCACCATATTAGTTCCACCATTTGGTATTCATCCGTCTCCTGAGTTCTTCAGTTTCCAAAAGATTAGAGCTTCATAAAGACATCGTTAGAAATGGATAATGTTGGGAGAACAGCTGGACTGAAATTTTCCAGCAAAACTGTTTTATTTAAAACACCATCACCTTAGCAGCCTTTGATGAACACAAACAATTTAAAAGAAACTTTGCAAATGCCCTGGAGTCTTGAATGCACTGTGTGGAGTGAGGGGTCTGAGAATAACTATGCTGCACACTATGAAAAAAAGTTCATCCAGATCTTTGAGTTCACAAGTACTGTGTCCTAAAGAGGGTTGAAATGGAATAATATGGAATAATGGTCCAGAGGACACCTACCCTGGCAAAACACTGACAACAATTAGCAAGCTTATCTACACAATTTTCAAAAAGGAATTTCCTGTCTACTGATGCCTCTTCTTGCAATTAGGAGTTGATTTTCCAATCAATTAGGAAAAATTCCTATCTCTGCAAGGTTGCTAGGACTTGGCTGAGGAATTAAGCTTTGCAGATAGTGCTTGCTTGAGCAAGTGGCTCCTTCGATAGTGTTGGCACCCATCCAAAAGCAGAAGTTATATCAGCAGTTGCATATATTTCTGCAATATTTGTCATTTTAGTTTCAAAAAATTAAAGATAATGAAATCCTAACAGGGGCACTGTCAACTCATTTCATGAGTAACCAATAAACACCTACCAATGTGCAAGAAATTTTAGGTAGTACTGACCTGAATCATTTATTCAATATCATAATATTTAAATTAGTGAATATTATTTAAATTAGTGAAATTATCAGAATACTTAAATTAGTGACCTAGAAGCAAACAGCTGAGTCTCATTACTGCCACCCTCATCCATTTTGTCTTATGGTACTTTCTGGTAGAACCTATGCCAACAAGAGTAATTACATTTCCTTTCCTCTGAAGAAAACCACATGCTTTTGCAGAATGAAAAAAGTACGAGGGCAAACTTGATTATTTTCAACTTGAATTATATCCAAGATGTGCTTTTTAATCAAACATCCAATCAAAAAAGGAGATAGCATGATCACAAGATTTGTGCATACTGTATTATTACAGAACTAATTCTATGCTGCTGTAAGTGAAAGGAACGTCAGAAAGCTCGTACTTATTTCCACAGTCTTAATGTTTCACATTTTTCCACTTACTGAAGAATGTGTAATAGATCAATAGATTTGGCATGCCCTTTGCTTACAAAACTCACCATTAGTTTTAGCTGCTTACATTCATTATGCAGGGACTAATAGAGAAATCTAAACTGAAGTCCCATTATTTTATTATGGCTGCTACAAAAAACAACTATGTATATGAAAAAAATCTGTTGTAGCAAGTAAATGGAGGAGAAAAGAGGAAATAAGGAGATGTAGACTTTGACTAGGACACTCAAAAAGGCATTTTGTTTTTAAGCATAAAGTATAACTTTGTTTTCTTTTGATTTTTCATTCTATCTCAAGGTGGAATTTAGCTCTGATGATCTAGTTCATCATGACGAAACATTCATTTTGTTTATAGAGAAGTTTGATGCTGTACAGCAAAGATCACCACTAGATTCAGCAGTTCCTCAGAGATGACTCAGATTTGAATAACACAGAGGAACTCTTTCAGTGAGAGACCTGGGAAGTTCACGAGCTTGGAGAAAATCTTATATCAAGCTTCAGAAAAATACAACTGTTCTAGTATTGGCAGTTGATGACTGCTTGGGAATGTATGCTCATATCAGCCTTTCTTTGCTGAGTAGACAGCAATACCACTCCACGGCTTGGTCATCACCTTTCCCAAGATAACAAAGAATAATTTAAAACATCTTAGCCTGGAATAAAGACTACCAAGAGAGAAGGCAAAACTGAGATGTTCACACTGTCACATAAAGGAAAGGTAAATGGTTCCCTGTCTCCATCAGTACTACCAAAACCAGAGGCCATTAAATGAAATCATAGACTCATAGAATCACAAAGATGGAAACGACCTATAAGATCATCTAGTCCAACTGTCTTCTCATTACCACTGCTACCACAAGCACTAAACCACACCTCGCAGCTCCTCATCCAGATGCCTCCTGAACACTGCCAGGGACAGCTGCTCCACCACCTCCCTTGGCAGGCCATTCCAGTGCCTGACCACTCTCTGAGAGAAAAAGTTCTTCCTTATGTCTAACCTAAATCTCCTCTGGTACAACTTGCGGCCATTTCCCAGGGTTCCTGGGTCTCAGAAACCACAAGACCAAGAGGAAATGATTCTTCAAAAGACTTTGCAATAAGTTACGAATATCTCACTCTAGGAAACAGTCAATGTTAAAATTTTGCATGGGTTCAGAAAGTAACTGAATGCATGTAAGGAAAAACTCCTCAGGCAATGCTTTTGAACTAACTGAACTGTAAACCAATAATACTCTCTCAGCCTCCAGCAAGCACTTGCTCTCTTCTCATGTTTTGTAATTTATCACATTTAGCATGACAGTGCCAACTGTCAGTCTCATTACAGTGATTCTCAGATTGAAGAACAAATGTTATAAGTTCTGTTCCTTGTCACGAGAAACTGTGACAGTGTCTTCCATGACACAGGAAAGTTACATAGTAAAGCAATTAATGACTTGGTACTTCTAAAAGAAAGTTTAACATAAAGATGACTTTTACAGTTAGAGTATTTAAAGAGGCAGATCCATCACTAGATTCAGGTAAACAGACAAGGAAAAGGCTGAGGCATTCAACAAACCTTACTTCAGTCTTCACTAGCAACTGCTCTTCATGTACCCTTTGAGCAGATGGGCTAGAGAGTAGGAAGATGGAGATCAAGGAAGCAACGTCCCTTCTGCTGTAAGCAAAGATCAGGCTCAAAATCACCTAAGGAAACTTTTTGTCTGTAAGTCTATAGATTCTGATAAGATGCATCCCAGAGGGCTGAGATAGTTGGCTGCTGTAGTCACCAAGCCACTCCCGTGATATTAGAAAGATCAGGTGAAAAACATCAGATAAAAAAGGAAAAAAGGCAATGTCACACTGATTTATCTTTTTTTAAGGAGAGTAAAAAGGATGACTCAGGGAACTAGCAACTAATCAGCCCCACCTTTGTGCCAGGAAAAATGTTATAACCATTCCTAGGAATTCCTTAAATTACATTCTGTTGCTTTATATAATTAATTTTTATTTGAAGGTTTCTAGTGAAAGAGGACTTACACAACTCTTTTATAATAGTTAATGCCTCTCTTTCAAAGACATGCACCCTACTTCCCATCTAAATTTTCTGCATTCAAACAATGCATCTTTGTTATAGTTTCCTCTTAAAAATGAAGGTGATTTTACACTAATTGTTCTAGTACAATGTTCCTCCTTCTAAACTGCAGACTACTAACCTTCTCACTCCTGCAGTCTTCCCTCCCCTTTTACTCCCCAGCAAGTACAGGACCAGTTGAAAGATATCCCACAATCATTTCTTCCTCTTTTGATGTGAACTAGGATCTCTAAGATAAACCCTGAAATTTTCTAACCAGTATTGATGGCACTATTGCCACAAGCTCTTTTCTGACTTGACTTAGAAGCCAAGTTGTTAACCAGATTTATCTTAATTTTGATATTACTGAACAACTGCTTGCTTGCTTTGTGTCTTTTAATTTTTTTCCTGTTCTTGATGCAGAATCCTGCATCAAGGAGATAAGAGGGGCTGCTCATCCAGACATTTTCAATCAACAAGTAGTATTGTTATACACTGCTAGTATACCAGTTTTGCTCCCAAACAAAGTAAAATTGCAAATAGGAATTTTCCTTCTTTTCTGAAAATGTGAGATTCTTCTTGAAATGAGTTTTAATTATCTATCTATCTATCTAAAACTGTGATTATCACCACAACTCAAGGACAGGACAGATTACTGACTTTTTATTTTTAAGATTATGAACGGACATTGGAAACAAGGCTATTACGCTCTCCCAACCACCTCATTCCCATAACTTTTGCTAATGACAGTAAAAACAGCTTTGACAACTCAGTTTGATTTCCTTTGTTTACAGTTTCTTCCTTTTCCCAAAGCCATGTATTTGTGTCCTGGCAAATAAAACACAGCAAGGAGACATAACAGACAACAAGCATTCTGGGCTACTGAATATAGCACAGTGCAAAACTGCATATATTTTTCATTTTTCATGGTAAGAGAGAGAGAGCAGCAAGTTGCCAAGAACAAACTTTACAATGAACGAACTTTGGCAAGTACTAGTATTTATAGGAAGACAAGCTAAAACTGCAAGGAGAAGTCAGAGCAACATTTTCAACAACTACAGAAAACAAGCATGTGGCTTGTCATTAGCTTGGAAGCATGCATAGCTTCTTTAGGCATGGCACAGATTTACAGAAAGCTCACTGCTACTGACCTCTGGAAATATTCCTCAGCCTTTATGTTTCCACAATTGCACTCAAAGACAATGTGATATGACAGTCTTTACCAATAACTACAACAGACAGTGCTACAGAAGAAGGATCAACTGTAGGATAAATGAGCCCTTTTATTCAACAGAGCCGGAGGCTCAGCTTTTGAACTCTCCACTGCCCTCATGTAACAGGAGGAAAAATCTCTGCCAACACTATCAGACTTCAACAGCTTGACTGCCTATGATGGAAGCATATTGAAAGCCCTGAAACTGAGGGTTTTCACCAAGCACTCAACTGTATGCTTATCTGCAGCACAGACTATAAAAGGGAAACAGAGCAGGCAGGGAGCAGTGCATCATCACAGTCACAGAACGCAGCTTTGAACACCTACATGAAAATATAGATGGAGCCTGAGGGTCACAACAGATCAGAACAAGCTGTCACTTCAGACAGCTGTCATTATATAAGTTGAGTACTGAAGTGCACTGGGATTTTCATTCCGTTAAAAATTAAGGTTTTAAAATTAACTGCAGAGCATCACAGCTAAAGCCCTCTGATGTCCACCTTCATTTCCAGCTGTTACAATTAGGCACCTTCCAACTTCAACACTGGCTGCACTTTCACCCACTACATATATAATAGTTCTCTCCTGCACCCTAATATTCACAGAAAGGAGACAGGAGAAAGCTAAACCATGGTCTCACAACTCTGCAGCCTATACACCGAGGACTGTAACAAAAGATATCTTTGAAAGTCAGCCTCAGTTTTTAGCAACTATCATTGCTCAGAACTGCCCATGCCTTTGTTGTATTGGGGCTGAATCTCACCAGTCTACTACTTAGTCTGCATGCTAGGTTAAAGCAATCACTCTGCCACCAGCATTCACAGATTGGATTCATGTACTTATGTTTTTTCCCTCTGGGTACCAGAATGTAGTTAACTATAAAGAGAGAAGAAAAGATGAGTAAAAGCAAGTCACTTCAATGTGATCCATTCTTCACTCACACAAACAAGTAACTTCTACTTTAGTTGTACTGTGTTCATGCCCATTTCTAAGCACAGTGCTCTTTTGACCCCTTGTTCTCATTCTGGATAGGAGAAGGGCTATTTCTTCAGCATCCGTGAAGTGCATTCCTTGTCAGCTCTTAGAAGACAAGAGGTACCAACTCAAATCTTCCTAAACACATAACACATACTTTTCTTGTACAAACCTATCCATTTAGGGAAGGTAGTAATGATGAGGGGGGAAATTCTGACCTGAGAAAGGATAGGAAAACCACCACTGTACTGGACAGTCCTGCCCTCCCCTTTTAATAATGCATAGTCGTGATTTAAGAAAAACATAGAACAGACAGAACAACACATACTACAGCCTGACAGGTAACAAAACAGTTGTGTTCAGAATTATTTTTAAATAGATTTCCAAAATAGTAGTGACATAAGAGAATAAGCAGAAATAACACAATCTGGATCCAAAATGATCATTACTTAAGCAAATGAGACAAACGTGGAAAAAAAAAGAAAAAAAAATCAAGATATTGACAATGATCAGCTCCTGCAAAACTGTAATATTTTCAAAATGTGGAACAATTTTCAATTACTTATTTATAATGTATTACTCTAGACATAAGGAAGTTGTTTACAAGTACATATTGCAAAGTTTACTTATCTCCCCCAAGTAACTGTGAATGAATGAACTGGGAAATGGTTATTTCTGTGCTTCAATGTCAGATCAGGGCAGTTTTGAATAAGAACAAGTTGATCAACTGGACAAATGGTGCAGTATTTTTTGGTTTTGACCTCTTGAGACCGCTGAGTTACTGGTACAGTTTATACACAGTGTCATTCAAGGCTAAGTATTTCTCTCAAAGTGATCTAAACTAAACTTTATTTTTGCTCCGTGTTGTTAACTTCAAGTTGAATTCCAGTTGAACTAATTCAGCTTCCCCATAAGGATTTAAACTGCCAGAGCTACTTTCATTTTAGTAAAATGACACCAGCTGAAGGATGACCTTTACTCATAACAAATCAGTTGTCAGAAGTAGAACCAAACCGAGTGTTCTTTCCAATTAAATGCAAAGGCATCCTCCTGGTGAAGTCAAATAAGGTTAAGCTTCAAGCCAGAGATCCTTTTAGATCCTCTTTGTCTAATGAGACAAAGTCAGACTGTAGGCAAATGCCAACCAGGAGGTAATACGAAAAGATGCAGAGTCTTCAAAGACTAGGAGCCTTACAAAAAAAAAAAAATCTTGCTGCCATTTCCTCACCTTCCACCTCCACTAATCAGTAAAGGGGTTTCAGCCTTAAAACAAGTGCACAATCTTGTATGGGTGGAGTTCAGGGCATGACAATTGAGGAACTGTAGATTCACAAGTTATTTCTTCAGAAATAGATATAATGAATGTCACGTATGTTTTGCATAGAATGTCTGAGAACTGTTATACTCAAGAGAGACAATAAAATTTAATAGTGGAAACAGATGATAAACACCTTAGTCCCTTCTGCCTGCATATTTTCCAGACCAAGACCACCTGCAGCCTCTTCCCAAGCTCTGCTTCTTTCCTCTAGGTATCCCAGAGCAGAGGCTTCCTTAAGCAAGAGTGGAGCTCTTTTATAACCTCAGCAGATGATTTGTTAGTCAGCTTCATCACATGATCTAGGGCTACTCGCTAAGCAAAAGATAGCTATGCTAGCTGTCAGATCTTGATTGACTGCTTTTGCTGGCAAATAATTTTCTTTGCTCTACTTATTTATAAAAGCTAAATGAGTTAGGGTGTTACTCTACAGTTAGGTATCAGGTGTGGGTTACAGCCAGTTTTCATTTAAACTGAATTTGATGTGCTTAATATACAGTGCTGAAGAAATTCCTGTTTCACTTCTTAAGTGAAATAGAGTATTTGTTTGACTGGGCTTGCTGTAAAAATCATATAGGTCTTTCTATTTTGAAAAGAAAGGAATCATGCTAATTACTTTTTTATGATATCGTGATATAAAAGAGCACTTTACACCAATTAAGCTCTGGTAGTGCTTGATTGCAGGGCAAAGTACTTTTCACTCCGTTTTTATGTATCTGGTATCTAATTTCTCCATCTATGTATACAACTACATTCTATAACTGCCTGTGAGAGCCATTAAAGGGAACCTTACTGTGTAGATAAGCTATATCAGTTGGCAGGAGCCTTACATTTACAACTAACTTAATTTGCTGTTGTCAAAAATACAATAAGAAATGACTAGACAGTTATAGAAGAACCAATAATTTCTCCCTAAAAATATTTCAGAATATGAACACTAATGTTGGAAAGAAAATAAAGCTCAAAGTTTGTGTACCCTATCATTTAACAGCAGAATTGAAAAGCCTCAGGTTTGCCTTTTATATTTCAGTAAGAATCATTTTCTCTATTCTGCTGACTGGAAATGAGCAGACATTTGTGCTCCAAGCAATTTGCATTGGACCCCTGTTGTAGCCAAAAATCAACCAACAGTTAATTTTCCCTCCTGCAGGTGGGGAGAAAGTTGGCAGCTAAAAGTGCAGTGCAGCTTGATCCACATTCTACCACTCTTCCCATATTAGCCTTGAAACATCTGCTTTGCTGAGCCTGATAGTGCAGTATTCCTAAGGACAAGAACAGCTCCCATATTCACCTGGGAACTGCACAAGCCTTGTCGCGGGTTAAGCAAGATCTACCTATGCCCGTGACAGGGGGGCAGCTGGCCCAAAAAGGGCCGCTGGCCCAAAAAGGGAAGGGGAAAAGGGAATGGGAAAAG